>CM047805.1:61375661-61726047 GCA_026214975.1 Gentiana macrophylla
GGTAGATGCCGAACACTTGGACGGCTCTATGCGTAACTACTCTCCTGACGGGTCAAAGTCGTTACGATCTTTAGATCAACCAAGGTAAATCCACCGCCTACTAACTCGCTTGTTTATTGCTTAAACGGGTTCGATCCTGCTTTAAAAGGAAATAAATTTTTGAATTCGCCGCTGCCCGCTGCCAGATTTCCCTAACAAAGCTGGTATCGTGAGAGAGCTTCGAACTTAAGCAATAAGCATGTTATTTTGCATGCCAGAGTTAATTTTATCGCTTAAAATCACATAATTAAAATATGAAAGATTTTTTATTTGCAAAAGTGATACATGAAAAGAGAAGAAAACGAGATCGTAAGTCGCCGGTCATCGGCGGGCGGGTCGGTCGATGGCGGCGCGGTGGAAGTAGGCAGCTCGTCGCCGCGGCCGCCGGTTGACCGGTCAATGCCTTCATGATATCCAAATTTTGTTTTGTGTATTTTGTGATTCAATACGGTTCATAGCAGATTGATAATTGCCTTTTGTTTAGTTTGTCATATATCGGCTAACCAAACGGTTCAAATAGTTTGCCATCGATGCCACATGGCATTAAAATAATAATAGTCTTTGCAACTTTGTTTGAATAAAATGCTGGCCTTTCCAAATATTTGATTTGGTAAAAGGCTTAGCTTGCGCCCACTTCCAAAATTTTGATTTTGGAAAGTCTGCCACTTAAACCAAAATTATTTGCCTTTCCAAATATTTAATTTGGAATAGTTTCCAGTTCTTTTCAAATATTCGATTAGTAGTGCTTAGCTTGCGCCACTTCCAAAATTTCGATTTTGAAAGCCGGCTGTGCCTAAGCCAAATTTGCTTTGAAACTGACCGCA
Organism: Gentiana macrophylla; assembly: GCA_026214975.1. Classification (NCBI taxonomy): domain Eukaryota; kingdom Viridiplantae; phylum Streptophyta; class Magnoliopsida; order Gentianales; family Gentianaceae; genus Gentiana; species Gentiana macrophylla. The sequence continues at coordinate 61,376,525 of CM047805.1, forward strand.
TCCCTTTGATTACGAATCAAAAGGAAAGAAACAAAAGATAAATAATTTTAATTTTGATTTATTTTGGAATAGTTCTAATTAACTAAAATTAAAATTAAAATCGGTTTAAAATTAATCGTTAATTTTATTTCGATTAAAATCATTTAATTAATTAAATGTTAATTAGTTAATTGATTGGATAAAATTATTTAATAGATTAAATGTTAATTGATTAATTATGATGCAAGTAGTTAAATTTTAATTTTATCTTTTTCATAAGATTTTATTGTATGGATTAGATATAGTGGATATAATATGATTATATGGACCTTTATTGATAATGGACTCGACCGATAGGATAGATGTGAATGATTTAATTTTTCCTGTTGGTTTAAAATTGTCCTAGGCCATTATGAAGAACGTGACCTAGTTTATTTTCACAGATTTTATCCCATTCGTTAACTCCCCCGTGTGTATGGGGTGTATTTATTAGATAAAATTAAATGTAACAAGAATGGAGCGGAAGATGGAGACCAAAGAAAGATTTAAAATAAAGATCCCATTGGAGAATTCGAAGATTAAAGATCCTATTGGCGGTTGCAAATACCCTTAGATTGTGGAACCCGCTGTTTCGCTGGGCTTGTATTCGAAACCGCACTCAGAAAAGTCCATGATCATACCGGTTACTTTACGATTTATTTATTTTGTGCTTGTATTTATTTTATGTGATACGATAGATGCAATGACTAGTGCACGATCTAGATAAATGTGTGTGGATGTATGTCTATAGAGATAGATATATTTGATGAGCCCACAATTAAATTAATTAAGTGAATTAATTTACTTAAATACTTCCACAACAAAAATCAAGTCGAAATATTGTCTCCCAATATTATAAATGACGGTGAAGAGCCTTTGTTCGATCCAATCGATCGCCCTCGCCGGGAGTTGACTCTACCACGGGTATATCGTCGTTATTGAGATATGATCGTGATGAGATCTCGCGAATATTGGGTTATGACTTGACTGTAGTATTGCGGGTGATTGGCCTCGCCGTACCGCCTTATTCTAGAGAGGCAAGCGGTTGACTACCACATAAAGATGTGAATTGTCAAAGAGTTGACTAGTCAACCACCAAGAGTCACATGTAGATGTGATTGGTAAGAGTTACATACCTTTTGAATTATTCCGGTTGATCGCCCTCGCTGGAATCGGGGTAACTAGATGGGATCTTGGCCACTAAAGAATTTTGAAAGATTCTTGAAAGTCAATCGGGAGTAGTTGACTAGTGGAGCAAAATCATAAATCAAAAGACCATTTTTGATTTTATGTGTATAAACAACAACACTCTTTTATTTTCATTTTTATGTTGTAGTTTTAGCAAACTTTATATTTATATTTTATTCTCGATTAGTAAAACCAAATTATGATCAATTAATTTTGAGAAACGCTCTCAAATATGGTTAAGTAATTTTAATCCTTTTAAAATAAGCAATGACACGAGCCATCCCGCTATAAGAGTTAGAGACAAGGAGATTACATAATTGATGCAAAGGTTCGAGACTTTAATTATTAATGAAAGCGAAGCTCATGATATTATTAAATCATTTGAAATAAGTTTCAATGAATTAGTCATTTATTGATACGATCCAAGATGATCATTCACCACACGGGTGACAATTAATTCAAACGCTGGATAAGAATGACCACATCTAATTTTGGAAAGGTTGTTTTCAAAATTGTAAGATTTAAGTATCGACTTAATTCTATCATTGCTTAAAGGTTAATTAAATAGTCAATGTTTTGAATACGATTCAAAAGGTTAAATAAACTATTTAATAAACTTGAGATTTTCTTTATAAAAGGAAATTGAAGACATAGCTCTTGTGATCTTGTAAGTCTTATGATGACTACACTAAGAAATATTTACAAGTGCTTAAAGGATTAAAAAGGAAAGTTAGGGCATGTGCTTAAATAGAGAACTTATTGAAGTTTCTATTCTAGGCAAGTGAGTTGAGATAAATCTATCTAAGTTCAAGTCAACTCTTAGATATATGATATCTTACGAGTGTGATTAAATTAGAAAGATTAAAATGTATATGGAAGGTGAAGCAAACGTTGTAACACTTACCACATTCTCGATCTTGTAAACCGATAAGGAACTAAATAAATGTTATTATGTTCCGGTTCTTATGAAGAACATACTTTCGGCTATTTGTTAGATTTAGTAGATATATTCAATTGTAAAGAATAAATGTTATTCGATAAAGTTGAAAGGTCACCGAATCTAACATACTAGATTGATGTCACTATATAGTTGATATATGTGATGAGATCTCAACTAAATATTTGTATGGTCATTATCCTTGATATTTGTAATTGTTCTAGATGTCGATTCTCTCCGAAGAGAAGCGGTAATTAAACGTCATTCGATGATGTTAAGCCATATGATTATGAATCATGTGGGTTATGCGATCTTATCTAAAGATGACTAAAATACCCTTTTATGAAAAGGTTATAAAAATCTAGAAAATTGTCTAAAGCCTAAACATACCGACAAGTTTGTTGGCTTGTGACAATTAATGCCACAAATAATTGTTTGTTAATCTCTACGACTATTTTTAGAAATAGTCAAGTGTACTAAGTGAAGTGCATAATTCGTGAAGCCCCAAAAGTTCGAGCCAAGATTTAATACGAGATTGATGAGCTACTTAGAAATTAATCATCAATTGATTGAAGTAATTAATACCTGGCGGGTGTTTCGTGTCGTCTGGAAGGGAATAAGATTCTCCTTGAAGGATACCATCTTTGGGATACGCAATTAGATTGTGTTCCCAAAATAGAAATAACACTTTATATGATAAAGGTGTGATGCAATCCATGCGATGTATCCCCACCCGCTTCGGGTAAGTGCCCTTATACTTAAAACTAGTTCCAAAGAATAAAGGTTGAATAAATTCCATATTAGATATGGAAGAGGATAATGTCGAATCTATCTTAACCGATGATTTGAAGTTTTCATAGGCAAAGTCGTAAAAGGGCTTGAGCCTAGTACGACATATGCAACTTTGTGGAATATCCTAGAAAGTACGCTTAGATATCATTTACTCGTCAATGAGCAAAAGGTGTTTGTCTCCAAACATGTCGTTTTCTAGAGGGAAGTGTTTCTTCCAAGAGAAACAAATGGGAGTGAATCGATCTCAAAAGAGTTTGAGAACCACAAAGATATATTCAACCAATGGAACGTGAGCAGACGCCACATAGCGATGAGGTGTAAACACCGCCAAAGGCACACAAAAGTTGTGTAAGTCTCAGTGGATAACCTCAAGCCTCGAAAAGGTCATTGGTATGTTCATCTTGAAGAATGAATATCTCACGACTTATGAAAGAATGTTTGAAAGGCAGTGTTGAGAGATATGGCCAGAGCCATAAAATCAATTAGATTCCATCGCTGACAACCAAAAGTTATGAACCTAGTTTGTCTTACCTGCAGGGAATGTCCTCATAGCCGAGCCCAGCCTATTCGTGACTATGCTTGTTGTAACTTCGTGATCATGGCTATATGATAGTGTTGAGGACGCTGGGCAAACAAATTTCAATGTTCATAGACGATAACATGATACGAGAGCCCACGAGATCCATTTATGGACTCAAACATGTTTCTCTAGATTTATTTTGTTTGACAATCAAAGGAGTTTGACTTAGTCAAAAGAAGGATACGCCATGTGCAAGATGGATAGTGGGAGTGTGTTACGATTTTCGTAAGGTATTGATATCTCTCTCGAGAATTGTCACCCCATGTCACACCAATTAATGTTTGGTAGTTCAAGGTCTTTACGAAAGACTTGGATTAGCAGCCTTATTTTTTTAGAAATAAGAATCTATAGTGATAGATTTAATCATTGCTAGATTATTGTTTACCTATATGTATGTGATGCTAAAAGAAGTTTAGCATAGATCGTAAGATCTATCTCGTGTTAGACGCTGGTCCTAAAGATGAGGTGAAAGATGATGCTTATGGAAGGTTTCCTTCGCCATCGCGATAGAACCATCATAAAGGAAATACCGGATGTTCATGGTTCATGAAGAGTCATGAGCAAGTATGAAAGTAACTCGTAAATGTCGAGAATATCCTTAAACAAGTTAAGGAAGAATTCTGGTTTATCGAAACTTGAGTTAGATAAATATAGTTATACAGACGTATATCCCGAGTCTTACGGGCGAGTGGAGCTACAACTGGGTTTGCAAATACGTTGATTAAGTGATACAGTTGAGTCTGAAATGTTCTAGCCTACGGGTCACTCAGAACTCTACAACTTAGCCAAAACACAAAGAGTGCCTGTGAGGCGCAGCTGAGCAAAGATATGGATCTAGAAGGTTCATTCATGAACCTTATACGGTTCTTCCACCTTTCCTCGATATAGCCGATATAAGTAAGTGAATTTATTGCTCAAGCAAGGACCAGTGGTCTCGCCAGAGATTCGTGTGTGTGTTGAGGCGGTTCCTTTGACTTTGTCATTTGGAACGTGATACGAAGATAGTCCGAGTCCCCACGGATAGCGATCCGCTTATGGCTGTGGCTGGTTAAGTAGTATTGCATGAGATTATTGTGTTTCAACTTCGCCTTGTGTGTGCTAGTGATTGGTTTTAGGCCAAGAGGAGATTGTTGGAATAAGGTCCTAAACCCAATCGGTAGGACCGATCCGACCGGGTCGGATCATTTCTACTATTTCTTTATGTTTATACATATATTAAATGGCTTTTTTGTTGTCATATATATGTTCTTTTAAAGAACCAATTATGAATTGTTATATGATAACGCCCTTAGTATTAAATCGTGATAGTAGAAACCATGATAAAGCGATTATGGTTGATGAGATCTCTAATCACTTTAATAAGTTTGATACTTAAATGTCTCTAGTCGATGTACTATTAAATAGGGCATTGATAGTATAAAACAGACTCAGCACGTATTAGATGTCTTCTTCGTCTTTAAGTAAGGTGGATAGATCTCGCCTCATCGAAGTGTAGAGACACTTGACCGTGACGTGGACGGTATTGTAGAATGCGTATGTTGGGATCGACCCACTTACACGGATAAGTGTCACACTATGTGGCGGTTGTGTAATTATCCTTTGACCGAGTCTTTATGGCATCACGGTGTGATTGTCATGCTTTGACACTATGAGGTTTCCCCAGCCACGGGTGATCATGCGGTAGTGATTGGGTATGAGCATCAAGCACGCGAGTATACATGATTGGTCGTCCGGGAATCGCAGATCCTATGTTTGGGATCGAATATCCGAAATGGCCTTCTTATAAGAATGTCTTACTCTCGTGAATCTTTGCAAAGTGAGTAAACAAGTTACTTCGAGAGAGCATGATATCCAGATTATAAGATACGGTCGTTGATGTTTTGACACTCACTAACGCAATCGTATGGATATTATTATTGCGATAGATTGTAAGTTACACGGTAAATCGCTTCACATGAAAGGTAGTAGTCATTGCATTTGACTCTTCCGATGATTGGGGTCACGGTGTGTTGCTGACGCTATCCCGTGATCGTTAGGTAATGGCGGCATTTTCGTAATTTGCACTTTGTGTCCGCGCCAACATATTCGAAGCCTATCGGGTCACACACATAAGAACATCTAGCCGATTAAAATGTGGTTATAGATGATAACCAAATAAGGAAAGTTTATCTCGAGACTATAAAGGTTATAAAGGTAAATTAATATGGTGGTATTTATTTATTATGAATAAATATAATACAAGATATTAATTATGTTGATTAATTAAATGTATGTATTTAGATACATATGTCAAAAATATATATGTATATTGATACACATGTATTTTGCAAATTAATTAATCATAGTATTATATTATATTAATTGATTAAACATATATATATTTGATATGTATGTTAGGCGCCACTTTCCAAGTACATTAGATGTATTTGGATTGTGCAAGTTGATTGATAAATAATATTATCATATATTAATATTAGATATTAATGACTATAGATTTGCACACACGTGTAAATTGATTTATGGTGATATGATAAATATAATCAATATAAGATATTGACAATATCTTGAAATATTCAATATGCGATATTGATAATATCCTGTATTTATTTAATACGAGATATTATAATAAATGAGATAAGTCAATCAATTATATTTTCCTTATTTTATTGGGAAAAGGTTTTCTTCCACTTCTACTCGTCGGCGCCACTTCTACTATAAATAAGAGGTGGGTGTCAAGCTCTTTGTACAACACAATTCCAAGAACTAATAGTTCTTGTGTAAAATGTAGAGCATCCTATGTAGAGTTGGAGAGAGGGGAAAAGGCCGGTCTAAGCAACCGGAGTTTTCCAATAAAGAATCCATGACGGGATTCCGCGAAGCCGCTCGTGTGGATTCAAATGTAGATGCCGAACACTGGGCGGCTCTATGAAGAACTACTCTCCTTAGACGGTCAAAGCGCCGATCTTTTAGATCAACCAAGGTAACCACCGCCTACTAACTCGCTTGTTTATTGCTTAAACGGGTCGATCCTGCTTAAAAGGAAATAAATTTTTGAATTCGCTGCTCCCGCTGAGATTTCCTAATGTAATATCTCCTCGACAGTTGTCCAAGGCATTCGGGAATACCTTTCTCCTCGTGATGCATTAGCATCCACTTTCACTCACCAAAGATACCGTGGTGGTCTGCTTCAAATTTTCTTCGTACTCTGGCCACCCGTAAGGGTTTTTTCGAATATAAAGTTGGATTTGGGAACCGAGCACCTTTGTTTGTTGGAGGATGTGCTTCATTCATCATCCGATTGGTAGAGTCCGCTTTACCCTTCAATACAAAGTTCCTTTATCAATGGTTGTAGGATGAATTCTTCTTGTTTACTGCACTGTTTCTAGGTCTGACCTTTTCAAGATGACTTCCAGGTATGATACATTTCTCAGGTGTGAACTTGGGACCATTCTTGGTCTTAGGTTCAAACTTGTGTTGTTTATTATATTTGTTGTCATATTGATTTTCATAACCTAGAGCTGACCTAGATCCTCACATTTGAGGTGGTTTGTATGCTGGTATTGAGACAGACTTAGCCAGTATGTTGCCACCAGATAACTTGTCATCCGGTTTCTATTGATTACCTGAGTCTGATTATTTACCAGTTTTATCAGCCTTTAAGCTTTCCAAGTCACTTATTAACATTCTATTTTATTTTCTGAAATCGTCACATTCCTTTTTGAGAATTTCATGATTTGTTTGAATTTATTTAAAATTATTAATAAGATTCTGAATTAAGCAATTGGATTCAGGAATAGGAATATAATATTGTGCAAAGTGTTAGAATGTGAAACATATGTCTTAGATGTTGAGGCATAAGATAATACCTCGCTTCTTCTATCTCTTTGCCATTAGCACAAGTAAGATTGTTCATCATCCGAGTTGGAAGAGCTTCTATCGTCACCAATCATCGCCACCTAAGTAAGTACCATCGCTTCTACTGATCTTAGCTTTTAAGGCTCTTATGCTTCTTTTCTTAGCAGTTGAGTGCTTCCTTCCATCGTCTGATTTATTCTTTCATCTTTCATCATCAATATTATTCTTGACGCCTGGTGCTGGCCAATCAGCCTTGAAGTGCCATAGTTTGTTGCACTTAAAGCACATAATTCTTCTTATCTATTTCTGTCCTTGTTGCCTTTCTCATGACTTTTGGAGGATTTGTGTCTTGATGAGCTCCCGTTCTTTTGTCTTCCTGAAAATTTCTCAAATCTTATCAAAAGGTGGACCATTTGTTCTTTCCAGACTTTAGTGTCTTTGTTGGTGCTCTCGCACACTTTCAACTAGTTATCGTGCTAGATGCCACCAAGGCGCCGGGTCTTATGTTCATCGCTTTGACACCTTCTTTGTTATTTAATGCAAATTCATGAGCCTTCGCCTCGACAATAGAGTCGAGTATCACCGCCAACTTCAAAGTTCCTTGCATGGCGGTTGTCTTGATCTTCATCTTTCTAGTCGGCCTCTCAAGACCTTCAAACATACTTTCTTCTATGGGTAGGTCCGACTAAGCCGTGCCGTCAGCTTCACTATTACAGAGAATCGATATCCATCTCGCCTCCACTCGATTCTCAAGGCTTCATGTTGAAGTTTTCAAAAAATTCTTGGCTACCGTTAATTTATTTTGCTTTATTGCTTATGAGTCTTCATTTATCAAAGCCACTTTGTCCCACGCCTCATTGGATGACTTGCGCCTTTGACTCGCATGAACATATTGCTATCAAGGTCTTCATATTCATATCTTTTTCCACAAAGTCTAGATTGATTTTTTTCTTTCATCTCTAGTCCGCTCACTTTGGGCTTCTACCCAACTACCAACATCACCTAGTCATGACATGCTTCATGATTTCGATAGACCTTCAAGATGACATCTATCATATCCACTTAGATTGTCGCATGATCAAAAAGCATTTGTATCTTATATTCTACAAAACTAATAACGTTAAATACTAGATCTTAGACACTAATCCTTAAGATTCCATGAATGCAAGATTTAGAATATTTTGAGAAAAAAGTTCTTTGTGTTAGTGTAAGTGTCTTAAAGACAATTTGTGTAATTGTTTTTAATAATGAATGATGTAATTTATCTCACCTTATTACTTGCTTTGTGCTTGTAAAGTAATACATCACAGTAAACCCTAAGTATATCTCAGATGTAACCACTTAACTCGGTGTATGGATTACACGTGAGGATTGAGTTAGTGGAGATATGCTTAAATCATTAGTCCGTGGTGAACTTAATCGTAGTTTAGGGTCTCTTGATTAAAACACCAATAATGCGCCCTAACACCTTAGGTGTGATAGTCTTATCCGGACTCTGCTGCAGAGGTACCTACGCTGGGCATTTATATATGATGGCATTCATATAGATCGACCGATTTAATCAGATTTCTCGATATAATTCCGTGAATCGAGGAATCTTATTAAATCATTAGATGATCATATATGGATCAACCTTAATCCCGAGGTGATCACAGGTGTCGCTTGTCCCGGGTAGTGTTTGATGTGTTAGTTACGGTTCACTTAAATATGTGTTCCAAGCCACTTCTCATTGGCACTATCTCCGTATTTGTGAGTAGTTCTGATTTTCACAGACATGGAATCCATTCCTTCCTCGCTGAAGTAGAGAGACAAATTCCCTTATTTGTTAGCCCTAAGAAAGTGATCGATCCCGGAGTTCACATTTGACTAATTAGCTACTAGTCGATATGTGTGCTAATTGATCATCGTGGGTTAATGGTAAATAAGGATAAGATATTCTCGAGTCGGGTTCACGGAGACTTCCCACCTGTAATGGACAATTTATGGAGGTTAATCCGTATGTAGTGATTATATCAATGGACGCTTATTCACTCTACGGGTTGAGTATAAGTATACATCTATAATCGGTAGAGTTCGGGCCGGTTTATGGTGGTGTAATCCCGAATTAATAATTAATGTACTTATTCGCTCGATGAATAATTAATTATTGAGCTACCGTTATAGGCCCACTGGTCCCCGATGCGGCTTCGTAATTCGGACTAATAATCTTGTTATTTGGGCCTCAAATGATAATTAATTGGTCAAGCTAATTAATTGATATGCATGAATATTATTTAGTTGGGCTAATAATATAATACACATAAAAGACATTTTACGCGCTAAAACCCTAGGGAGGTGGCGCTATTTGTGATCTCCTTTAGCACAAGAATTGATTTTCTTGTGTTATGGAAAATAAAAGATATTCTTTATGCTGATTGGTTGTATGATATGTTATTTGGTTTCCTATTGGTCAATGACATGTCACAATTATTCATTAAGGAAAATATCTTTTATTTTATTTAATTAATTATTTGTTTAATTAATTAAAACTTGAGACTCAAGGATTTACTCTCCTATAAAAGGAGAGTTATTCCAAGTGTAGATGGCATTGTAAATTTCACCACATCACCATAAAAAGAGAGAAAATTGTTTTTTCTCACAGTGTTTAGAGGAAAAAAAACTCTAAGCTTTTCTTGCGTTGCATATCAAGGAGGTGCTTTTATCAAGAAGGGTGTCCACCAACCGCTTGGGAGAATACATCGAAGATCAAGGCTTCTCTTCCCGTTATTGGTAACATGACCTTAAACCCTTGTAATAGTTTAAGTCCTTTAATTATGTGTTTTGATATATAAATCGTGATCCATCCACGCGCTGTAGATCTAATTCGCTTAGATCTAATTAAGAACCTGCATCCTTCATGTGGTATCGGAGCCAGGTTCCACGATTTATATAATCATAATCGTAGTTAAACGATTTAAAGGAGTGGAATTGCATGTAGGTGATATTTTACTTATTATTATGCATTAATAATTTTTAAATTGCTATGGTTGAAGAGATGGATTGGGGTTGGCACCGTTTTCCCGTTAGATCTATTGTAAACTCATATAAACGATGAAAATTCGTTTATATGAGTATAGGAAATTATGTAATTTATTTTTATTGCAAGTTTAATTTCCAGAAAATAGATCTGTACACTAGCTGTTTAGTCTTTTCGTTTTTTCCGTTGTTTGAGCCGTTAAAACGAAAATCCCTCCGGTTAGAATCAAGATTAGAAGTTGATGAACAATTCCAAAAAATTTGGCATCGATCAGAGTCCGTTTGGATGTCCGTTCGTTGATGAGAAGAGGAAGCTGTAACAGAAAAACGCAGGATTCACAAAAACCCTAACTGTGACTTCCTCGATTTTCTGGAACGTATTGGACCGTTGAAACGAATATCCGACCGGTCAGATCAATAATCATGGAGTTTTGGACGTGAGATAAAATTTTCAGGACGATCGGGATTCATCTTGATCCCCGATCGGCCTCGGTAAGTATATGATGCGCTGCTGTAAGAGTCTGTTTCAGCAGCAAGTTGGGCGGCTCACTGAGGAAGATTGACAAGTCAACGCTCCAATCCGACCGTCCATCTTGAAGTCCGAAGAATGAAGATCAGATCTGGAAAGTTTCGTCCCGATCCAAGTTCGTTTGATATGCCGATCGTCGAAGATTCTTAACAGCTGCAGATTAGGTTTTAATTTATTTTTGAATAGATTAGTTACGCCGCCAACGGCCCATCTCGCTGTTTATTTTCCGCTCTAGTATACATGTGTAGATTGTATGAGTAGAACTGAAAATTGCCATGACATGCATCATATCATGAATTCCACTCCATATGCATACATGTAGAAATTAATTCGAGGAATTAGTTAGGCATGTATAAAACACACGATTAGTTTTAATTAATTGTTTGATATTAATTAGAAACTAATTAGGTAAAACCGAGGAACACGGGTTTTTTCAATCGTCGAGGTTGGGTGATGGATTCTCGTGAATCCCACTCATGAAAGCATAAGGAGTAAAATCCCAAACCTCGTGGTTAAGGTGTTGGATTCTCGTGAATTCCACCTTACCTAAGACGAGATTACGCTTTTGTTCCGTGAGTGTCTACGTGAATGTTTGATGTTTAAGGATTGATAATCACGGGCAAACAGTTCGAAGTGGTTTAACCACGGTTGGGTGGTCAACAAAGAGCTACGGCTCAATCGACTTCACCTCTCCACGGGTGGCGCTTGCACGGGTCCGCAATATCGAGCCATCCGAAGAGCTACTACGGCTCAACAGAGCTCTCCTAGCCTTGACCCCGTCCGACGGCCACATATGTTCTAACGACAGGTCGGGTGGGCTAGCCCACATAACCGACAACATTCGGGCCTATGATTTATTGTTCCTTAATGTAACATCAAGTCCAAAAACGTGATCGCAGAAACCCACCACTTTTTCAAAATATTGAGCGGAGCGGAGAGGCGACACCACCCCCACGGCCTCTACCGCTGACACAAGCAACGTGAGAGAATGGTGACGCCATGCCGGCTTTGATTTCGCCCCCCTGGAAGGCCTTCACCGCTATCAAAATTCAAGGCTTGGTCTCCGAAAGGATAGGATTTTGGGTAGTCACTGAGTCACCGACCGACCCTAAGGCGGCACACTCGGGTCTATCTAAAGATCTCAAACAAGAGGTCACACTCATAAAGCGGTATTTTGGTAATACCTTGGCTGAAAAAGGAAAGGTGATTGACGATCACAAATGAGATGTTCGATTCTCAAGTTGATTTTCAATATTAATCGAAACCTCTTTGACCTATCCTAAGGCGCACTCGAGGCATTAGATTAAATCCTTGGAACGGTAGGATAGACTCCAAGTACTTAGTTTATGTTCCTAAAATTTATTAGTAGTGTATGATTTGGATTTATCTTCCACAATTTTATTTACAACTATTTATATATCTCTCTAGGGTGCTAGACTCGCTAGTGTAAAATTGACTAGTAATGACTTCAATTAAAAGTGGTAAGTAACTAAAACGTTGTACTTATTGATCTTACATGCGATTAATTTTTCGGAAGAGATATTTCTCCTGGCCTTCAAGACTTAAGTGACGTAAATAAGGATGTCACCGTTGTCAATCGTGTTGATCGAGAGACGATCGTAGTCGCTTGAAAGATGATTGGGACGATAAAATTCTTCTAGTGAATTTTAATGGTGTAGTGTCTACACGAGAAATTTTCTAAAAGAAAAATTAGAGAATCATAAATTAAAGTGTCGCTAGTTAGACGGTATTTGGAACCGATAAACTAGTGGGGAGCTTTTGTCTTATGTTTCTTTCTAATTTAGAAAATTAGTCCCACCGATAACGCTTTCATTAGACATCCTACAGCTCACGAGTAGTGTCTACTCAATTGAACTCGCTAGTTCAAGACTATTTCCTTTAAGGAAAGTTAAGAATGGGAAAGAATGTCTATAAGTGTTAATCATCTTAACTAAAGTTTTGAGGCTAAACCAAACATTAATGAAAGAAAGTATAGATAAGGAAAGTGATTTCGGATCACTAACCAATGAATCCTTAGCGACTTTCTTAACCGAAAGTTACTTGACTCGTAGCTTAGTTCTTTGGAAGAACAAGGAAGTCGTGCATTAACGATTATTAGAGTAAAACGGGCAAGTAATTTCAACTATATAATAGTGGGAGTGATATAAGGAAATGAATTTCGATTCTATCCTTGAATATCACGTAAAAATTTATTTTTCTCGCTTACAGATTCGCTGAAACAAATGGATTCACTTTCATCTCGATACTACAAATTGCTTCTACAGAAAGTGAATATGACATTTGTAGTACGAATCCGAGACTCGACTTTGTTTGATAAAGTCGAACCACTTAGAAAAGTCGAATAGTATGTGTAACACGCCTAAAACTATTAAAGGTAAAAGGTTTCAGATTAAGATAAACGACCCTTCAATATCTATTAATTAGTGCATATATCCTGTAGATAAGACTTGACGATCGCTAAGGGTGATTCCTATCTCCCGCCTCAGAACACTATCTCAAAGGAACAATGACTAAGTTTCCTTTCAATCGAGAGGGTAATAGATTTGAAGGGTAACATAGCTTGTTCATCATGACCTTCGGGTCTAGTGAGAGACACAAGCTAGTGGGAGTTTTTGAGTGGTGACATTTTGTCCGATGACTACTCAAACGCGATTTAGTTTATCAAAAGAATACGAGGAGGATTCTCTGATTTTAGCAGAGAATGTAGAGTATTCCATGCTCATAAATAGGCTATAGTATAGTCTTGGGATTGATGCTCACCGCTTCCTAAAGGGGAACGCTTTCACCGAAAAGAAACCATAGACTTGCCCTATATAGTTATTGATGTACTACAATACACCGCTAAACTCGATTAAGATAATTGGTTGCAAAATAACGGTTAACATTATTATGTAAACCGAGAAGTCTACCTGTAAGATGCTAGTGAATTTATGGATAAGGAGTGAATTCGGTTCACACCACTTCCGTGAATGTAGGCATTTAGCATTTAATGCTTGAAGGTAGGATCGAGATTTTATGATACGCTCGCATTTTGACTGCTCGTGAAATGCCTTAATGAGACGAGTGAAGGTTGGTTGTAAGATTCTTGAGATCGTAAAGTGACAATTGGATCACCACAATTCTTCTCGATAGAATCTATAAGTAATGTACTTAGACCTTGAGTACGGTTACCCAAAGGAAGTTACTATCTCGATTTAATCGCACTCACGCCCAACATTAGTTGTTGGTGATCACACCGATAAATACTACTAGATCGTAATGTCAATCCACCCAAGACACAAAGGGGAGTATGGTTTAACCGCTGACCCATTGTGATTTTGTGGACTTTATAATCACTGGGTGATTGATAACCTATGGCTCTTGGTGGGTCAGATAGATTCTCGATTATAGAGGTTGGTTTGAAAACCTTAACCCTCGTGAATGGAGTTTTGGTACTCAGCTGTTTCAAATTTCAGGTAGAACCACCGAGTGTCTCAGCCCAGCTGGGGGCAATTGATCTACACGGAAAAGAGTCAAATGAATAGGAAAGTTTAAACTTTCAACAAGCAAAGTTGAGTGGTATAGGGTGATTCCTCACAACTGAGAGTTAACTGCACCTTGAACTCTCTCACCACTCGCCTTGCTAGATTTCGTTAGAAAGCGTAAAATATAGGGTGATTCCTCGAGACTTTCTTGCCGAACAACGGAATTTGAATTCATTCGTAATGAAGGGTTTTAGCCGAGAATGAATAACGGATTCGTTACAAAGCGTAAAGATAGGGTGATTCCCTAATACCTTTTTTTAAGTAGACTAACGATATCTTAATTTATTCGTAAAGAACCATTGGTAGGAAGTTCTCGCATGGCTTATATCCTTTGTGGATTTAAGAGAACCTCTCGGTCATTAAAAGTCGATGTTTTAAAATATATGGACTTGACCAAAATATTGATAAGTTTTTCGTAGATCGGATATCAATATTGGTAATGTGGTAGTAGTATTAGTGTTCATAAATGATAACATCAAAACAATTTGGAAACAATATGTGTGTGCTATCTCAAGTCGAAATCGACACGCCAAGATTCTCTCGATGAGAGAATTGACTATGTTCTAAGAATCGATTCGGTCAAATTCACGAGAATGAGTCATTGGCTATCCTAATCGATCTTATTGAATAAGATGATTATGCATATATGGTTGCAAAGATTCATCGAGAGTTGTCCTACCCTACCTCTCGTGAATGATTCTCTAAATCTTCTGGATAAAGAGAAAACGGGATAGAGTCTCTCTGGATAACGGCAAGTCAAAGTTGTCACAAGTCAATAGTAGTCGAATCTCGGATTCGAGCATAAAATAGCGGTTTAGTACGCCCTCAAGTATCGTTAGAGAACGAGGAATCATATGCTTGTATATTCAGTGCAAACTTGAATATGGTTGATTACACCGATTCGACTTGTAGTCGATTAAGGATGATCATTACGCTGATCTCGGCTCTGTTTACTCATAGTGCTTAGAATTTCCTTTTGGTCCGGGAGTAATTCAAGGTCTAATAAGCCGATATCACTTCATTGTGAAAACAAGAAGAGATAGCTTAGAAGGATCTTCTCGGTCACCAGAGGTCAAAAGCATATTGAGAGAGTACCGCTGATTGGAAGGACCGCAACGCTTCAATCCTAAAGATCGCCTCGAGTCGACAACCTAACTAATCGCTGTACCAAGTCGAGTGCTTGAAGGGTACGGCATTGAGTGATATGTCTCATCTGCTTTTTAGAGCAAGTGCGAGAATGTTGTAAATAAGATGAGAAAGTGGTGTGCTCTAAAACAATCGCTTTTGTCATTTCGCAAGTGGGAGATTGTTAGTGTAGTGCCCGAAAGACAATTTGTGTAATTGTTTTTAATAATGAATGACGTAATTTATCTCACCTTATTACTTGCTTTGTGCTTGTAAAGTAATACATCAGTCAAACCCTAAGTATATCTCAGATGTAAATTCACTTAACTCAAAGGTATGGATTACACGTGAGGATTGAGTTAGTGGAGATATGCTTAAATCATTAGTCCGTGGTGAACTTAATCGAGCTTGTGGTCTCTTGATTAAAACACCAATAATGCGCCTGC
The DNA here is from genome assembly GCA_026214975.1 of Gentiana macrophylla. Lineage (NCBI taxonomy): Eukaryota > Viridiplantae > Streptophyta > Magnoliopsida > Gentianales > Gentianaceae > Gentiana > Gentiana macrophylla. The sequence continues at coordinate 61,392,555 of CM047805.1, forward strand.
AACACCTTAGGGTGTGATAGTCTTATCCGGACTATCGGGTAGAGGGTACCTACGTGGGGCATTTATATATGATGGCATTCATATAGATCGACCGATTTAATTTGTATTTCTCGATATAATTCCGTAATCGAGGAATCTTATTAAATCATTAGATGATCATATATGGATCAACCTTAATCCTCGAGGTGATCACAGTGGTGCGCTTGTCCCGGGTAGTGTTTGATGTGTTAGTTACGGTTCACTTAAATATGTGTTCCAAGCCACTTCTCATTGGCACTATCTCCGATTTGAGTGAGTAGTTCTCGATTTTCACAGACATGGAATCCATTCCTTCCTCGCTGGAGTAGAGAGACAGCCTCCTTATTTGTTAGCCCTAAGAAAGTGATCGATCCCGGGAGTTCACATTTGACTAATTAGCTACTAGTCGATATGTGTGCTAATTGATCATCGTGGGTTAATGGTAAATAAGGATAAGATATTCTCGAAGTCGGGTTCACGGAGACTTCCCACCATAATGGACAATACATGGAGGTTAATCCGTATGTAGTGATTATATCAATGGACGCTTATTCACTCTATGGGTTGAGTATAAGTATACATCTATAATCGGTAGAGTTCGGGCCGGTTTATGGTATGTAATCCCGGAATTAATAATTAATGTACTTATTTTGTTCGATGAATAATTAATTATTGAGCTACCGTTATAGTCCATGGTCCCCGATGTGGCTTCAGAATTCGACTAATAATCTTGTTATTTGGGCCTCAATGATAATTAATTGGTCGGGCTAATTAATTGATATGCATGAATATTATTTAGTTGGGCTAAATAATATAATACACATAAAAGACATTTTATGTGGGCTAAAACCCTAGGGGGAGGTGGCGCTATTTGTGATCTCCTTTAGCACAAGAATTGATTTTCTTGTGTTATGGAAAATAAAAGATATTCTTGTTATGTGATTGGTTGTATGACATGTTATTTGGTTTCCTATTGGTCAATGACATGTCACAATTATTCATTAAGGAAAATATCTTTTATTTTATTTAATTAATTATTTGTTTAATTAATTAAAACTTGAGACCATGGATTTACTCTCCTATAAAAGGAGAGTTATTCCAAGTGTAGATGGCATTGTAAATTTCACCACATCACCATAAAAAAGAGAGAAAATTGTTTTTTTTTTGTTTAGGGTTTTAGAAGAAGAAAAAACTCTAAGTTTTTCTTGGTGTTGCATATCAAGGAGGTTCTTTTATCAAGAAGGGTGTCCACCAACCGCCGCTTGAGAACACATCGGAAGATCAAGGCTTCTCTTCCCGTTATTGGTAACATGACCTTAAACCCCTTGTAATAGTTTAAGTCCTTTAATTATGTGTTTTGATATATAAATCGTGATCCATCCGTCGCGCTGTAGATCTAATTCGCTTAGATCTAATTAAGAACCTCGCATCCTTCACTTTGAAAAATCCGATCTCTTTGTAACAAGAAATCGATCTCGAACAAGTTCTCGATATAAAGAACACTTCTCTCGATACCAATTGTTGGTCCCAAAGAAAGGCAAGAACAAAGGTCGGGGGTGAATGACCTTGTTCACAAGTTTTAAAACTCTTTGTAAATTGATTGTGCAAAGAGAATGTAATTCTAAAAAGTGTTTTTCAAAGATTTATATGCATACACACAACATGAAATAAAATGAAAAAATAAAGTATGAAAATAAAATGCTTTAAGTAAAGAACACAAAGTCATAGAGGTTCGAGGTGGTGTAATAATCTAATTCTCTATTCCTCTGTGATGATCGAATGAATTCACTATTGTCTTTTTACACCAATACAATAGCGTGACAATCATTCACAACTCTAGTTGTTTTACTATCTAGGTGACGACTTCCTAACAATTTCCCAATTCGTTCAGTAGTTCCACTCCCATTGTGTTGGAAAGGTGTCCTAAACCCAATCGGGTTGTACCGGATCCGACCGGGTCGGGTCATTTACAGTCTATTTAGTTCATGTAATAACTTTATTATGATCAATAAAAGCACTTATGTTATTATATATTGTTTATCTTCATATTATTTGTTGTATATATATAGTAACGTCCCTAGTATCAAACTGTGATAGAGAAACCATGATAGTGATTATGGTTGATGAGATCTCTAATCATTATAACAATATTGGTATTTAAATGTCTCTAGTCTTACATATTATCAAAAGGGACATTGATAGTATAACCGCACTCAGCAAGTATTGGATGTCTTCTATATTTTAAAAGATAGGATAGATCTCGCCTATCGAAGAGTAGGGACACTTGGACTGTACGTGGACGTGTATTAGAGAATGCGTACGTTAGATCGACCCACTTACATTAAGTGTCACACTATGTGGCGGTTGTGTAATTATCCTTTTGACCGAGTCTTCATGGCATCACGGTGTGGATTTTCATGCTTTGACACTATTGAGATTTCTCCTAACCACGGGCGATCATGCGGTAGTGATTGGGCATGATATTGAAGCACGCGGAGTATACATGATTGGTCGTCCGGGAATCGCGTATCCTATGATTGGGATCGAATATCCGAAATGGCCTTCTTATAAGGAATGTCTAGCTCTCGATAATCTTTGCAAAGTGGGAGTAAATGTGTTATCCCGAGAGAGCGTGATATCCAGATTATAAGATACGATCATAAATGTATTGACACTCGAGATACGATCGTATGGATATTGTTACAGCGATAGGATTGTAAGTTACACGGTAACTGCTTCACATGAAAGGTAGTAGTCATTGCTTTTGACTCTACCAATGATTGGGGGTCACGGTGTGTTGTTAGACGCTATCCCGTGATCGTTAGGCATGAAGGGCATTTTAGTAAATTGCACTTTGTGTCTATGGCCAACATATTCGGAAGCCTATCGGGTCACACACATATGAACATCGAGTCGGATTAAAATGTGGTTATGGTTGATAACCAAATAAGGAAGTTTATCTCTAGACTATAAAGGTTATAGTGGTAAATTAATATGGTGGTATTTATTTATTATGAATAAATAAAATACAATACATTAATTATATATAAATTATATTAATTAAAGAATATTCCTGAAGTCAATTAATTGACTAATGGGGCGCCATCTTTGAGGGTATAAGATACATTTGGATTGTGCACTTTAATTAATAAGATTACCTTGATATTAATATAAGATATTAATTGATTTTGGAAAAATAGATTTTTGGTAATAAGATAATTATTCAATATAAGATATTGGCAAAATAAATTATAATTAAAGAGATAAATCAATCTAGGAGATTTTCTTTATTTTATTGGAAAAAGGTTTTCTCCTCCACACTATCTTGGGAGCCACCTCTAGTTATAAATAAGAGGTGGGTGTCAAGCTCTTTTATACATCACAATTGCAAGACCTCATAGTTCTTGTGTAAAATGAGAGCAATCCATAAGTGAGTTTGTGAGGAGGAAAAGGCCGGACTAGCAACCGGAGTTTTCCAAAGAAGCAATCCAAGGAGGATTCCGGCAAGGGGTTCGTGTGGATTAGCGAGAGGTCGGATGGATGCGTGACGGCTTATGCACTAAACTACTCTCCGCTGATCGGTCAAAGCGACGATCTTATAGATCATCCGAGGTATAACCGCCGAACTACTTAACGTGTTTATTGCATTAAACGAAGAACGATCTAGAAAAAGAAATCAAATTTTAAATTCACTGCGTTAAACTAGTGATTTCCTAACACATTGTTCCTTCCGGTATGTCCTTCAACATCTATCACAAGTCATTCCATTCCTTAACAGATGGAATCAAGGCAATTGCTTCAAATTCTTCAAAGCATGCGGCTTCATCGTGATTGATAAATCTTTCTTGAGAATAGAAAGATGTTAATCAAGTTTATTCACAATTATCCAAATTCGCACTTGACTTGAACAACGAGGCTCTTAGATTTCTAAGACTTGGATAATTTTGATATAGCTTTTGAGTATATGAGATGCCTTTTGATCAAAGTTTTCACTTGATTTCTCGTGTCTATTCTTGTTCTTGTTCTTCTGATCAAGACTTCTATATATAGCCTTCAATCCTTGATCATTTGAATTTCCGTCCATTGGATATTTAATTCTGGTAAATTAATTCCTTGATTTTTGATTACGTGTCACTACAACAAAAAGACTCTTTTGCCACGGTTTTTTTTGCCACGACGCTATGTTGTGGCTAATGTTTATTTTTAGCCACAACCATCGTCCCAAATAAATACTAATTTAAATATTTGAAATTGTTATTAATATTTGCCACAACAGTTGTGGCTAAAAGTATTCCCGCTTATTTTATAATTGGCGCTAAGAGTATTAGCCACAACACGCTGTGGCAAATAATTTTGAACTTTGGCGGAAAATTATTAGCGGGTCATGGCGGCAATTCTCAAAAACTTTTAGCCACGACTGACGTGGCAAATAATTTTATCACCCATTAGAAAGCCACCTGGATGCTGACGTGTCACTTATTCCCACAACACAAACACAACGTGGCAAATATTCTAATGGAAAGCTATTTGTTTTTAGATAAATTAGGTTAACACAGACGCATCTTCTTCTTCGGAAATTCCTCTGTAAATCCGTTCCACAAATTGCTGCGAGTTCCACAAATTCCGGCGCTAAATTCTTGCGAGTTCCACAAATTCCAATGCTATTGTATCCCTGATAGACTACTTTGATTTCTTATTTCCCTTTCAAGCTCCGAGAATCCAAAATCGGAGTATCCCTCACAAACCCTGCAGCAGAGCAATGAAGAGAGCGGTTTTAGAAAGGTTCAATTGCTGCTTCCTTTTCAGATGAGATTGGTGAAGATTATATTAATGACAAGCAATCTGAGAGGACCAAAAGACACTGATATCTGAAGATTTGGAGGTAGAGATCTGATAAATTGAATTTAATTCTTTAATGCTTTTGATATTTACTTCTCTCATGTCGTATCCCACACTCAAGGAGTTAGGTGGGATTTTGCATTGTGTATTAGTTTGGTAAAACTTCCAAATAAATGAGTATTAGTGTATAATGAGACAGAAAATCCAAACTTCCATTCAGGATTTTGCATTGTGTATTAGTGTATAATGAGACAGAAAATCCGATATTGACGTTATTCCTTTTACTTAATCGATGGTTTCTTTTGATTTAGGTGGACTTTCCATTTCTCCCCAGGAATCTGTGCGACTTGTTTGAAGCTTGGCCATACGGTGTTCTTCTCTTCCGGGTGGTAATTTGCGATATAGTTTTGCCTAGGTATTAAACGATTTGCTCTTAGCTCAACTAGCAGTGCCCATTCACGGGAAGCTGGATGTTGTAATAATGTCTGATTTAGGCGTTGTATAGGTCTAAATTCTCTATATTTTCATGAATCTTAGGTTTTTGTATGCTAGGGTTCTTTAATTGGGCTCTTGCAGAAGGAACCCTATCCAGTTTTTGGATATTAAGATACAAGATTCGTGCACTGTAGTTTAATGTTGTCATTAGTGTATAATGAAACAGAAAATCCGAACCCTATCCAAGCATTTGTGTGTACTCGGTCTATTCGGTTTGCAATTGCAAGGAAGGCTCCATATTCACCAAGAACATCCCAATATTAAGGGTTGTTTAACCCCAGGTCTACGCCCTTTAGTAGACTATGAACAACAGCAGAGTATAAGTGACTAGTGATGAAAGCACACACGTGGCACAAAGTTTTATAGAAGAACATTTGCAGATGAAATGGGGTCTAAGCCGGCCTTTTGTACTGCTTGTTTGATGAGATAAACATGTCTTGCTAGCCGCTTGCTTGTTGTTTTATGAGAACATGTATTCATTTAAAGTATGTTTAGCTAACATAATATGTAGACATGTTTCTTTAGTTCAATGCTGGTATGTTTATTGAATAAACATTTGTCATTGACTAGCTACCTTTATTGCTAGATTTTCATCTTATACAATTCAATTTAAAGTATATTTATCTTTTTTTTTTCCTTTTTCTGTTTTCAATAATGAATATATTCTTTTCAAGATATATTTATTCAATTGACTACACGTTAGACGTCCCTCAGTCTCATATTTATTTACACTTCTGTATTTGAAAATTGGAAACTTAATCTAGATTATTTTTAATGTTGATAAAGAATGTACAATGCCTTAACAACCAGCCTTTGTCATTTTGGTTGTAGTATCACATATATATGCAGTTGGTGATGACAAATGAACCTTAGTTTGCTTGGAGGATGACATGTTTTAGCTTATAAAGTTGGCCAAACCAGAGCAGGAAATCTGGTGATAACTTTAAAAATTGACTAAGAAATCACTGCGTGCTTTTATAGTTTGATGACGGTGCTTTAACAACATGATAAATTTGAAGTTTCAAAGGCATTATCTTGAATATATAGCTATATCTTTAACATTTTTTTGTACAAAATGATGGTGGAATTGGTAATATATCTTGGAGATGTCATCACATCTAATAATTTGTTAATAGAAAGTGCAAGCTTGTATTGATTATAGCTTTTGACTGCTCAGTGGTATTGAAGAGTTAATTTCTTTGGATGTTGTTTGGGATAAAACTCTTACTTTTTGGTTACATTGCTAATGATGTCGTATACATTGCTAAAGATGTTGTAGTCGGTTCATGTTTGATAGGTAAATATGCCAATGGACAAGAGTTGGATGAAAAAAAACAGGCTGTCAAAAGATTTCCAGAGAGGATTGATAGCTTTCATAGAGCATTGATAGCTTTCAGCAGTACCTAGAGTAAGTATTCTTAGTAATCTAGCTACTCTATTTCTCATTTACCTTTTATGAATGAATTTTCCTTACCACAATATGAAATTCACTTTTCTTGAACAGTGAGCATAGAAACGAGATTGCGCCTTATTGTGCACCTGAAACTCTTGATGATGTGCAATCCAGGGAGTTTCCAAAATGGTTCAAGAACAAGGTATGACAAATGAATTGTACTTTCTAAATGCATGGGGATTAATATATTCATTAAAAATATTGTTGGTTACACGGATGCACTCCATACGCCAACATCGATGCAAGCCGTGGATCGACCAATTGCTCTCTCTTGCTGCTTCGGTTCTAATGTCGCAGTGAAGTCATACCCTGGTTGTGTGTTCAATGGAGTCAAGTTTTTAACACATAAGCGAGATATAACTCGATCCACTCAAAATAGTGGCATTGCAGTCAAAGGACCTAGTGATCTCACATTTTATGGCATTTTAGAGGAAATATACGACATACCCTATGCAGAAGAAAATTCAGTTATTCTTTTTAAGTGTAAGTGGTTCGACACAAACCCATCAAAAAGGAGAGTTCTTACCTACAAAAATAGAATAAGTATCAACATAAAAGACACATGGTATGAAAATGAGCCATTCATACTTGCATCTCAAGCGGAACAAGTATTTTATGTTGATGACTTACATAACGGGAAAGATTGGAAAGTTGTTGAGCATTTTCGACACCGTCACATTTGGGATCCATCTACAACTGATCCTGGTGAAGATGATGTAATAGAGGATACTGTTGTTGGAAATTTCCAACTTTCTGTTGACATGCCACCTATAGAATCATCAACATGGGCTCAACCAAATGTACATGCATCTGTTGTAACCGATGATGTACAATCATTTAGGAGTGATGATCATCATGTACAAGATGATTTTATCAATGACGAAGAAATTGAAACATATGAAGTTGGTGAAACAAATCAAGATGCTGGCTGTGTTGAAGAGAATGAAGTTGATTGGATTGCTGAATTTGATGATGACATCGATGAGATAGAGTTGGTGAACACCGATAGCGAATGAATAGTGACAGGTACACAACTAATGAATTATAGAGTGAAATTGCTAAATTGTTTTGCTTATAGTTCATTAAAGGGGTGTTTTTGCTTCTAGGGTTTGTTGTTAATTTCTTGTTCTACGGTGCTTCTATTTACTATCTAATTTTTTTGTGTATAGATTCCAATTGATGATGGACTATGTTCATTTCTTGCTGTTCTTATATGCAGGTGTTTAAATCTCAGATGTTTGGATACTTGGCTTTAGGCTTCAGCTTTCCCAAAAAAGTAGAAATGGTACTTTTCTTATTGCACCCACTTTTATACTTAATTTCAGATTTCACGTAGATTTTGTTTCCATTGATCAACTGTGTAACAAGAAGGTGATATGATCTGCTATTTTTTTTGGTTTTAGAAACTTTATCTGGTTGGTTTTTTTTTGTTGTATTTATATATGAATTTGTGATGCAGTTAAAACTTCATGTTAGAAATATATGTTGACCGTGACTGATCCAATGTTCTATATAAACTGAAATTTTGAACGTCTGTGACCTTGTGCTGCAACCTGTTTCACTTACTATTTGCTGAAAGTTGCTTACTTGTTAAGTCTGTTTTCTGGATAAAGGTCCTTCTTGTTTGTATCAATGTAACTCTGATAGCTGTTAGACAGATTGTGTAGTATGTGTTCGGCTGAATTATCCGACCAGACTATTTAATCAGCCAATATGATCTTTGTGTTGCTATAAAGACTGAGTTTCTTGCATAATTTCCGAATAGATAAACCTTGTTGCTAAGTGCTTACCTGTTTGCTAGTATGCTTATTGATGAAATGCTGCTTGATCATGACATTACTTGCTGCTACATGTTTCCATTCTATACTCTCTGTTTTAGTAGCAGTCATGATTGTTGATAATCTGCCTAAAGTATTAGCTTAAAATCGGTCCGTGCTGCTATTTATGTATTTCTTTGATAGGTTGAATTGTATATATATATATATATATATATATTTGATTTTATTAGTGAAAGAGATGAGATCTATTTTGTAATATATAACAGTGGGATGAGACATCTTCTTCTTGCAAATGGTAAATGCTTGGGGTTTTTAATGTTGCTGTCATTTTACTATCGAGACACAATATGTTGCTGTCACTTGTATGTCCAACTTGCTCAAATCTTGCTTTACCTCTTTTGATGATTGCCCCATCATAAGTGCCCATCAATTCCATTCCCAACTATACTATGATTAAAAGCTATAATAACACTTCTTAATGTGCCTTATTGTACAACAACACTTAATGTGCTTCATTTTATCTGCTTTAATCACTTTTCTTTTTTTTGTGTGATTTAATTTCATTTTGCAGCAAGCTTACCGTGGTGGTTGTGGAGGCAAGAAAAGAGGCTGAAAGGGATTATGGTGGTCCGTCATGTGCTCCATCATCAAGAGATAGGGATTATGCTGACTTAGGTGAAAACTAGTCATTATATATGTTGGTATTGTACTTTTACGATTACATCAATTTCAAGTTGTTTTGGTGTAGTTTTGATCACGTTAGTTTCGGTCAAGTACTAGTTGTGTTTTTGTATTGTTTAATGTTTGACAAGATAGTTTATTGTTTTTAAAGTTTTGATGCATGGTAGAGAGGAAATTACCAAAACAAAAATTATTAAAAAAAATATTAGTATTAGCCACGACACAAATTGTGGCAATTTTGTATATATTCAATAGCCACGACGCGTTGTGGCAAATAATATGTGCCACGTCAGATGCCACGTCCGTTGACACATCAGATGCCACGTCAGTTGGCACGTCAGATGACACGTCATATGCCACGTCAGATGCCACGTCAGATGCCACGTCAGCACCGTGGAAACATGAGAGGAATGTATTAGCAACGACTTGTTGTGGCAAAAATGCTAGAAATTATTGCCACAACGCGTGTTGTGGCTAAAAAGTTAATAGAAACGGGTTTTTCGACACAACCTTTTTGCCACGGCACGTCGTGGCAAATACTTTATTCGCCATGACTTTTGAGTTTTAGCCACGACTTTTTGTTGTGGCAAAAGCTGTTTTTTCTTGTAGTGTGTAAGTCGCTTCTACTAACAAGAGGACTAGGTTCATTATAGCATAGCGAACGAGCAAGGTGTCGAATCCACAGAGAAACAAAAACCTCTTGAAATAAACGCATGAAACCATTATTTAGAAAACATATGATGATCATTGACCAACGTGACAAGAAAAGAATGAAAAACGGTTAACCCTTTCCACTCCTTACCAGTCCTCTAGCTTGGTGTAATTAATCTATCATGCTTAACCACCATTGTAATTCCCGTAATACCATATTCACAAGTTTTATATCAATTAATCTACGAGTGCAATCCCTTAAACTCGCCTTAATTCACATTGTAAGGACAATAGTTGTCTGTGTGCAATTAACCTACCTTAGGCAGTATTAACATCACATGCATTAAGATTTAGGGATTGCCAACATAAAACCGAGAACCTTCCTAAGTAGCCATCGACAATGACTGGCAGTACCTAAAAATTGATCACTATGTCCTAACTAGAACTTCAACAAAGTTCCTTCATGCTAAATTACGAAAATAAATACTAGACTAGCCAGATCAAATTAAACGTAATTTAAACCTGTCGTTCAGACGTTGCTAACGCAGAACCCTCAAAATTAGGGCTTCTAGAGTTGTATCGTGGCGTCGGTAAATACCGCCGCCGCTGCGACTGCGGTGAATCCCACTTATGGGTTACATATTATGATTTCTGATATTAGTTACTAAAACGCTGAAACAAAGATAAACAACATATTAATTAACGATTCGAAAGAACGTTCAAAGCTTCATACCTTTACAATGGAAGCCTAGCTTGATCAACTCAAGCTAGTTTATGGCTTAGGGGAAGAAGGGAACCAAGAACTCACAAAAAAAACCAAAAGAAACTTTTTTTCATAAAGACCTTATATAGATGTTCTAGCAGACTTAAGATGTAAAAGAAACCCTAGGTGACACTAATTATTATCGTAAGGCGGTGCAGTGGTGCCCAAGGCTCATGGCGGCCTAATGGGTTTCTGCCGAGGCTGGGCTGATTTTCTAGAAATTCAGTAGATTCCTTCCTGGACATTTTCTCTCAGGCCCAATCTCTAATCTTCAAAGCTGATCCACTTTATCATTGCTCCCGGAAATGGCATTGCCTAAAAATGACGCCAAACGAAGCAAAACAGTACCAATTCAAAAGTTAAAACATTCAAATGCAGAAACACAACCCAAGAAGAACTCCTTATGCAATTTATACATATATTATATACAATAACTCGACCGTTTCTTATCAAATGAGCATAATTCAGGGGTAAACTTGGTATGCAATATAAAACTAAATAGGCCATCATAAAATACCCCCTACTTAGATTTGTGGTTGTAGCAACATGTAGTAACACATGTAGTAACAGACGCGTTTTTGTCCTTCTCAACCAATATCATTTTTTCTTGTCCTTTTTTCCCATTTTAGATTAAAAACAGTCCCCCACAACCTTTAACTATTATTTATATGGTGTTTTAAGTAAAATAATAATAAAAATATTGTTGTGTGCCAAAAGTAACATTTTGTAATGTCGGGGAAAAAAGGTGTCAGAAGTATAAAGTGAGTGCCTTTAGAACCTTTTTCTTTTTAAATGACAAGAATGAACAAGCAGACTTGTGACTAGCTAACTAGAGAGTAGGTTGGTATAATCTGATTATACCTGTATCACTATTGTTTGAGAGTTATCCACACACACCGGTTCTTAAATTGAATAGTGTTAAATGCACGACTGATGGATAATGTTTGATGTGCTTCTTATTTTGACTTTTTGAATAAAGTTGTTTTTAAAGAGCAAGAACCGTCAACAAACCGAGCTCAGTAGGGAGAAACCCGGCAATGAATTCGTGATTTAGATCAATCCCGGTGACAAATTTAATCGAATCATTTCCCAGTGAAGGAGCACAAAAAACTCCAAAACAGGAGCACACATTTGAGCCTTTCCAGCTACCCGTGAAGTTAAACGGGTCGAATAAATGGACTCTTTCCAAGCTTGTAAAGATATGTAGGCTTTCTGGCGACTTGGGTTTTGAAAGGTGAGATTCTTAGCTTCTTCAATGATATCATCAAAATCATTATCCTCTCTTGATGAACAGATCTGGCCATGGGTAGATAAAATGAAGAAAGTAAGGAATGTGAGAATAAAAAATGGAGGCGGGGGGTGACGAAGAACATGGAATGTAGTCATGAAAAAGAGAGAGAAAGAGGTCAAAAGGGAAGAGAAAATGGTGGGAGCCACGATTTGAAGCGGGGAAGGGGAGGAGGCACAGTTGTCAAGGGGGCGGTGGCTGGAAGGGAAGATGAATTAAGGTCTTTGGTTTGAAGAAGATAAACAAATTTATTATTGTATTAATTATGGGTTAAAGCGTAATTGTATTGCACAAGGTGTATCGGTTTAGTGGTGAGCTAGACTATTTCGTGATTTCTTCACCAACGAATCAGATCTATACATACGTGGGGTAAAATAAACTAACTACCACATAATTAAACTAAATAAACAATTAAAGCAAAAGCCTCCGTAATATTTGGGATTGGAAAATATTATTGTTTTGTTTTTGGGCTTATATCCGGTTGAATTTTTTACTTAATAATTTGTCTTTTTAATGTATGATCTTAAGATCTGAAAAAAATAAGCAATTCAATTTTGATAGACCTTTTTTTTTTTCAAAAGGTCAATACGGTATATTCAAATATTGATATATCACGGTATTTGCAATTATTATGTTTCTATGTGGATTAGTTGAAGCGATGTTGTCAAAATGACCTTTACGTGAAACGATTTATGGTGGATGTAAAAGATTTGTGTGTCTATAAACTCATACGGATAGTATTGGGTCAAAAATAATGATATTATTTGGCAGAATTATAAATACATGTGTGGTGATAAATACGTGACAATTATTTTATTTTCATGTGGGTAATCGATACGACCCAAAGATTGGTCTATTATTTGACAGGATTTATTGTCGGCCTTTGATCACTACGCCAAGATGTCAATTACAAGTTAGTATTGTCTTCCAAATATGAGATATTAATGTCGTGACGACATTAATATCTCATATTTGGTGTCGTGACGACATTTTGTGATGGAAAATGTATCATAAACTTGTTTAATTTTGGATATTTTTCATATCTTATTTATGTGAGCTTAAGGCCAATTAAGTTGTCATATGTATTAAGTTTTAAATTCTTCTTAAAATATATATGCTCATTAAATTATTATATCCACTAATAACCTACGACTTCAAGAGTTAGAAAGAACGAGTTTGTTCTGTTCTTTGGTATTATTGATATAGACTTGACATTTAGGTATGATACCTTTGAACCTCTCAGTCAAGATTGTACAAACAAACGAATTTGTACTTTGAGAAGTAGGAGTATATATCAAACATATTGAGTATTATGATCATTAAGGAAGCCAATATAAATACTCTTTAGTTGTGACATAAATAATATGGTGACAAGTAAGGAATTTCTGTGGTTAATAGAGTTGCGCATTACCCATGAAGAGAAAGCCGAGGCTTGCCTGGTCATGTCTAATCAAGTCTGTGTAAGGTACTATGGCTAATGCAACATAAGGCCGGGGCACACTCTAGAAATCGCTCATCTAATTTCCAAAATTCAGGTATTTGATTTGGATACCTATGATGACCTTCTGGTGCTATTTATCATTCTCTTTCTTCATGCACAATATTAAATGTCAGTTGTAACTGATATAAGGAATGTTGGGAGTTGAATAAATTGATTCCCACGAAGTGCAAGAAATCGAATAATCGAAATTTGTGCAACTTCTTCTCAAAAAAATAAAAAATAATTGGACAACTAAAAAGTGCTAAACATGGTCACCATTATAGGCTCATATTATTTTTTTCTCAACAACAAATAATCATGGAAGCTTTTAGAAGTTGTGAAATACATAAACACCAATTGCACTTTCATTGAAGCATAAAAACTTTTAGAAGTTTTTAACTACAAAACACCAAATTTGCATATTCACGAGAGAGCAATAGATTTTAGATTTTAGATTTTTTTCTTAATTAGGGGTAATTAGGGTTGTAAACGGTTTGGATCGATACATCAATGTTAATAACAAAAATAAAGGGAAAATCTTGGTTATTTATAAACCAAAATCAAACCAAAAAAATTTAACCAATTATACCATTTAAATTGTTGTTCAACCATTAGCTATTACACTCTTTATTGTAAATGGTGTAGAATTGAAAGGAAAATAAAGAAAATATGTCAAAAAAAATTGTAAGAATTGAAGAACATACTTATTCTAGGACATCCAAACAAACAAAAAAAAATTGAAAGACACTTTAAAATGAGACAAAGTGAGTGATAACTAATGCATCTCAATATATAGCGTGATGCCATTGGCATAACGAATGACAGAACAAATTTTTGCATCTTCGATTATGGTATTTCTACGTCATAAACAATGATGAAAATTTTTGTTGCGTCACTCAGTTATTGCACAACCATTTAGCATTTCATATCTCAATATGCATATGCATGCATTTCAATCCTAGGGAAATTGAGGCTGAAATAAAGGGTCATAAGATGTCAAGACATCCTCATCAATTCCTCCTCCACCATCACCGGTATCCGAGGGGCCCGGTGCAGCCACACTAGTGCTACTAGTTTCAAATAGTTGATCGTAGTTAACAGTAGTTGATGAGACATTCTGGGCCTGAAAATTATTGTTAAGGACAGCAATTTCCGCTTCGACCTTGGCGAGTTCACATTGGGCATCATACACTTGTTGTTGTAAGATTGTGATTAGCCCAACACATCCATAAACTGGATCGTTTATTCGACAGTATGCTTCATAGTATAATGAATCTGCTGTTTGTGCCCTTTGTTGCACCGGAACTTGCTGCACAACCATACCGACAGTGTAAATATAAAACATCGTATATTTAAAAAAATAATAATAATTGTTCGACCGTTGTAGGAAATCCATAGAAAATGGATGCATTATGATCATCTATGTTTACTCATTATTGCTCAAACACACACTTACAACGTAAAAGATAGAGATATAAAAGATTCAGAATAACTATCACTATTATTAGATGATTATTTTGCTATAAAATAAAAATAAAAACATTTTGTTACACGCACTTGAATATATATACATAAATATCATGAATATTATTATAGGTAGTACCTGGAGCATCTTTGAAACATTACTAGCACCAAAGATTTTGTGAACATCCAAAATCTTTGAGGATCATTTGGAGGAAAATATGGGGAAAGAATACAGGTAGAAGGGCATTTTCTTCTTAAATACCTACATCCAGCACATCTCCTTGAAGTCATTTTTGTGTTTTGATATATAGTGTGATAGATTCTTGTCTGAAATTAGAGAAAATTTAGAGAGAAATCTCTCAAAATATTTTTCAAGAAATCTAATGGAGATTTTCTGCTAGATCACATATGATATATATATTTTATACACATAATTTAGAATCCATATAGCTGTATTTCTCTTTTTATTTTTTGAATTTCAAAAAGCGTAACACAAAAGGAAAGTTACCGGTGTGTGTATACAAGGAATGTTGTTTTCCTAATTCCCCTTCTTTAGAGGAATGTATTGAGGGGATGTTTCCTGAATTTATAATTCAAATTTGAACGTGCTTAAACAAAACATTATTAATACGTTTTTTTCAGTAACTTTTATAATTTGTATATGAAGAAAATAAAAAAAGGCATAGATCTAGATTTTGTGTGTCTAAGGTGATTATCAAGTTTAATTAATATTCATTCTTGGGTATATATACATGTGATGCGAAACTTGTGTTTTTTTTTTTTTGGGAAAAAAACTTCTTTAAGTATTGAAAAATGTTTCCACAACAAAATATCATAAAATGTCACTACATATTTTTACTCTATCAATCATTACGAGACTCATATAAATCAATGAGTTTTATATAATAATTAATAATGTAAAAGTGTGTCATACATTTTATTGTGATTATTATAACGTGAAACTATCACTACTACTCGTAAGTATTTTGTGAAATTTTTATGACTAATTCGTTATGTTGCTAGAAATCTATGAATGCACGTTTGATGACATTTTTTGATATGTTATGTCAAAGACCATTGTGTTAAATGTTATGACAATTTTGTCATAGGAATAGTGGCACTTCTTCATCAAGTGGTAGTCATCTTATATTTGTCACTCTATGATAAGTAAAACGGTGAATTACTCCTAACTATTAAAACATGGAAATAATTATGTTTTTGGTCTTTTTTGTTTTTGTTTTTTTTTCTTTCTTCTAATGTTTTTTATTTTTATTTTATTGTTTTTGTTTTTTTGGAATATTTTCTATTTCTGTCCTGAATGTTTCACTTTTAGACTTTATATCTTCTCTATGATTTGTTTACATTAAATATTTAGTCTAAATTGCCATAACAATCAGCGAGCATAATCCGAAACACTATGATCAATGGTAACTTCAAACGTGACAATTGAGACTAAACATGTAAAAAGAAAATAATAGACGAGGGATAAAGTGCAACAATGACACATATAGTGAAGATATGTTAGAATAGTATGATATATTATATGATTCTGTGATTTACCCTTTTACCATTGGTTTTTAGGGTGTATGGACACCTCATCATAGATCATCTCATAGAGGTGGATATATGTCTTGTAGTGCTTTAAAACAAAATCTTGTGAAATAGATTATTGTATCCAGACCCGCCGGCAAACTCCATATATGTATCCAGACCCATCGGCACCGCTTCCACAAATACCACTAACATTTCCACACACCCAAATTCATAACCTGTTTATTCACGATCGCTTCCGTTCACCTTTGGAATGATATGCCATCTTCATCATTCTTTCGACCAACAGCTGCACCGGCCAACATTGCTCCGTTTGATGGCAATCTAACTCAAACCGGCACCGTAAAACTCGATCGGAACAAGTTTTTGATGTGGAAATCAACCATTCTACCGGTGGTTCGAGGCCGTCGACTCAGGGCCGTCCCTGAGTTTCTGAAGGCCCTAAGCCAATTTATCACGACGAGTGTTAGGAACATTTTATTATGTTTTGATGATGGCCATACCAGCTGTTATAGCAAGTCTGAAATAAGTTAGAACTTTCTGTATAAGTCTTTACTTAGAGTCTGACATGTTGTATAAGTTGAGTCAGACAAGTATTGTACTAGTGGTAGGACGGCAAAGCAAAAATAGATATTCGGCAGAGTGAAGCCAGCCAAGCACCAGCAGAGAGGCAATGCAGACATTAAAGGTCTGACTTGTAACCAAGGAAGTCTGTGATGACCTTGGACAAGTCTAAGTTATAATACAAGTGATGTACATTAATATTCAAATATGGTGTACACCCGATCTCACCCCAATAAAAGATCGGTGAAGTACAAAGATTCTTCTCAAACGAAACAAAGAAGAAAACAAAGAATCGGCAAAGCGGACTCACTTTCGGTGAGTAAAGACGAAGCGGTGAAGGAAAAGCTAAAACAATTAAGTCGGAAGGATCACTCGACCGCTTAAAACGGGCGAAGTAACACTTACCGATCGATTTAGTATACGTTGAAGATTCAGAAGATCATGCATTAAATGCACAATCAATAGAGGATCAATCAAGGACGGATTTTCTGCTATACGTTTGAAGAAAGAATCCGATCACTGAAATCAAGGAGAATGCAATTAAGGGGGAATCAAGAATAAAATCAAGGATTATTCCCTCATTAATATAGCCAACGGACGGAATTTCGAAATCAAGGTTATTCAAGGCTATAAATAGAAGGCATTGACAGACAGAGAAGCAAAAAAAAAAAAACAAAAACATAAAAATCAAGTGAAAACTCTGTCAATTTGAAAAGCCTTCTCTCTGAACTTACAAGGAAACATCTAGTGATCAACTCGGATATCGAGCTACAAAGTCATACTTGGGACCGAGTTTGATCAACCAAGTGTGTGAATCACATTCACATCAAATCAAGCAAGCGAATCGAGGCAATCGAGAAGGAGTTGAATCTGTGATAGTGTTGAAGGATTTTGATCTCAAGGAGCAGCAAGGAAGACTGAATCACTGAAGCTGTTGCAGTCAAGGAGTGATAGTCTTGTAGTGTTGGAATTATTTCTTAGTTTTGATGATGAGTGCCATACTAGCTGTTATAGTGCAAAGGCAAAAAGATGTCTAGATAAAATGTATAGGTTTATTAGAGTTTGATTCATAAATAGGTTTGATCAAACAAGCAATCGTAAAAAGCCGTTGATCGCTTTATCGTGAGATAGGTCGATGGGTCTGGAACTCTTGAAAGATCAAGACGAAGGGCGGTTCAAACTCGCTTAATGAAGGCTAAGGGATCAAACTTAGTAGTAAAAGTCAAGGATATGGAATCAGAATTTAGGCAAGTCTGTGATGACCTAAACTGATTGCATATGCCTTGTGTAGAAGGTCTAAGTTCCACAAGTTGGATGATGTTTGGAACTTGGTTATATTTTAAAATGATGTTATCTAACTTCACAAATAAAAGTTAGATAAAAGTAATCAGCTGCATTCTATTTTACAAACAAAAATAAGATGTTCAGCAGACTGATTGGTATTACAGAAGACTAATGAACCTGCTGATATATACCTCGATTAATTCAAGATTATTGGAAGGTTACATGGATAAGAACAGCCAACTACCTCTGACTTATCAAGCAAATCAAAGGCTGAGATTAAAAAGACGTTGTGATGATCCATATTTTTATCCATTGGATACAAGTCAAAGGGTGGACAGATCGCATCGTCAAAAAGTAATCTCGATTGGGTCACCCTATGAATAGTGACAGAATGCAGAACAGATGGGACAAAAACAAGGAACGGTCACATTTGAATTTCAAATTCAAGTCACATGCATTCCTACCTATAAATAGAAGACTTTCAACTCAGAAAAAAGGATGATGAATTTTTGGGATAAACTTTAAGTGACAATCTTGAAATGAAGAACACCTGCTTGAACTTCATCGAGCTTAAGGTCAGCTGATCTAGCTATTTTCTTCAAGTGCATTCATGTTCAAGCTACATCAAGCATACACACTTGAAGACGCGCAAGTCTGCTGATTACATCATCCTAATCAAGCTTGCTTTGCAATCGAATCATTTATTTGATTCATTCTTTATTTTATAAAGAACCTGCTTGAAGACAGTGAAGCATCTGTTGGAGGTGTGAAAGACTGTTGGTTTGTGGTGGAGTGGTGAAGAGGCGCTTCTACCCTTCAAGGACCAAAGGAAGACTCGGGAGCGACAATCCTACCTGCTCCCGGCCAGCTTTGTGAAGCCATAGTTATTGGTGAAGGACAAGCAACCTAGGATTCTTTGTAACAGATAACTCAAAGATCACTAGTGAATTTCCTCCAACATCACAGGAGAAGAGTGGACGTACAGGATTACATCACCTGGAACCACTATAAAAACCTGCCTACTTACTTTCTGCTTTTACTTTCTGCACTTATTTTTATTTCACTCATCAACCTACTGAATCTAGCAACTGAAATCACACACTTGCACTACTGAGTATCTAATACTTAGTATCATATTTGACAACAAGTAACAAGGCTTAATTTTGATATTATTCATTGCACAAAATTCAAAGAAATCGAATCACGATGAGACTCATTTATCGGCAGACCTCTCATCAAGTCTCGTGAAAGAGACTCTGAAGTATCGCAGATCACTGAAGTTGCAGAATTTGTTAACTCCAAAGTTTTAAGTGTTAAGTTTATTCACCCCCTCTAAACATAACCAAAGCCTTTTCAAGGGACCAACAATTGGTATCGGAGCGGTGTTTTCGCTTGCAAGGAATCTTACTTGTTGTGCTTGTGAAAATTCTTTAAAACTTTCTTTCAAGTTACTGATTTTCAAGACTTGCATCATGGACAACACACAGTATGCTAGAACTATGTTGATGTGTTCTCTTGATAGATTTGATGAGTATAAACGTCGAATGCAGGCATATCTTGCTGCTACCCATGATGAGATGATGGATGTACTAACTGAAGGACCACTGGAGATTACAAAGGCGATAGAATGGGTGGCGAGAATCTGAGTACATTCCTAAACCAAAAGAGAATGGAATGCGTAAGATGTAAAAAGGGCAAACCTCAACAACATTGCTATTGATATCATTTACAGAACCTTGGATAGCAATATGTACATGAAGGTTAAAGATTGCAAGACTGCAAAGGAACTTTGGGACAAGATTCACTTGATCTGTGAAGGCACTGATGCAATAAAGAAGAACAAAATCAGTGTAGCCAGAAAGAGGTTCCAAAAGTTCAAAATGCTGCCAAATGAAACCATTGAGCAAATGGAGTCCAGTTCAATGCAATCTGGATGAACTTACCTGCTTGAGTGTAAGTTATTCGAAGAGGAAGTAAACACCAAAATCTTGGAAGCTTTACTCTGCAAAAAGATGTTTGGAAAATGAAGGTGATCGCAATTGAAGAAATGAGAAAGTTGCATGAAGAAGACACCTTCAAATTGTTCTCTGATCTTAAGGCCTATGAATTTAGCAAGAAGCTGGTGCCTGAAACTGAAAAGGAAGAGCCAAAGACCACTGCATTGGCTGCTTCACATCATGAAGAAACATCAGGAGGACAGGATGATATGCTAGATGAAATGCAAGAGCAAATTGCCCTAATCTTGAGCAAGAAAATCGAATGATGAAGACCGGAAAGGCCCCTACAAGAAATTTCACAAAGAGGCCTTCCGAAAGAAGGAAAGAAGAACCAAAGAAAGATAATGACTATCTATGCTTTCATTGCAAGAAACCATGACACTTCGCACTGATTGTCTTGAGTTGAAACAAGGCAAGGAACTCGATTATCTTTGCTTCAACTGTAGAAAGCCTGGACATTTTAGACTGATTGTCGGACCTCACGAAAGACCAAGAGTCAACAAAGAAGACATGGCAAGAAGGCTATGGTTGCTGAAGATGAATCAGGATATGAAGTGGAATCTGAAAAAGGAAATGAATCATATGACACAGCACTGGTTGTTGATATGGAGGATTATGCTTTGATGGCCAATATGGATGAAACTGAGGAGGTATACAACACTGTATCTATAAACACTCCTGCTGGAAGTGATTGTGAATCAACCTGTGGTTCAAATCCTAGAAATTCTGACAACAATGGGACTTTGGATGCCATCCTTAATCAACCGAGGTAATACAATCTGCTATGAGGTTGTGAAGGTGAAAGAAACTCTTGAGTTAGAAGTTGGAAGATTGAAAGTTGAATTAAGGGTTCTCAAGGGGTAAGGAAAAAGATGTTGAATGTAATCAAAATAGGTCTGCTTGAACATCCAAAGACCTCTGAATCTGCTTTGAACCATCTTGTTCCAATATCTCGCATACAAATCGGGAAAGCCTTATGGGGATAGAAACAGGGGGCTTGGATTTGGAACTCAAAGAATCTAACAAGAGTAGATCCAATGAAGGTTATCAACCTAGTACGAGAATTGGTCCTAAGTTTGTACCTGCACTAGATCCAACTCCCATAAAGTTGTCTTTGAAGCAAAGAAACCTAATGAGAATGCTTCATGAAGCAAAATCGAAAGTCTAAGAAGTCAACGACTCTAGTAAAAGAATAAATCCAAAAATAGGATCACTGTGTGCCTTCTAAGTCTCTTGATAGCGGACTGCTACCAAGTCTGCTTTGGACCACGTAAGGGTAAGAAACAGAAATACTCCAAGGATAAGAATCCTAAACCTAAAAATGTTGATCATTCAAGAGATACTTATCTCAGGGGGAAAGGTAGACTGTTCCCTACTGATGATGATTGGAATATATATTTCTGCATCTACTGTTAAAAATAGTAAGTATAACCATATTTCTAGGGTAAAACCTAGGCAATGGAATCAACAGAGGACTTACACAAGACCTCAGCAGACTCCATATTACAGTACATTCTAACAGACAAAGACACCTATGGTTATGCAAATGTTTCTAACAACAAGAATCATTTCAAACAAAGATTATGTACCAAAAGGCCGAAAAAACATATGTGGTTCCTACACAACCTCTTGTTAGAACCTATGGATGTGTGGAATACATGTATGAACCAAAGTATGAACCAAAGTATGACACATTTAAGAGAAGACCTTATGGAAACATACCAAGGGTCATGCTTGCCACTGACCACTATGGACCCAAACAGGTTTGGGTACCTAAAATGCATTAACTTTGTTTTGTAGGGTGTCTGGTACTTTGACAGTGGATGTTCCAGACATATGACAAAGAATAAGCACTGTCTAACAAACTTTGTGGGAAAAGATGGTCCAAGGGTGAATTTTGGCAACAAAAATACACCTGGATATACAAGAGGATATGGCACACTTATCGTAAAATGACTTACAATCAAGAATGTTGCATATGTGGAAGGATTTGGATTACAACTTGCCGAAAGCATCGGACAATTCAGCGATATGGGATACAAGGTCACTTTTGACAAAGACAACCGCATTGTCATTAGTGAAAGAGGTGATCAAGTTGTACTTGCCGGTAGAAGACAACGTAATATGTATGATGTGGATTGGTCTCATCGCAGTTCCTAAACACGCTTGATAGTGCATACTAAGTCTGAACTCAATTGGCTATGGCACAAGAAGTTGAATCACTTAAACTTTGATGATATTAATCAGTTGGTAAAGAAGAAACTGGTGGTTGGTTTACTTGAGATCACATTTAAGAAGGATGCTATATGTGATGCTTGTCAGCAAGGTAAACAGATAAAGTCAAGTTTCAAATCAAAGACTAAACAATCAACTAATAGAGTGTTGGAGCTGATGCACATGGATCTTTTTGGACCAATAACTCCAACAAGTGTAACAGGAAAGAAATACACCTTAGTAGTTGTGGATGATTTTTCTAGATACACTTGGGTGATATTTATGAACAAGAAAAGTGAAACACTTCAAAGCATGCCTAATATTTTGAAGAGATTACAAAATGAGAAATGTTTAACAGTCATAAAGATAAGATCGATCAGGGTACTGAATTTCTCAACAAAGTTATAAGAGAATATTGTGAATGTAATGGTGTACTTCATCAACTTGTCATTTTCTTTGGTACACCTCAAGAAAATGGGGTTCTTGAAAGAAAAATGAACCTTAAAGGAAGCAGGAAGAACAATGATTTATGAGGCATTGCTACCCGAAGATATTGAAATTTGAAGCGATAAATACAAAGATGCTATACACAAAACAGAACATCATAAACAAGAAGTCAGCTCTTGAAGACACCTTATGAGATCTGGAATGGAAGGATACCTAACATATCCTATTTTCATCCATTTGGAAGCAAATGTTTTATTTTAAATCATAAAGTTCATTTGAAAACATTCCAACCAAAATCGATGAAGGAATTTTCTTAGGATATTCTTCAATCAAGTGAGCATTCTGTAATGAACAAAAGAACAACTGAAACATGAAGAAACAATCCATGTTGTGTTTGATGAACCTAAGTTTATCGGGTATGGAAGATAAAGATTGTGAACTCACCGAGAATCAACAAGTCAACGATCCAGATTGTGTTGAAGTTATGGAAAGATTCAATGACTTGAAAGTTTACGATCACGCCTCGCTTGAGCACCACCGCTAATAATGTTACCGATGCAACAACCAAGCAGCTTCAAGGATCTACCGACCCCAGAAGAAACTACAAAGAGACCTACTACGAAAGATGATGTTCTGAAAATCAAAATAACCAAAATCCACAATGGTTAAGGAATCACCCCAACAAGTTATTGGCATTGTGCAAAAAGGTGTGAGGACTAGAAGACAACTGGAAGCTATGTTTACTTGTTTTCTGTCTCAAATGGAACCTAAAGTTGTTGAAGAAGCAATTTCAGATCCAGATTGGATAATTGCTATGCAAGAAGAATTAAATGAATTTGAAAGAAATCAAGTTTGGACACTAGTTGAAAGACCAAGTTATGCAAATATCATTGGTACTAAGTGGGTATACAGAAATAAACTTGATGAATCAGGTACCATTGTGAGAAATAAAGCCAGACTAGTTGCAAAAGGCTATTCTCAAGCAGAAGGAATAGATTTTGATGAGACTTATGCACCTGTTGCAAGATTGGAAGCTATCAGATTATTTTTGGCACATCTTGCATACAAGAACTTCAAAGTATATCAAATGGATGTCAAGAGTGCATTTTTGAATGGTATCCTGAGGAGGAAGTATATGTTCAAAGAACCTCCTGGATTTGAAGTTAAAGATCAAGAAGATAAAGTGTATAGACTCAACAAAGCACTTTATGGATTGAAACAAGCACCAAGAGCATGGTATGAGACTCTATCTCAATTCTTGGTGGACAATGGTTTTACAAAAGGGACCATTGGCAAGACACTTTTCGAGAATCAATGAAGGGACAAAGACACCTGCTTTGGTACAAATTTATGTGGATGACATAATTTTTGGTTCGAAAATGATTTACTTTATGAAAAGTTTGCAAATCTAATGAAGAGTAAATTCCAAATGAGTATGATGGGAGAAATGAATTACTTTTTGGGATTGCAAGTCAAACAAATGAAGGATGGAATCTTCATTCATCAAACCAAGTACACCAAGGAGTTCTTTGAAGAAGTTTGGCATGGAAAATAGCACTAAGAATTCAACTCCTATGAGTACAAGCATCGATTGGATGAAGATAAAGAAGGCAAAGATGTTGATCGGACATTGTACGAGATGATGATAGGCGCTTCATCAGACTCACTTGCCACAGAGACTGATATATCCTTTGTTTGTAGGTGTTTGTGCAAGATTTCAATCCAAACCTAAAGAAAGTCATTTAGGTGCGAGTAAGAGAATTCTCAAGTATCTTAAAGAGACTTTGGGAGTAGGGATATGGTATTCCAAGGAAGGAAGCTTCAAAGTAATATCCTACTCAGATTCGATTATGATGGATGCAAGATTGATAGAAAAAGCACCTCGAGAACTCAATCGCTTAATGGGAAATAGACTGGTCTCCTGGTTTAGCAAGAAAGAATTCTATTTCAACTTCCACTTCTTGAAAATTGAATACATTGTACCGGAAGTTCTTGAGCACAAGTACTTTGGCTAAGACAACAATTAAGGGATTATGGAATTGAAGAAAGGAAAATTCCAATCATGTGTGACAACACAAGTGCAATTGTAATCACAGAAAATCCTGTTTTGCACTCAAGAACCAAGCACATTGATGTGAGACATCATTTTATAAGAGATCATGTTGAAAAGAAAGATGTGGTGGTTCTATACATTCCTACTGAAGATCAACTTGCTGATATTTTCATTAAACCACTTGACAGTGAAATATTTGCTAAATTAAGGACTGAACTTGGAATATTAAAGATTGACTGATATTCAGCAATGTACTGGAATTCACCAAGGGGATTAGTCTTTGCTATGTTGGGTGAGCTCACTTAGCAGATTAGTCATTGGTATCAACAATTCCATGTACTCATGTTTGGACAATTGAGCAAATGAGGTCGCCAAGGGGATTGGTCTTTGTCATGTTGGGTGAGCTCACTTGACAGATCAGTCATTGGTATTAAACTTCATCTTGTATTATCAATTGAACAAAACAAGAAGAAAACAAGGATCAACAGAGTACTTTTATCGCCAGGTCTTTGAAGTCTACTTATCGCCAGATCGCCGAGGGCACCTCTTGAGGTTTACCTGCTGGAGGGAACTTTACTCAGTCAAAGTTATTTAGGTCAAAAAGCGATTTGGCGGGATATTTATTCTATCTTTTATTACCTTAGTTAAACCATCCAACGGTTACAAACGTTATGGAGGAGTAATGGGCCACATGTCAACACAGCATTTAATCAGATTTAATCGTGGTTACCTCAATGTACGTCGGCAAAGGATGTGATCAACTACCCATCGCCTATAAAATCGATCATTATCTGCCAGCTTCTCCACTTGCAACCTCTGCTTTATCTCTGCCAATTCTACATCGTGTGTACACAGATTTGAGAGCAATTCTTCCTCATCTTTTTCTTATTTCAATGGCGGAAAGAGTTGAAGTTCAAATCGAATCAAGCCAAAGTGTAAGAGGCTATGTTGTTGATGCAAACAGAACGGAACTGGCCATTAATATAGGTCGAAGAATAAGAAGGTTTGCAGGCCTGGAGAACAAACTCAACATCAGATTAGAAACGATATCATACACCAATGTTATTGATTTCTGGAAGAATATTGTTATAGAAGAAGGAACTGAAGCATTCAAAACCACTGTGAATGGTGAGGAGCTTGTAATCTCCTCCAATCTGGCGAGAGAAGTGTTTGGTTTTGAAGAAGTTGTTGATGGTTCACCAATCCACGAAGCTATGGGATTGGACAAGATGGCTTTTGTAAATCGATCAAGACAGATGCAACTATCAAATCGATTACCAGGCATCAACCGCAAAAACATTGGTAATGAATACAATCTGTGAGCAAGCTCATTGCAAAGAACATACTTGGGCTAGTTGGCGAGATGGATACTCTATCGTGGACCCAAGATAGAGCGATGATTATCATTTGCGTAAGCATGAAATTTGATTGGGAGGTTATTTCATTCATTATATGAAGAAAGTAGCCAAGGAGGACAAATTAAAGAAAAGGAAATCAAAGGCCTTACCCCTAGGTTTGATGGTTCGCACTCTGCTGAATCATCCGGAGGTTCCCGACCTTGAACCGATTGACATAAATCGTCCGATATACAAGAAGGAGATTGATCATGCGATTCTGGACTAGATGATGATGAAGAGGTTCTTTGGAGAGCCTGCTTTGGTGATAATGATGATGGAGATGACGGTGATCTTTGGTGGTGAGCGGGTTCAACAAACTAAGAAGATATCCATCAAACTCTTTGCACCAAAGAAAACTCATTGAAAGAGAAAGAGTGCCGATGTTAGGAAGATTACGGATATCTTGAAATCAAAGAGAACAAGAAAGGAAACAAAGACAGATCATGAGTCTGCTGAGGGTCAAGTGGAGGTTCTGACCTGCCAGTAGGTGCAAGAAGAAGCTGTTGTTGAAGTTCGACAAAACAACAGAAAAGAAGATAGTAGAAAGAGAAAATCTCTTGGACATGATGATGATGATGATGAACCCCTATCCAAGAGGATGAAGGAGGTTGTCAAAAAGAAGAAGTATGGCAAGGGAAAAGAAATGAGAATCTTGGAAAAACAAAAAGTCCAAGAAGAGGCGTCGAGTAGAAGAAGAAGAGGTCATTGAGGCCGAGCCCCAACTATTATTCCACCGGTTGTAATCGGTGATTCCTCACCGATGAGGTTATTAAGTCTACTTTGAAGTGAACAGGTTGTTGTTGAGCAATCTGTTGAAGAATCACAAGAGATCTGCATTGTGCGAGCCTCTTTGTAGAAGATGTTATTGGTAAATCTCATCAAGGCGCACAGGTTGTTGTTGAGCAATCTGCTGAAAAACCACAGCAATCTCATCGAACTCGCTGTGGTAGTTGAAGAGGTGATTGAATACTTGATTGAAGACCACCGCAAGTTTGGCAATAGTTCGGGGGGAAGAAGCGTCTGCTGCTAACCTGGCCGATGATGAGCATGTGAGTCGTGGGGAATCAAGTGTGATCTGAGATGGAAGTAGTAGGTACAACTACACAATCACAAACAACTCTTGACTTTCAAACATCTCAGTAGAAGAGACCATGAGTCTGCTTGTTGGAACCTTTGGAGGTCAACAAGCTCACCAAGCTGCTCCCAAGAGATCTTTCATGCCCTTTGAGAGGCATGTGAAAGAAAGGAGGAAGAAAATCAAGATTATGTGGATCCCAAACTGTTGGACTTATTTCTCGGTTTTGATGATGAGTGCCATACTAGTTTATAGTGCAAAGGCAAAAGATGTCTAGATAAAATGTATAGGTTTATTAGAGTTTGATTCATAAATAGGTTTGATCAAACAAGCCTTTGTAAAAGGTCATTGCCGATCGCTTATCGCCAGACTAGTCTAGGTCGATGGGGTAGATAGGTCGATGGACCGGTCTGCAACTCTTTGAAAGATCAAGATCAAGACGAAGGCGAGGGTTCAAACTCGGTGAATGAAGGCTAAGGGATCAAACTTAGTATTTAATGTCAAGGATATGGGATCGAATTTAGGCAAGTCTGTGATGACCTAAATCGATTACATATACCTTGTGTGAAAGGTCTAAGTTCCACAAGTTGGATGATGTTTGGAACTTAGTTATACTTTAAATGATGTAATCTAACTTCACAAACAAAAGTTGGATAAAAGATTCAATTGCATTATATTCTCTGAGACAAAAATATGATGTTCAAAGCAGATGATTGGTTTACAATGGTGATCGAAACCTCAACGATATATATACCTCGATCAATTCAAGATTATTGGGAAGTTACATGGATAAGAACGACCAACTACCTCGACTTATCAAGCAAATCAAAGGCTGAGATTAAAAGACGTTGGATGATTCATATTTTTATCCATTGGATACAAGTCAAAGGGTGGATGATCAGATCATCAAAAAGTAATCTGACGATTAGGTCGATCCTATGAATAGTGACAGAATGCAAAGTGAGGTTGGGACAAATACAAGGAACGGTCACATTTGAATTTCAAATTCAAGTCACATGCATTCCTACCTATATATAGAGGACTTTCAACTCAAGAAGAAGATGATGAATTTTGGAATAAACTTCAAGTGATAACATTGAGTGAAAAAAACACCTGCTTGAACTTACTTGAGCTTAAGGTCAGCGATCTAGTTATTTTTCTTCAAGTGCATTCTCGTGTTAAAGTCAGATCAAGCATACACACTTGAAGACTGCAAGCCGATTATATCATCCTAATCAAGCCGCCGCAATCAAATCATTTACTTGATTCATTCTTTATTTTATAAAGAACTCTCTTGAAGACAAATGAAGCATCCATTAGGTGTGAAAGATCATTGGTTTGTGGTGGAGCCGTGAAGAGGCAATTCTACCCTTCAAGGACCAAAGGAAGACTCGGGAGCAAAGAATCCTACCTGTTCTTAGTTTTCGATTTGTGAAGCCATAGTTATTGGTGAAGGACAAGCAACCTAGGATTCTTTGTAACAGATAACTCAAAGATTACTAGTGAATTTCCTCCAACATCACAGAGAAGAGTGGGCGTCTGAGGATTACATCACCTGGAACCACTATAAAAATCTCTCTACTTACTTACTGCATTTATTTTCTGCACTTAGTCATTATTCATATCAACCTGCTGAATTTAGCAACTGAAATCACACACATACACTACTGAGTATCTAATACTTAGTAACATATTTAACAACAAGTAACAAGGCTTAATTTTGATATTATTCCGCTGCACAAATTCAGCAATCGAATCACAGCGTCGATGAGACTCATCATTTATCAAGGCGAGGCTATCGAGGTCTCAAAGAGACTCTTCAAGTATCGCCAGTCGAAGTTGCAAATTTGTTAACTCCAAAGTTTTAAGTGTTAAGTTTATTCACCCCTCTAAACTTAACTAAAGCCTTTCAAGGGACCAACAATTGGTATCGGAGCAAAGGCTTCGCTCGAAGGAATCCTACTTGTTGTGCTTGTGAAAATTCTTTAAAACTTTCTTTCAAGTTACTGATTTTCAAGACTTGCATCATGGATAACACACAGTATGCTAGAACCATGTTGATGTGCTCTCTTGATAGATTTGATGAGTATAAACGTCGAATGCGTGCATATCTTGCTTTGCTACTCATGATGAGATGATGGATGTACTAACTGAAGGACCACTGGAGATTACAAAGGCAGTAACAGTGGGTGACAGAACTGAGTACATTCCTAAACCAAAGAGAGAATGGAATGCAGAAGACATGAAAAGAGCAAACCTCAACAACATTGCTATTGATATCATCTACGTAACCTTGGATAGCAATATGTACATGAAAGTCAAAGATTGCAAGATCGCAAAGGAACTTTGGGATAAGATTCACTTAATCTGTGAAGGCACCGATGCAATAAAGAAGAACAAAATCGGTGTGGCTTAAAAAGGTTTCAAAAGTTCAAAATGCTACCTAATGAAACCATTGAGCAAATGGAGTCCGTTTCAATGCAATCTTAGATGAACTTACTCTGCTGAGTGTAAGTTATTCAAAAGAGGAAGTAAACACCAAAATCTTGGAAGCTTTACCTGCAAGAGATGTTTGGAAAATGAAGGTGACTGCAATTGAAGAAATGAGAAAGCTGCATGAAGAAGACACCTTCAAACTGTTCTCTGATCTTAAGGCATATGAATTTAGCAAGAAGCTAATGCCTGAAACTGAAAAGGAAGAGCCAAAGACCACTGCATTGGCTGCTTCACATCATGAAGAAACATCAGGAGGACAGGATGATATGCTAGATGAAATGCAAGAGCAAATTGCCCTACCGAGCAAGAAAATCGAATGATGAAGACCGGAAAGGCCCCTACAAGAAATTTCACAAAGAGGCCTCTTGAAAGAAGGAAAGAAGAACCAAAGAAAGATAATGACTATCTATGCTTTCATTGCAAGAAACCAGGACACTTCGACACTGATTGCCCCGAGTTGAAACAAGGCAAGGAACTCGATTATCTCTGCTTCAATTGTAAGAAGCTGGACATTTTAGACTGATTGTCCGACTCTATCAAGACCAAGAGTCAACAAAGGAGACATGGCAAGAAAGCTATGGTTGCTGAGGATGAATCAGGATATGAAGTGGGATCTGAAAAAGGAAATGAATCAGATGACACAGCACTGGTTGCTGATATGGAGGATTATGCTTTGATGGCCAACATGGATGAAACTGAGGAGGTATACAATACTGTATCTATAAACACTCCTGCTGGAAGTGATTGTGAATCAACCTGTGGCTCAAATCCTAGAAATTCTGACAACAATGAGACTTTGGATGCCATCCTTAATCAACTAAGGATAATACAATCTGGTTATGAGATTGTGAAGGCTGAAAAAGAGGCTCTTGAGTTAGAAGTTGGAAGATTGAAAGTTTGAATTAAGGGTTTTCAAAGGTAAGGAAAAGATGTTGGATGAGAATCGATAAGTCTGCTTTGAACATCCAGCAGACCTCTCGAATCTATTTGAACCATCTTGTTCCAATATCGCATACAAATCGGAAAGCCTTATGGAGATAGAATCGGGCTTGGATTTGGAACTCAAAGAATCTAACAAGAGTGGATCCAATGAAGGTTCTTGAACCTAGTACTGCACTGGTCCTAAGTTTGTGCCTGCACTAGATCCATCTCCCAGTAAGGCTGCTGAAGCAGTAAAACCAAATGAGAATGCCTCAAAGAAGCAAAATCAAAAGTCTCAGAAGTCAACAGCTCCTAGTAAAAAGAATAAATCCAAAAATAGGACTGATGTACCTTCTAAGCCTGCTGATAGCAGACCTGCTACCAAGTCTGCTGGACCACAGAAGGGAAAGAAACAGAAATATTCCAAGAATAAGAATCCTAAATCCAAAAATGTTGATCATTCAAGGGATACTTATCTCAGGGGGAAAGGTAGACTGTTCCCTGCTGATAATGATTGGAATATTCCTGCATCTAATGTTAGAAATAATCAAGATAACCATACCACTAGGGTAAAACCTAGGCAATGGAATCGGCGAGAGGACTTACACAAGACCTCAATGAGACTCCATATTACAGGTTTATTCTAATAGACAAAGACACCTATGGTTATGCAAATGTTTCTAATAACAAGAATCATTTCAAACAAAGATTATGTACCAAAAGGCCGAAAACATATGTGGTTCCTACACAACCTCCTGTTAGAACTTTAGGATGTGTGGGAATACATGTATGAACAAAGTATGAACCAAAGTATGACACATTTAGGAGAAGACCTTATGGAAACATACCAAGGGTCATGCTTGCCACTGACCACTATGGACCCAAACAGGTTTGGGTACCTAAAATGCATTAACTTTGTTTTGTAGGGTATCTGGTACTTTGACAGTGGATGTTCCAGACACATGACAAAGAATAAGCACTGTCTATCAAACTTTGTGGCAAAAGATGGTCCAAGGGTAAATTTTGGCAACAAAGATACACCTGGCTATACAAGAGGATATGGCACACTTATCAGAAATGGACTTACAATCAAGAATGTTGCATATGTGGAAGGACTGGATTACAACTTGCTGAGCACTGGACAATTCTGTGATATGGGATACAAGGTCACTTTTGACAAAAACAACCGTATTGTCATTAGTGAAAGAGGTGATCAAGTTGTACTTGCCGGTAGAAGACAACGAGAACATGTATGTTGTGGATTGGTCTCTGCGCCTCGAAACTTGCACTGATTGTGCATACCAAATCGAACTCAATTGGTTATGGCACAAGAAGTTAAATCATCTAAATTTTGATGATATTAATCGGTTAGTGAAGAAGAAGTTAGTGGTTGGTTTACGAGATTACATTCAAGAAGGATGCTATCCGTGATGCATGTCGCCAAGGTAAACAGATAAAGTCAAGTTTCAAGTCAAAGACTAAACAATCAACTAACAGAGTGTTGGAGCTTATGCACATGGATCTTTTGGACCAATAACTCCAACAAGTGTGACAGGAAAGAAATACACCTTAGTGGTTGTGGATGATTTTTCTAGATACACTTGGGTGATATTCATGAACAAGAAAAGTGAGACACTCCAAAGCTTGCCTAATCTTTTGAAGAGATTACAAAATGAGAAAAGTTTAACGATCATAAAGATTAGATCGGATCAGAGTCTTGAATTTCTCAACAAAGTTATAAGAGAATCTCAGTGAATGAATGGTGTACTTCATCAACTTGTCTTTTGCTTGGTACACCTCAAAGAAATGGGGTTCTTTGAAAGAAGAAACAGGACATTAAAGGAAGCAGGAAGAACAATGATTTGTGAAGCATTGCTACTGAAAGATATTGAAATTTGAAGCAATAAATACAACATGCTATACACAAAATAGAACATCAAGAAACAAGAAGTCTGCTTGAAGACACCTTATGAGATCTGGAATGGAAGGATACCTAATATATCCTATTTTCACCCATTTGGAAGCAAATGTTTTATTCTAAATCATAAAGTTCATTTGAAAACATTCCAACCAAAATCGGATGAAGGAATTTTCTTAGGATATTCTTCACACAAGTGAGCATTGAGTCTTGAACAAAAGAACAACAAAACATGAAGAGACAATCAATGTTGTGTTTGATGAACCTAAGTTTACTTGGTATGGAAGATAAAGAGTGTGAACTCAATGAAAATCAACAAATCAGATCCAGTTGTGTTGAAGTTTTGGAAAGATTCAATGACTTAAAAGTTTACGATCACGCCTCTGCTGAACACCTCACGACAATGTTACTTGATGCAACAAGCCAAGCAATTCAAGGATCTCACGACCCACAGTAGAAGAAACTACAATGAGACCCTACGAAGATGATATTCACGAAATCAAAATAACCAAAATCCACAATGGTTAAGGAATCACCTGTTTGAACAAGTTATTGGCAATGTGCGACAAAGGTGTGAGGACTAGAAGACAACCTGAAGCTATGTTTACTTGTTTTCTATCACAAATGGAACCCAAAGTTGTTGAAGAAGCAATTTGAGATCCAGTTTGATAATTGCTATGCAAGAAGAATTAAATGAATTTGAAAGAAATCAAGTTTGGACACTAGTTGAAAGGCCAAGTCATGCAAATATCATTGGTACTAAATGGGTATACGAGAAATAAACTTGATGAATCTGGTACCATTGTTAGAAATAAGGCCGGACTAGTTGCAAAAGGCTATTCTCAAGCGATGGAATAGATTTTGATGAGACTTATGCACTGTTGCTAGATTGGAAGCTATCAGTTATTTTTGGCACATCTTTGCATACAAGAACTTCAAAGTATATCAAATGGATGTCAAGAGTGCATTTTTGAATGGTATCCTAGAAGAGGAAGTATATGTTCAAAGAACCTCCTGGATTTGAAGTTAAAGATCAAGAAGATAAAGTGTATAAACTCAACAAAGCACTTTATGGATTGAAACAGGCACCAAGAGCATGGTATGAGACTCA
The DNA here is from genome assembly GCA_026214975.1 of Gentiana macrophylla. Lineage (NCBI taxonomy): Eukaryota > Viridiplantae > Streptophyta > Magnoliopsida > Gentianales > Gentianaceae > Gentiana > Gentiana macrophylla. The sequence goes on from CM047805.1 coordinate 61,426,493, forward strand.
TCTCAATTCTTGGTGGACAATGGTTTTACAAAAGGGACCATTGACAAGACACTTTTCAGAATCAGTGAAGGGGACAACACCCTGCTGGTACAAATTTATGTGGATGACATAATTTTTGGTTCTGAGAATGACTTACTTTGTGAAAAGTTTGCAAATCTAATGAAGAGCAAATTCCAAATGAGTATGATGGGAGAAATGAATTACTTCTTGGGATTGCAAGTTAAACAGTTGAAAGATGGAATCTTCATTCATCAAACCAAGTATACCAAAGAGTTGCTAAAGAAATTTGGTATGGAAAACAAAGACTAAGAGCTCAACTCCTATGAGTACAAACATCGATTGGATGAAGATAAAGAAGGCAAAGATGTTGATCGGACTTTGTACTGAAAGGATGATAGGAAGTCTGGTCAGATCTCATTGCCAAAGAGACTGATATATCCTTTGTTTGTAGGTGTTTGTGCAAGATTTCAATCCAAACCTAAAGAAAGTCATTTAGGTCTTCATCAAAAGAATTCTTAAGTATCTAAAAGAGACTTTGGGAGTAGGAATTTGGTATTCCAAGGAAGGAAGCTTCAAGGTAATATCCTACTCGGACTGATTATCTTTGGATGCAAGATTGATAGAAAAAGCACCTCAGGAACACAATCGCGTTAATGGGAAATAGATGGTCTCCTGGTTCAACAAAGAAATGCAATTCTATTTCAACTTCCACTCTTGAAAGTTGAATACATTGTCTTTGGAAGTTCTTTGTGCACAAGTACTATGGCTAAGACAACAATTAAGGGATTATGGAATTGAAGAAAGGGAAATTCCAATCATGTGTGACAACACAAGTGCAATTGCAATCACAGAAAATCCTGTTTTGCATTCAAGAACCAAGCACATTGATGTGAGACATCATTTTATAAGAGATCATGTTGAAAAGAAAGATGTGGTGGTTCTATACATCCTCTTGAAGATCAACTTGTCGATATTTTCACTAAGCCACTTGATAGTGAAAGATTTGCCAAATTAAGGACTGAACTTGGAATTATAAAGATTGACTGATATTCAGCAGTGTACTGGAATTCACCAAGGGGATTAGTCTTTGCTATGTTGGGTGAGCTCACTTAGCAGATTAGTCATTGGTATCAACAATTCCATGTACTTATGTTTGAACAATTGAGCAAATGAGGTTGCCAAGGGGATTGGTCTTTGTCATGTTGGGTGAGCTCACTTGACAGATCAGTCATTGGTGTTAAACCTCATCTTGTATTATCAATTGAACAAAACAAGGAGAAAAACAGGATCAAGCGAGTCACTTTATCGTTGTTCATTGAAGCAAATTATCGCAGATCTTGAGCCCACCTCGCCGAAGGATACCTTGTCAAGGAACTTTACTCGATCCAAAGTTATTAAGGTCAAAAAGCAGTTTGGCGGGATATTTATTTTATCCATTATTACCACAGTTAAACCATCCAACGGTTACAAACGTTATGGTGGAGTAATGGGCCACGTGTCAAGACAGAATTTATTCAGATTAATCGTGGTTACATCAATATACGTACAAAGACGCTTTCAACTACCCACCGTCTATATATTCGGACTATTACTCAGTGAGAATCGTCACTTGCAAATCGCTTTATCATCGCAATCGTTACCTTTGTGTGAACACGTTTAAGATTCAATCTTCTTCTTCTCATTCTTCTCATTATAATGGCGGAAAAAGTTGATGTGCAAATTGAATCAAGCCAAAGTGTTAGAGGTTTTGTTGAAGATGCAAACAGAATCGAATCGCCATTAACATTGGTCGAAGAATAAGGAGGTATGTCGGTCTGGAAAATGTGTTAAACATAAGATCGACACAATTTCTTATACAAATGTTGTCGGGCCGGAGAAACATACAAATAAAGGAAGGAATCAAGCATTTAAGATCGCGTAAATGGGCGAGAAATTGAAGTTTCCCCCAGTCTGCTGAGGGAAGTTTTTGGATTTGTTGAAGTGGTGGATGGCTCTGTCAATCCTGAAGCAATGGGATTGGACAAATTGGCGTTTGTAGATCAGATTAAGACAGATGCAGAAATCAAATCCGTTCCGGCATCAACCGCAAATACATTGGTATTGAATACAATCTGTTTGAGCAAGCTCATTGCAAAGAACATACTTGGGCTAGTGGCAGATGGACACTCTATCGACCCAAGATAGAGTTAATGATTATCATCTGTAGGAGCATGAAGTTTGACTGGGCTAGGTACTTTATTCATTATATGAAGAAAGTGGCCAAGGAAGAGAGTTTAGGGAAGAGGAAGTCCAAGGCACTGCCCTTAGGATTAATGGTCCAGACTCTGCTGAATCATCTTGAAATTCCTGATGTAGCACCTGTGGATATTAATCAGTCTAGATACAAGAAGGAGATTGATTATGCAATTCCTGGACTTGATGATGATGAAGAAATTGCTGGAGAAGCTGCTGATGATAATGATGATGGAGATGATGGTGATCTTGGTGGTGAGCGAGTTCAACAAACCATGAAGATTTCCATCAAACTCTCTTTGCACCAAAGAAAAGCTGGAAAGAGGAAGAAGAGTCTTGATGTTAGAAAGACTACGAAGTCCTAAAATCAAAAAGAACAAGAAAGGAAACAAAGACAGATCGTTGAGTCTCGCTGAGGAGTCAAGTGGAGGTTCTCGACCTCGCTGTAGCTTCAAGAAAAAGCTGTTGGTGAAATTCTTAGAGAACAACGAGAGGAAGCAAGTAGAAAAAGAAAATTGACTAGAAAAGATGATGATGATGAACCCCTATCCAAGAGGATGAAGGAAGTTGCCAAAAGAAGAAATATGGCAAGGGAAAGAGTTGAAAAATTTGGAGGCACAGAGGGCCCAAGAAGAAGCATCAAGAGAGAGAGGAAGAAGAGGTCATTGAAGCCGAGCCTCTAACTATCATTCCACCGGTTGTTATCAGGTGATTCCTCCAATGAAGAAGTTATCAAGTCCACTGATCTTTGAACAAGTTGTTTTTGAGCAATCAGAGAGGATGTCAGCAGCCTCATCGACCCCGAGCTCTTTGTAGTATCCATCAAGAACCACAAAGAAACCACTCGAACTCGAACTCTCTGTGGTGGGTTGAAGAGGTGATGAGAGACTTGGTTGAAGACCACTGCAAATTTGGCAATAGTTCGGGGGAAGAAGCGATCACTTTGCTAACCTGGCCGATGAGCATGTAAGTCGTGGGAACCAAGTGTGATCTGAGATGGAAGTAGTAGGTACAAATGTACAATCTCGAAGAACTCATTGACTTTCAAACATCTGTAGAAGATACTATGAATCTGCTTGTTGGAACCTTTGGAGGTCAACAAGCTCTTTGGAGCTGCTCCAGGAGATCGTTTATGCCATTTGAAAGGCATGCAAAAGGAGCAAGAAAAAGCGAAGAGTATGTGGATCCCAAACTTCAAAAATTGCCGATTATTTCCAATGGAAGTTTGGTTTCTATAAGAGACAAAATCCAATTTCTTGAACCAATGACAGATCTTGAAGAATGGGCTTTTGAAAACTGGAGTGGAGAACTTGGTGGATCTCGATTGATACAACCTTGCTTGCAATCAAGATTGATGGATTTATTTGATGAGCAACGAAGGAGGAGGAGGGTATCAAATTTAGAGATCCAAGAGATGGTCCCGATGATTCTTCCTCATCATCGATAGTAGAGAGACTTTCCTCTGGACCAGGGAGAATCAAGTGGGGCCAGCACCGGCACATGAATCATCTATACAACAGTGACCAACTAATGCTGGTAAGTCTGGCGAGGGCCAAGAGATGGAGAGATGGATGAGGATCTACAGATCTCACCATGGATGATCTGGAGGCATTGATCAATGAAGGCATTACTCGAGTCTTGGTAGGTGATGATGAACCAAGTACATTCCATGTTGTAGAGCCTCTTGCACAAACCGATCTTTGGGCAGAGTGAGGATTTGGATGGAGAAAAGGTTGCCGATTTCAATGAACCTAGTGCCACTCTGAAGAGTCAATTGAATATCAAGACGGATTTGACATTGAAGGCACTCGACTAAAGCGCCATCATCCTGCACAAGATTGGTCATCTTTGAAGGTTTCAAGTGGATAATTCCAATATATTCAATCCACGGGAAGTTGAAGAGGAGGTGCAGGTTCTTTGGGATACAAACAAAGACTGGACAAAGGTTGGAGCAGGAGAGGTGCAGTCTGCCGAGTCTCAAACAAAGACTGGACAAAGGTTGGAACCAGATTTGGGTTTGGAGGAAACCCCTGTTGTTGTTGAGGTCTGCTTGTAGTGGAGCTGCTGGAGCCAAGGCCATCAGTAGGAAAGATAGTCGCCAGATCGCACGTTAATGAGGATGAGCAATTTCTTTGGACTATAACTCAAATGATGAAGAATTTCAAATTTTTGAGAAGAAGAAGTTGTTGAAGAACACCGCACAAGATCCTATCCTTGAAGATGTTCTTGGTGCAATGGTTGAGGAAGGACCTCCCCCTGCTGGGAGAGATTTGAGTAGAGCCATGGTCATCGCCAGACAGAGCACAATATAGAGTTGAGGAGCTCACGATGGATCTACCGACAATAGAATGGCGATGGAGTGCCAATTGAAGTTGTCAATGAGTTAAGAATCGTAAGAAATGATATGCAACGAGCTTAAGAACTCAATTGGACAGCAAAACAGAGATTTGAAGAAGCGATGAAGATGGTAAATGATAATAGACAATCTCATCGTCTGATTGCTTCAAACTTTGCATCTACTCAAAATGCATGTGAATGATCCGATATATGATGTAAGATATATCAAGCAAGGGAACACATCAAGGACAAGTTTTGAAAGATCAACTTACATCCGTTCATCAAAAACTTGACAAGCTTGTCTGAATCAGCGAGCTGCGGTGCCGCACAACAACTCTTGTGCTCGATCCCAAAATTACCGAAAGGATCAACAGATTTGGAAGAGACCACGCAATCAAGGATTACTTCACTTGATACTAGAACCGGAACTATGGCGGTCAATTACACAGAGTGATAGTATCACGAAGCTATTCATGGCCTCATCTCACGTTTGTTGATGATGTCACTAAGGGGAAGAGGGCCAATCACCGCAACAAAGGAGGCTGCTAGACTCTTTGCACGTAAGAGATGGACTGATGATACAAATGCCTTTAGGCAACTTTGCACTGGCAGAGTGCAACTTCTCGATGATCTCCTATCACAAGACAAGAAAGAGTTTCATAATGTAAGGAGACCCTATCGTGACATGGGATTTCATGAAGGTCTTAACTCTTTCTTGAGTTTGAAGTTTTGGGAGGCAAGGATTAGAGCTCTAAGAGCAACTACCAGAGGCGTAAGGAGTAGCAGAGGTGAAAAGGTGCTTTGCCAATTACAAAAGCAAAAGATTCACCGGATGAATTTAAGGAGTCAGATATGAAGTTTGGCTTGGGGTGAATCGATCAATCTTGTCTGCTCAAAGCATGGAATTGGTGGAAACAAGTCAATTCTTATATTGACTTTACACTTATTGAGAATGATTGGATGGTTGAAATGATAGAAGAGATCGAGCCTATCAAGAGCAAGTGAGAAGGCTAGACAAGAAAGAGAAAAGAGACAATAGATCGCCTACTTTTCATTGTTTATCTTTGTCTTGTATCTAGTTGTAATAACTCTGAACAAATATTTATAATGAGAATTGACTAAATTTGTTCTGTTTGTGTTTTTATCTTTTGCTTTGCTTGATTAGGTGAGGTAGTGGCATCACACACCAAAAAGGGGGAAATTGTTGGACTTATTTCTCGCTTTTGATGATGAGTGCCATACTAGTCATTATAGTGCAAAGGCAAAAGATGTCTAGATAAAATGTATAGGTTTATTAGAGTTTGATTCATAAATAGGTTTGATCAAACAAGCATTTGTAAAAGGTCATTGATCGCTTTTATCAATGAGACTAGTCTAGTCGATGGGTAGATATAGTCAAGAGGATGGTCTGCAACTCTTTGAAGATCAAGATCTAAGACGAAGGCGAGGTTCAAACTCGGTGAATGAAGGCTAAGGGATCAAACTTAGTATTTAATGTCAAGGATATGGGATCGAAATTTAGGCAAGTCTGTGATGACTCTAAATCGATTACATATACCTTGTGTAGAAGGTCTAAGTTCCACAAGTTGGATGATGTTTGGAACTTAGTTATACTTTAAATGATGTAATCTAACTTCACAAACAAAAGTTGGATAAAAGATTCAAATGCATTATATTCTACTGAGACAAAAATATGATGTTCAAAGAGATGATTGGTTTTACAAAGGTGATCGACGAACCTCTTGATATATATACCTCGATCAATTCAAGATTATTGGGAAGTTACATGGATAAGAACAGCCAACTACCTCGACTTATCAAGCAAATCAAAGGTCGAGATTAAAAAGACGCGTTGGGATGATTCATATTTTTATCCATTGGATACAAGTCAAAGGGTGGGCAACAGATCCTTCGTCAAAAAGTAATCTGACAATGTCGATCCTATGAATAGTGACGAGAATGCGGTGAGGATGGGACAAATACAAGGAACGGTCACATTTGAATTTCAAATTCAAGTCACATGCATTCCTACCTATATATAGAGGACTTTCAACTCAAGAAGAAGATGATGAATTTTGGAATAAACTTCAAGTGATAACATTGAGTGAAAAACACACCTCACGTGAACTTCTTGAGCTTAAGGTCAGCTTGATCTAGTTATTTTTCTTCAAGTGCATTCTGTGTTAAAGTTGTATCAAGCATACACACTTGAAGACTGCAAGTCATTGATTATATCATCCTAATCAAGCCTGCTTTTAATCAATCATTTACTTGATTCATTCTTTATTTTATAAAGAACTCTGCTTGAAGACAAAGAAGCATCATTGGGTGTGAAAGATCGTTGGTTTGTGGTGGAGCCGTGAAGAGGCAATTCTACCCTTCAAGGACCAAAGTGGAAGACTCGGGGCAACAAATCCTACATTCTTAGTTTTCGGTTTGTGAAGCCATAGTTATTGGTGAAGGACAAGCAACCTAGGATTCTTTGTAACAGATAACTCAAAGATTACTAGTGAATTTCCTCCAACATCACAGGAGAAGAGTGGGCGTGCGAGGATTACATCACCTGGAACCACTATAAAAATCTCTCTACTTACTTACGCATTTATTTTACGCACTTAGTCATTATTCATATCAACTCTCTTTGAATTTAGCAAATCAAATCACACACATACACTAATGAGTATCTAATACTTAGTAACATATTTAACAACAAGTAACAAGGCTTAATTTTGATATTATTCCATTGCACAAATTCAACAAAGCGAATCTGTCGATGAGACTCACATTTATCGGCCAGAGCTCATGAGGTCTCAAAGACTCATCAAGTATCGCAGTTTCTCGCTGAAGCGCTGAATTGTTAACTCCAAAGTTTTAAGTGTTAAGTTTATTCACCCCCCCTCTCTAAACTTAACTAAAGCCTTTTCAAGGGACCAACACAAACTTCAGCAAATTGCTGATTATTTTCAATGGAAGTTTGGTTTCTACAAGAAACAAAAGCCAGCTGCTGAACCTATGACTGATTTTGAGGAATGGGCTTTTAACAAGTTGGGAGTGGAGAACTTGCTGGATCTGGTTGATACCTCCCTGCTGCAATCCAGGCTGATGGATCTATTTGATGAGCAACAGAAGGAGGAGGGTATTAAGTTCAGAGATCCAAGAGATGGAGATGATGATTCTTCCTCATCATCTGACTCCAGAGGAGATTTCCCCTCCGGACCAGGAGGAAGCAGTGGGACTGCATTGATAAATGAACCTTCTGCACAACAGTCCACTGATATTGGTAAGTCTGCTGAGGGCCAGCAGACTGGAGAAATGGATGAGGATCTACAGGATCTCACCTTGGATGATCTTGAAGCACTAATCAATGAAGGAATCACTTTGAGTGCTAGTAGGCTAGTTGATGAATCTGCTACATTTCATGTTGTAGAGCCTGCTGGACAACCTGAAGATGAACAGATTGTTGATTTGGATCAAGAAAAGGCCACCGACTTTAGTGAACCAAGTGCTAGTTCGAGAATCCATTGAATATCAAAGTGGATTTGACTTTGAAGGGATTCTCACCAAAGCGCCATAACTCGACCAAGATTGGTCATCTTTGAAGGTTTCAAGTGGATAATACCAATATCTTTAATCCACAGAAATTGAAGAGGAGGTGCAGTTGTTGCTAGAGTACAAGCGAAGACTGGACAAAGGTTGGAACAGAGGTACAGTGCTTTGAGTCTCAACAAACACTGGACACAAGGTTGGAACAAACTTTGGGTTTGGAGGAAACCCCTAGCCGTTGATGAGGCTTTTTGTAGTGGAGCCTTCGGAGCCAAGACCACTCAGTAGGGAAGGATAATCAAGCCAGGCTGTGTGGTGTTAATCAAGAAGAACATTTCTTTGGATTATGACTACAATGATGAAGAATTTCAAATTTTTGGACAAGAAGAAGTTCTTTGAGGAACTGCACAAGATCCAGTCATGGAAGACATTCTTGGTGCAATGGTTGAGGAAGGACCTCCCCTGCTTGAGAGATTTGAGTAAAGCAATGGTCATCGATGAGACAACAGGCACAATATAGAGTTGAGGAGCTCACGATGGACCTCTTTGATAGTAGAATGACTAGTGGAGTGCCAATTGAAGTTGTCAATGAGTTAAGAACTGTAAGAAATGATATGCAACAGTTAAGAACACAATTGGACAGCAAGAACAGAGATTTGAAGAAGCGATGAAGATGGTAAATGATAATGACAACAATCGATCTGATTGCTTCAAACTTTGCATCTACTCAAAATGCTATGAATGATTTGATACTAGATGTCAAGGGTATCAAAGTTGGAAATAAAGCCAAAGACAAGTCTCTAAAAGACCAACTTATTTCTATACATGAGAAACTTGACAAGCTTGCTGAAGCTCCTAAACTTGCTGAGCCTCTTCTGCACAACAACTTGCTATGCCTGATCCCAAACTCACTGAAAGGATCAACAGATGGAGGAGACATTGCAATCTAGGATCACTACCATTGATACTAGAATCGGAACCATGGAAGGCCAATTGCATAGAGTGATTGTATCACGCGGAGGGTATTCATGGCCTCATCTCCCGTTTTGTTGATGATGTCACTAAGGGGGAAGAGGGCAAATCTGCTGCAGCAAAGGAGGCTGCAAGACTCTTTGCACAGAAAAGATGGATTGATGATACAAATGCCTTCAGGAGACCTGCACCTGGCAGAGTTCAACTCACTGATGATCTCCTGTCACAATACAAGAAAGAATTTTATAACAGAAGGAGACCTTACCATGATATGGGATTTCATGAAGGCCTTAACTCTTTCTTGAGTTTGAAATTTTGGGAAGCAAGAGTCAAAGCTCTAAGGGCAAACAACAGAAGTAGAAGGAGTAGCAGAGGTGAGAAGGTGCTACCTATTACAAAGGCAAAGGACTCACTGGATGAATTCAAGGAGCTGTATATGAGGTTTGGATTCAGAGTGAATGACATCAATCTTGTCCTGCCTGAAGCATGGAACTGTGTGAAACAAGTCAATTCTTATATTGATTTTACACTAATTGAGAATGAATGGATGAGTCAAATGATAGAAGAAATCGAGCCTATCAAGAGCAAGTTTGAGAAGGCTAGAAGAGAAAGAGAGAAGAGATGAGATCAAAGATATTTACATTATTTTATCTTTCTTTGATGCTAGATCAGTATATCTGTGAACAAATATTTATAATGAGAAATGACTGAATTTGTTCTGCTTTTTTTTTTTATCTTTTGCTTTCTTGATTAGGTGAGGTAGTGGCATCATCACCAAAAAGGGGAAATTGTTGGAATTATTTCTTAGTTTTGATGATGAGTGCCATACTAGCCTTATTATAGTGCAAAGGCAAAAGATGTCTAGATAAAATGTATAGGTTTATTAGAGTTTGATTCATAAATAGGTTTGATCAAACAAGCATCAGTAAAGGTCAGCTGGCATTGCTTATCAATGTGACCGGTCTAGGTCGATGAGGTAGATAGGTCGATGGATCGTCTGGAACTCTCTTTGATCAAGATCAAGGCTGAGGGTTCAAACTCAGTTAATGAAGGCTAAGGGATCAAACTTAGTAGTAAAAGTCAAGGATATGGAATCAGAATTTAGGCAAGTCTGTGATGACCTAAACTGATTGCATATGCCTTGTGTAGAAGGTCTAAGTTCCACAAGTTGGATGATGTTTGGAACTTGGTTATATTTTAAAATGATGTTATCTAACTTCACAAATAAAAGTTAGATAAAAGTAATCAGCTGCATTCTATTTTACAAACAAAAATAAGATGTTAAATGATCGATTGGTATTACGAAGACTCGATGAACCTGCTGATATATACCTCGATTAATTCAAGATTATTGGAAGGTTACATGGATAAGAACAGCCAACTACCTCTGACTTATCAAGCAAATCAAAGGCTGAGATTAAAAAGATGTTGGGATGATCCATATTTTTATCCATTGGATACAAGTCAAAGGGTGGGCAGATCGCCTTTGTCAAAAAGTAATCCTGACAGTGTCAGTCCCATGAATAGTGACAGAATGCAGAACAGATGGGACAAAAACAAGGAACGGTCACATTTGAATTTCAAATTCAAGTCACATGCATTCCTACCTATAAATAGAAGACTTTCAACTCGTAAAAAGGATGATGAATTTTTGGGATAAACTTTAAGTGACAATCTTGAAATTTGAAGAACACCTGCTTGAACTTATCGAGCTTAAGGGTTTGCGATCTAGCTATTTTCTTCAAGTGCATTACGTGTTCAAGCTACATCAAGCATACACACTTGAAGATCGCAAAGCTCTGATTACATCATCCTAATCAAGTCTTTGCAATCGAATCATTTATTTGATTCATTCTTTATTTTATAAAGAACTCTTGAAGACAGTGAAGCATCTGTTGGGTGTGAAAGATTGTTGGTTTGTGGTGGAGCCGGTGAAGAGGCAATTCTACCTTTCAAGGACCAGTGGAAGACTCGGGAGCAACAATCCTACTGTTCCCGCCGCGATTTGTGAAGCCATAGTTATTGGTGAAGGACAAGCAACCTAGGATTCTTTGTAACGTATAACTCAAAGATCACTAGTGAATTTCCTCCAACATCACAGAGAAGAGTGGACGTCACGGGATTACATCACCTGGAACCACTATAAAAACACCGCCTACTTACTTTTTCTGCTTTTACTTTGCACTTATTTTTATTTCACTCATCAACCTCTGAATCTAGCAACCCCAAATCACACACTTGCACTCTTGAGTATCTAATACTTAGTATCATATTTGACAACAAGTAACAAGGCTTAATTTTGATATTATTCCATTTGCACAAATTCAAAGAAAGCGAATCGATGAGACTCATCATTTATCGCCACCCTCATCAAGTCTCAAGCAACTCTGAAGTATCGTGATTCTTTGAAGTTGCGCAATTTGTTAACTCAAAGTTTTAAGTGTTAAGTTTATTCACCCCCCCCTCTAAACTTAACCAAAGCCTTTTCAAGGGACCAACATGTAGATTGTGAAGCTTGGGAAGCCAAGGACAATCATACTATTGTATCTGTGAAAACAATAATGAATTCCTCCGATCATCACAGGAGAAGAGTGGATTAAGGGATTACACCACCCTGAACCACTATAAGCCTTGTGTCAATTTAATTTCTGCAATTTACTTTACAACATTTATTTAATTTGCCTACACCATAACTTAATTCTGAGATTGTCTAAACTGATTTGAAAACAACATAGTAAGAAGGGATTTATCTACTGCCCAAAAACTTTTAAATAAAAGAAAAGTTTTTGAAACTCCATTATAGTCATTCACCCCCCCCCCCCCTCTGACTATAGTTTCACCCTTCTCTGGGACCAACAATTGGTATCGGAGCAGTGTTCCTAGTATCAGAACTTGTTCAGATCTAATTTCTGGTAACAAGGAGATCACATATTTTCAAAATAGTTTTCAAATCTAAGTTTTCTATACATTTACATTTATATCTTCCTTTGCACTGATGGATTCCTCAAACTTCTTGTCAAAAGTACCTGTTTTTAATGTTAATAATTTTGATGAATATAAAATAAGAATGCTATCTCATCTCGCAGCAACTCATGAAGAGATCTTTGGATGTAATTAATGATGGACCAATCACAATCACTACTTGGTGGTAGGCACATGAAAGAGATCAAGGAAAGGAAATTGACAAACCTAAAAAGGATTGGACCAAGGATGACGGGAGAAGAGCAAACCTGGACTTTGTTGCAAAAGACATGATCTTGAAGACCCTAGATAGCAACATGTTCATGAGAATCAAAGACTGCAAAACAGCAAAGGAGATGTGGGACAAGCTATCATTGATAAATGAAGGATCTGAAGCAGTTAAAGAAAACAAATTATCTGTTGCAAAATAGAAGTTTGAAAACTTCAAAATGAAGACTCAGCGAATCCATAGATCAAATGGACAACATGATTCTCAAGCATCATCGATGAATCCAGCAATTTGGACACACATATCCCCAAAAAGAAGTATGCTTGAAGATCTTGAGAGGACTACCTGAAAGATGAAAGATCATAACATCCGTAATCAGAGGAACAACAAATCTTGCAAGCACTGACACTCTGACACTGATGTCCCATATAATTGCTCATGAATTTGAATTGAACGGTGAAGATGGTGCTCCAGCAGAGACACAAAAACTCACTGCACTGGTTGCACCCCAGCAAAGTAACTTTGCCGATTACATCGACAAAGAAACACATGAACCTAAAGAACAGGTAGCTTTATTGGTTAAACGCTTTGTGAGTTTAGCAAAAAGAAGCCCTTCAAAGGAAATTCATCATCAAACAAGAAGTCAAGCTCAAACAGAGACATGAAGAAGAATGATGATGAATACAGATGCTTCAACTACAACAAGAAAGGTCACTTCAAGGCAGATTGCCCTGAAGAAAATGACAAAGATGATGAAAAGAAGAAATACAAAGCATTTGAAAAGAGAAAAGCAAGAAGGCACTCAAGGCGTAATCCAAAGGTGAGAAGAATGAAGAATCATCTGATAATGATTCAGATGATAGTGATGAAGAATACAGCTCAGAAAAGGAGAAAGCATGCATATGCCTCATGACCAAAGAATTGGATGAAGATGAAAGTGATAGTACAGACACTGAAGAAACAAGCCTATGTCTAATGGCTAAAGAATCAGATGAATCTGAGGTATCATCTAGCTCTTACTCTTCATCTAATACATCCACATCTGACACTGCACAATCTTCTACTCTTCCATTAGATACAGCAGACCTAGTCCAGAATCTTATGACTAAATTTGATGTTTGAAAAGAACCATGAAATTCTGGAAAAGGAATGCAAGGATCTAAGAAAAGAAAATAAGAAATTAAAGAAAGAACTGGATAAAGCAAAAGTGAATTAACCAAGATGGAGACCTACTTAAATGATCAACAAAAGCGGATGATCATACATCCGTCATTGATGTGATCGATTAAGAAAATCTCCTCACCAAGTAAAGTAACCACTTTGCACCACTAAAAGCACCGGTTTACAAACCCTCAAAAAGGTTTGGATCCAGATCTGGTCTTGGCTACAACAGTCAGGATGAAAGTAGGAATAATGGTCAACACAATTCTAAATTCAGGACCATTAATGGATCAAAATTTAGAAAGGGACGGACCATAGTTCCAACAGATCATCATGTTCGGTGAAGTCAAAACCTAGTGTAGTGAAACAAGCAGACTAAATCCTCATTCCAGTCAATCAAGAACAATGACCATCCGAAAAGTAAAGGCAGACTTTACCCTTCAGAGGATGATTGAAATGTTGCACCTCCAAAATACAAGAGGAAACCATTCCACAAAATGCATCATGTGGTTAAGAAAAATCAATCTGTTCCTAGACACTTGAAGCAGGAAAGGTTTCCTACTGCATATTGGAAAGTGAAGAAGGATATAAATGCACCAAAAGGTGGAGAAAAGTATCAGAATACCTTCAGCAAAAATATTAGAAGCTATTCTGCCATGCCTTATACATATGAAGTTGATGACTTCAATTATCCAAAAAGAAGACCTTTTGGATGCACACTTGGTATGGGAGGCATGATTGCTAACAGGTATGGACCCAAACAGTGTTGGGTACCTAAACTTAATTAATCTGTTTTGTAGGATGTCTGGAACATAGACAGTGGATGTTCCAGACACATGACAGGAAACTAGAAATGGCTCACTGACTTCAAGGCTTTTGATGGACCCAAAGAAAACCCTGGCAAGATTAAGGGGGAAGGCATAATACTCAAGAAAAATTTAAAAATTGAAAATGTGGCATATGTCAAGGGACTAAATTTCAATCGATGAGCATCATCAATTTTGTGACAAAGGCTACAATGTGCACTTGACAAAGAAGGATGCAAAGTGATTCACACCAAACCAACACGATGGTTCTTCTTGCAGGTAAGACAAGACAACATGTATGTTGTGGATGGAGAAACGACCAAGGCGACAACATGTCATTGGTCAAAAACAAACAATCTACAAGCTGGATTTGGCACGAAGGCTAAATCATCTCGATTTCAAGACCATCAACAAACTATCAAAGAACAAGTTAGTTGAAGGTTTGCCGAGAGATCACATTCAAGAAAGAAAGTCTATGTGATGCATGTCGAAAAGGAAAACAGATCAAAAGTTCATTCAAGTCAAAGCCTTATCAATCTACAACAAGAGTTCTACATCTGTTACACATGGACCTGTTTGGACCAGTCACACCAGTAAGTGTGAGTGGTAAGAAATACACCCTTGTAGTGGTGGATGACTTCTCAAAGTACACCTGGACCATTTTCATGAACAAGAAGAAAGAGACACTCAAAAAGCTGCCAGATTTGCTGAGAAGACTCCAAAATGAGAAAGAACTACAGATCATAAAGATCAGATCAAACAGAGGCACTGAATTTCTAAATGAAATCATCAGAACCTACTGTGAAGAAAATGGAGTACTACATCAACTATCTGCAGTAGGCACTCCACAACAAAATGGTGTAGCAGAAAGAAGAAACAGAACTCTCAAAGAAGCAGTTAGAACAATGATTGCTGAAGCATGCTTGCCAAAGAGATTTTGGGCTGAAGTAGCAAACACAGCATGTCATACACAAAACAGATCAATCATCAACAAATATCATGGAAAGACTCCATATGAAATATGGAATGGAAGAAAACCCAATATCTCATATTTTCATATGTTTGGATCAAAATGTTTTGACTTAAACAGGAACCAGCTGCATACCTTTGATGAGAAAGGCTGATGAAGCAATCTTCATGGATACTCAGACACCAGCAAAGCATTCAGAGTACTCAATAAAAGAACATTGGTGATTGAAGAATCAATACATGTGGTTTTTGATGAACCAAATACCAATGGTGAAGATCTTCAAGACCAAGAAGAGAAAGCAGCATAGAAGGAAATCAATACAAATGCAACCATACCAGCTACTATCCTGAATCATCA
The DNA here is from genome assembly GCA_026214975.1 of Gentiana macrophylla. Classification (NCBI taxonomy): domain Eukaryota; kingdom Viridiplantae; phylum Streptophyta; class Magnoliopsida; order Gentianales; family Gentianaceae; genus Gentiana; species Gentiana macrophylla. Next base: position 61,442,061 of record CM047805.1, read on the forward strand.
CTTTGAAAATCAAGAGGAGCCACATATCAATACAACAGAAGAAGCACCTGAAGTTGAAGTTCATGCTCAGCATGAAGGCATGGAAGCACCAAGTGAAGAACAACTTCAACCAGATCTAAATTGGCTAAGAGACCATCCTGAAGAACAAGTTATTGGAGATATTCACACAGGAGTTAGAACCAGAACACAACTGGAGCACATGCTAACTTGCTTTCTATCACAAGTGGAACCCAAGACCATAGATGATGCAATCCAAAATGCAGATTGGATCACAGCAATGCAAGAAGAACTAAATGAATTTGAAAGAAATGAAGTCTGGGAACTTGTTGACAGACTGTATATAACCAACATCATTGGTGCAAAATGGGTATTCGGAAACAAGATGGATGAGCAAGGCGTTTGTCGAAAAACAAAGCAAGGCTTGTTGCAAAAGGCTATTCTCAAGCGAAGGAATAGATTATGATGAAACATTTGCACCAAAAGAGCAAGATTGGAAGCAATCGACTCTTTCTAGCTTTTGCCGCATATAAAGACTTCAAAGTTTATCAAATTGATGTCAAGAGTGCATTCCTAAATGGACTTTTGGAAGAAGAAGTTTATGTAGAACAACCTCCTGGATTTCAAATCAAAGGAAAAGAAGACAAAGTATACAAACTCAAGAAGGCCCTCTATGGCCTCAAACAGCACCTAGAGCCTGGTATGAAACACTATCACAATTTTCGATCAAGAATGGATTCAACAAGGGAACTATTGACAAGACTCTATTCAAACTAGAGGAAGGAGCAAGCACATTGCTGGTTCAAATCTATGTTGATGACATAATCTTTGGATCAGAGGATGAAAAGCTTTGTGAAAAATTTACAAACCTAATGAAGAGCAAATTTCAGATGAGCATGATGGGAGAATTAAATTATTTTCTTGGCCTTCAAGTAAAGCAAATGAAGGATGGCATTTTCATTAGTCAAGCCAAGTACACAAGAGATCTGATACACAAGTATGGGATGGATACAAGTGGCACAGCAAACACACCAATGTGTGCCAGAGTCATACTTGGAAAAGATGAAGCAGGAAAGGATGTTGATCAGAAAATGTATAGAGGAATCATTGGATCCTTATTATACTTAACTGCAAGTAGACCTGATATAGCATTTGCAGTAGGAGTGTGTGCAAGATTTCAAACACAACCAAAAGAATCACATCTTCTAGCAGCCAAAAGGATAATCAAATACTTGAAAAACACCATAAATGTTGGAATTTGGTATCCAAAAGATGAAGGATTTAAATTGATATTATATTCAGACTCTGACTATGCTGGATGCAAAATAGATAGAAAAAGCACCTCTGGAACATGTCAAATGCTAGGAACCAGACTAGTCTCTTGGTTCAGCAAAAAGCAAAACTTCATATCTACATCAACAAATGAAGCGAGATATATAGCAAAGGTAGGTAGTCATTGTGCTCAAGTACTTTGGATAAGACAACATCTAAGGGACAATGGAATGGAACAGAAAACAATTCCAATCATGTGTGATAACACAAGTGCAATATCTATTACTGAAAATCCAGTATTGCATTCGAGAACAAAACACATTGATGTGAGACACCATTTTATCAGAGACCATGTTGAAAAGGGAGATGCATCCTAAAATACATACCTACTGAAGATCAAGTGGCTGACATCTTCACTAAACCACTCAGTTATGAAATATTTAGTATGTTAAGAACTGAGTTAGGAATGATTGAAATTGACTAAGTATCAAGGAGCGGCCAACTGGAGTAATCGGCTAAGTGACTTCATCAACTGGTACAACCTTTGCCGTTACAGGAGGTGTAGCAGGCAAGGCACTGGTATCCAGTGAAGGTAACTTAACTGATTGTTAGGAACAGTTAAATGGAGCAGCTCAATGAAGAACCCATTTGATCGGCTAAGTGACCAGCCAAGGCACTTCACCGAAATAACGACATAGATAAATTAAAAGTGTGAACAAAATCAATTCTGATTACATGTGGAGAATAAGGCAATTATGGAGGATTATTCTGTGAAAGATTACACACGTGGAGATCAATTTATGATCATGGAGGTAATTGTATTATTTTTCGAATTGAAAACTCCTCAATTCCCAGGCTCTATCAATACTTACCTCAAACCACTCCCCCATTACGCTTGAATATCGCAATTCACATACACAAAATCACGCCATGATGTCACAAAATCCTTCCATATTCAAACCACGTTCACACTACCCAAATCACACTATATAAACCACACTTAAAGATTTTCAGAAATCTTTACGCTCTCTTGCAAATTACAAACCCTATTCTTGTTTCTCTCTATTGCAAACTCAAGTTCATTTTCAAACCCTCTCTCCTCTTCAACAATGGCATCATCTTCCTCAATCACCCAAGCTGGGTATGAAAAATCGATTGCCACTGGTTCATTCTTCCAAGAAGAACACTACCTGAAACTGTGCGGAAATGACGAGCATGCCAAACGGTTGGCAGCAGGCTGTGAAAATCTAAATTTATTAACCTTTCTCAATCCTCCAATAACCGAGGTGTGCTATGAAAATCTCATATCCTTCTGGAAATCTGCACAATACGTATCTGAGCTCCTTGCTGAAGAAGGTGACAAGTGGGAAGCGGACAAGATCGTTGCATCTGTCAACGGCAAAGAAGTGGTGATCACAGAAAAGGTAATTCGAAAACATCTCAAACTTTCAAATAAAGGTCAAGCAAACGTAACATTGGTATCACAAAACTTGGATGATTTCTGGGCAACTATCGCCAAAACGGCAAACCCAGGATCTACAAAAGTCAACTGTCTGAGATCTGCATTGAAGAAACCATTCAATGAATTTAGTGCCCCAATTGGCAAAACCATTGAAGGAAAGTTGGGCGCAAATAATGCCATGGTAGAAACTAGAATGCGGCTAATGGGAATCATTTACAACAATCTACAATTCAATTGGGCAAAATACTTCTTCCTATGAATCATATAGCAAATCCAAGGGGAAGTAAAAGCGGAAAAGTAGGGGATAAAAGAGGGAAAGACAAAGAAAGGCCAATTCTGGGTGAAAAAGTCATATGGGATTCAGTTACACTATCTAATGCAATGTCTTAAAGTCCCTACTGTTCAACTCCACAAACTGCATGAATCCAAAGTCATGTTTACCTATATTAAACAACAAAAGAAGACATGAGATGGAAAAAGGAAGAAATCCACACGAATCACTGCCAGTCAAAGAAAGAAGCAAAGTTGTTCAAATAATCTGGACAAGACAGACTTTGGAAAATTAATTGATGAAGATCTGAGGAAGAGGATTACAAACCGAGGTGGAGCAAGCTGGAAGAAGAGAATGACAGTGAGGATGAGCAACATCCTAGTAGGGAAGATCTTTGGAGATGATGAGGCATCTCCAGAAGAAGCTGCACAATTGTCTGCAAACGATATAGATGATCGAATTGCAGATTATCTTGAGTGGAAGGAGGGGGATTCCAGAAACCAACTTCAAGACTCATACCGCATGCTTGCTGAAGAAGCATGGCTATTTAATTTTCTGGGAATCACAACTCTGGTAGGTGTACTTGATGAATCGCCTCTATGGGACTTGGTTGATGCAGCCAAGACAAAACTGCCCCTGGCCTCTGGGAGACAGAGTGATGACTCAGATGATGATCATGATGATAATGATGATAATGATGGTAATTTTGGTAAAGACAGAGAAGAGGATGCTCCTGCACTAGATGCAATTGATGATACAACTCTTCTCCGTACATTCTTGAAACCACAAGCATCCAACAAGTCCTCAACTCCGGCAAAGACAGCCACTCAACCACTGACTGTGAATGTTCCAGCTGACAACACACACATTGTGGACACTGGTTCTGCTGCTGCCACACCAGTCAAAGCAACCCTCGGCACAGAGATAGGGGAACTGCAGCTCAAGCAACTCCAGCATACACATCTACCCAAATTCTTGACGATTTGTAAATTGGAGCAGATGTCACTCAACATCAAGACAAGCGACAGCAAACAGATCCAGAACCAGCTGACAGAAGGCACAAACTCTCTCAGCTGGCCACTGGCATTGCCAATGAAACTTTTGAGAAAGCGTGAGACTGGGCTGGTGAAGAATTGAGCAAAGACAAGCCATGTATCTCAGATCCATGACTTCAGCATTTAATGACAAAATCTCCTCCATTGAACACAAGTTTCAGGCCATTTGCAGAGTACATTGATGCACAAAACATTGTGGTTCAACAACAGAGAAATCTGATGAAGCAGCTTAATATCAATATCACCAACAATCTTACAGGGCTCAGACAGCATATTTCCCAAGAAAATGAATCAATGGCAGTGACCTTTGGCACTAAACTTTGTAGTGTGAATGAGAAACTGAATGATCATCACCACAGATTCACAACTATTGAATCAAAGCTTGACTCTTTGATCGGCACGGCAGAGGCCACAAATAGCATCTTACTCCAGTAAAGGGATGATGTTGCCAAAAAGAGGGAAAATCGGGATAAGCCTGAACCTGAAGGATCAACAATCAGACCCCCAAATTTTACTAAAGAACAACTGAGAGCAAGAGACAGAGAAATAAGGATCAGAAATGAAGCAGAAGAACATCAAAGAAGAGTCAGAGAAGAAAGAGAAAAGGTCCTAAAGGAACCCTGCATTGGATTTCCTCATCCTATGCAAAGAAGAGATGATGATAGAGACAGATCCGGCAGACAGCAAAGGCCTGGATCTAGTCGAAGAAAGAGGATCACGACTAGTCAACACAAACTCAAAGACTGAGGTAACACCAGCAGAGGCGCGAGCGAGCTCCAGATATATACTTGGGGAACACAGAACTTACATTGGTCACCAAAGCAATGCAGAATATGATGTAGATGTACTGGACCATGTAAGAGAATTTTTCAGAGTACATGAAGGACTTTATCCTCACTCCTCACAAGATGAAGCTTGGCTGATTGGCTAAGCTATCAGGATGAAAGGATGAGAACTGATATGGCCAAACTCTACAATGAAGTCAAAAGAGTGTTTGCACTTCTCAAACAAACCAACAACAAACCAAGCTCAGCCATACCACTATCTGCAAAAGGACCAGAAGACTTGCCAGCTGAACAACAAGATGAATTCACATATATGGCAAAATTCTTTAATCCTATGGGAAGAATGGAGAAACAGGAGCAGTGGAGTCTCTACAAAAGCCTCAAGTTTGCAGATTCACATATTGCTGAGGCTAGGGAAAGACTTGAAAAATATTTTGGAGAACCTAAGGCAAATGAGACCATGCCTAATTTCAACAGACTTTTTCCCAAAAGAGTTTTTCAGGGTGTATCTGAATACATGACATTGAAGAGGTTCAGACTACAAAGTTCAAGAGGTACAAGGCTGACTTAAGCAAAATGTAGTTTGTAACATTTGAATAAAGTTTAAGAACTTATTGCCCCATGATGGATGAATAAAACTTTTGAATTTTTGTTCTATTATTTCGATTACTTATGTTCAGGCTTATGAGGGTTTTGGCATAATCAAAAAGGGGGAAATTGTTAGGAACATTTTATATGTTTTGATGATGGCCATACCAGCTGTTATAGCAAGTCTGAAATAAGTTAGACTCTATGTATAAGTCTTTACTTAGAGTCTGACATGTTGTATAAGTTGAGTCAGACAAGTATTGTACTAGTGGTAGGACGGCAAAGCAAAAACAGATATTCGGCAGAGTGAAGCCAGCCAAGCACCAGCAGAGAGGCAATGCAGACATTAAAGGTATGACTTGTAACCAAGGAAGTCTGTGATGACCTTGGACAAGTCTAAGTTATAATACAAGTGATGTACATTAATATTCAAATATGGTGTACACTGATCTCACCCCAATCAAAGATCAGTGAAGTACAAAGATTCTTCTCAAACAGAAACAAAGAAGAAAACAGTGAATCGGCAAAGCAGACTCACTTTCAGCTGAGTAAAGACGAAACGGTGAAGGAAAAGCTAAAACAGCTAAGTCAGAAGGATCACTCGACCGTTCTAAAAACGGCGAAGTAACACTTACGGTCGATTTAGTATCGTTGAAGATTCGTAAGATCATGCATTAAATGCACAATCAATAGAGGATCAATCAGGGACGGATTTTCGCTACGTTTGAAGAAAGAATCCGATCATCAAATCAAGGAGAATGCAATTAAGGGGAATCAAGAATAAAATCAAGGATTATTCCTCATTAATATAGCCAACGGACGGAATTTCAAAATCAAGGTTATTCAAGGCTATAAATAGAAGGCATTGTGACAGACAGAGAAGCAAAAAAAAAAAAAAAAAAAAAGCATAAAAATCAAGTGAAAACTCACAATTTGAAAAGCCTTCTCTCTGAACTTACAAGGAAACATCTAGTGATCAACTCGGATATCGAGCTACAAAGTCATACTTGGGACCGAGTTTGATCAACCAAGTGTGTGAATCACATTCACATCAAATCAAGCAAGCGAATCGAGGCAATCGAGAAGGAGTTGAATCTGTGATAGCTATTGAAGGATTTTGATCTCAAGGAGCGACAAGGAAGACTGAAAATCACTGAAGTTGCATTGCGAGTCAAGGAGTGATAGTCTTGTAGATTGTGAAGCTTGGGAAGCCAAGGACAATCATACTATTGTATCTCAGAAAACAATAGTGAATTCCTCCGATCATCACAGGAGAAGAGTGGATTAAGGGATTACACCACCCTGAAACCACTATAAGCCTTGTGTCAATTTAATTATCGCAATTTACTTTACAACATTTATTTAATTTGCCTACACCATAACTTAATTCTGAGATTGTCTAAACTGATTTGAAAACAACATAGTAAGAAGGGATTTATCCGCTGCCCAAAAGCTTTTAAATAAAAGAAATTTTTTTGAAACTCCACTATAGTCATTCACCTCCCCCTTCTGACTATAGTTTAACCCTTCTCTGGGACCAACAATGAGACCTTCTGATAGAAAACAAATGGTGTTAATGGATATTATGCATGTTTAAAATAATAGACTCGTTGAACAAAAAAATTTGTTGGCCCTAAATTTTTTAATTTGTCGGAAGGCCCTAGGCCATGGCCTTGTTGGCCTATGCCCAGGGACGGGATTTGAGGGTAATCTTCTACGCTCTGCCGCTAAACCTCCAGAATATCTTCTTGCCACCACACCTTCATGTTATCATGAAACCCCTAGTCTTCCGGTTCATAATCCAGCATACGATGCCTTGGAAGACACTGGTCAATTGCTTATGGTGTGGCTTATGAGCTCCATGAGTGAGCAAGCGTGGATTGAGGTTGTTGGGTGTGGATCTGCTCGTGAAGTCTGGACCACTCTTGAAACCCTTTTAAATAACCGGTCGGAGGAAAAGATGCCGGAGTTGAAAACTTCTCGTACTCGAAGTGAAAAAGGCAACAAACCCATGATGGATTATCTGGACTAGATGAAATCCTATTCCAATGGTCTTTGATGGATGGATATATGTGCATATTGAAAGTAATAATTTTGTTTTCATTGATTGATAATTGTGTACAACGGTTGTTTATATAATAATACAATAAGGGTAGAAACGGAAACATTAAATACAAAATATAAAACCCTAGCTATGGCGGCTACTTGGGGGGCCAAGCTATTAGATCCGTCAATATGCCCCCGCAATCCCTCGGGAATGGAGTGCACGTGGAGATTGGCCTTGAGATCAGTGAAGCAAACATGGCCTAAGGGCTTGGTCAGGACATCAGCCAGTTGGTCTTTGGAAGAGATAAAAGCGACATTAAGCTTGCGGGAAGCTACTAGTTCACGGACGTGGTGGAAGTCAATCTCAATATGCTTCGTACGGGCATGAAAAACGGGATTGGCGGTAAGATAGGTGGCACCAATTTTATCACACCATAAGGTAGGAGCCCGAGGCTGGGGAACACGCATCTCACGTAACAAGGCCGAGACCTATTGTAACTTGGCGGCAGCATGGGAAAGGGCTTTATATTCTGCTTCCGTGCTATTCTTGGCAACAGTGAGCTGTTGTTTAGAGCGCCAACTGATCAGCTGTTGTTTGGAAGCCTAATCAGCATTAGAAAAAGCCTGTAGGTGCACAGAGGAAGAGGGCCGTAAGAGGAGACCATCACATATTGAGTGCTTGAGATAACGCAAGATGCGTTTAACGGCAACACAATGGGTGGTGCGAGGAGAATGCATAAATTTGCAAACGTTGTGCACCGCAAACGCAATATCTGGGCGGGTGAAGCTGAGATACTGGAGGCCCCCAACAATGCTTCAATAAAGTGTAGGATCTTCAAAAGGTTGACAATCGGTACAACTGAGGCGAAGATTGGACGCCATGGGCGTTATACAAGGCTTGGCCGATTGCATATTAGCTAGGCAAAGAAGATTGTGAATATATTTACATTGGCTAAGGAGTAATCCATCAGGAGTGCAGAGAGCCTCAATACCCAAGAAATACGATAGCGGACCAAGATCCTTAACCGGAAAGTGCGAAGATAAATGAGAGATGGTGGATGTAACAAGTGACACCGAAGTACCTGTAATCAAGACATCATCAACATAGATCAAGACAAAAACAGAGTCAGTCCCACGAGTATATATATAATGAGGTGTCAGCCTGCGACGGTGAAAACCCATAAGTGCGAAGAACATCCGTAAAGCGTGAGAACCAAGCTCGGGGAGCCTGGCGAAGACCATAGAGACTGCGCTTAAGCTTGCAGACATGAGATGGAAAGTCAGGGTGCTGGAAACCCTGGATTGCTGCATATAGACATCTTCTGAAAGAAAACTGTGGAGGAAGGCATTCTGAATATCAACATGTCGAATAACCCAATTATGTGAAATAGCATGAGAGAGCAATAGACGGATAGTAACCGGTTTAACCACCGGACTGAATGTCTCAAAATAATCAACACCGGCTTTGATACCATATTGAAAGTAATAATCGTGTTTCCATTGATTGATAATTGTGTACAACGGTTGTTTATATAATAATACAATAAGGATAGAAAAGGAAACATAAAATACAAAGTATAAAACCCTAGCAACGGCGGCTACTTAGTGGCCAAGCTATCAGATCCGTCAATAGCGCAAAATATACCTTGGAGCGGGTGAATAGAGTATATATGGAATTTCGACTTTTGTCTCAAATTAATAAATTATCACACAAAGTATTAACACTTAAGTTCGGAAGCTTATACTTAACGTGTTATTCACTATGTTGATGAGACCTATGTGATCAAAACAATTCATTTGTAGATATAAACAACTAACAGATACAATGATTTTATCAAAACAAGTTATGCAGAGTGTGACTTATAGCAACGTTTTTGTGTGTGTCAGTAGATGTTCCTAACAACGGTACATGGTACGAAAGATAAAAAGGATGTAGAAAGCATACAATTACTCAGATTCTGAGTTGATTCACAAAATACATATTACACAAATTGGTCCAGATAAAATACAAAGTGATAAGCAAACAAAGAAGCAGATATATACCAAAGCTGAACTTGCAAAAACAAAACAGGTTTAAAATTAGTCGCGTAACTTTGGGGAGGTATCAATTTTAGCCCCACACGATTCTTATTGATTGATTTTCGTCCCGTAACTTAACAAAACACATCAATTTCAAGACACTTGTAATTTCTGGTGACTATTTTAAATTTTCCGACCAATTTGCCAGCCACTTGGTCCCAGCAAGCACATGGGGTCGGCTGAAACTTGTGCTTCGCACATGCGTAGACTTGTGGTTTATTTCTTAATAGTGATATAATAGAGGTCTTCGATCTTAAGCAATAAACATTATTTAATTTGCGTAGTAATTATTGTAGATGCATGATTTAGATTCGCGAAACGATAACAAAAAAAACAATTCGGCTTTAGGGGTGCTCGGCCGATCGGCGGCGGCACCCCGACCGGAAATAGCGCCGGCGGCGTCGGATCCCCCCGGGGTTGTCGGCGTCGGCTGGTGTTCCTTCTTGGTGGACTCCGAATTTTTGTTTTGTTGTTTTGTGATTCTTTGTGGTACATTGAAATTTCTTGTTGTTTAGTTGATGTCATTGGCTAACCAATAGTTCAAATAGTTTAGACCATTGAGATGTCACATGCCATGAAAAGTACCATCACTCAATTTGTTGAGTAAAAGGGTTTAGACCTATGGTCCATAATTGTGAACCTTAACCTAGGTCATACCAAATATTTGGTAAAAGCCTTGTTTGATGTCTTTTGGTTAGGAATAAGCCAAAAGCATCCCTTTTGGTTAGGAGCCAAAAGAAAAGGAAACACAAGAGACCTATTTTAATTTTGATTTTATTTTAGTATAGTTATAATTATTAAAATTGAAATCGTTTGTAGAATTAATCATTAATTTTATTTCGAATAAAAATCATTTCATTGGTTAAATGTTATTGATTTGATAAAATAAGACACAAGTTGGTAATTTTAGATTTTATATTTTTCATAAGATTTTATTATATGGATTAGATGTTGTAAATATAATATGATTATATGAACCCCGATTGATCATTGACTCAACCATTATGATAGATGTAAATGATTTATTTTTTTGTTTGTATAAATTTGTTCTAGGCCGTTATGAAAAACGAGCCTAGTTTATTTTCTGCATTTATCCCATTCCCGTTAGCTCTCCCTCGTGTGCGGCGGGTGTAAATTTTATTAGATAAATTTATGTAACAAGAATAGAGCAGAAGATGACGGCCAAAGAAAGACACATGGAGATCCTATTGGCGGTTGCAGCTACCCTTAGAATTGTGCTCGAGGTTTCGTCAGTCTGTATTTGAAACCGCACCTAGGAAAAGTCTATGATCATACCGGTTATTTTTCTGTGCAGAATGGTGTATGTTTTACTTTATGTTGATAACGTAGAAATATGCACGTTGTATATAAGACCGTAATTAATTAAAATTAATGAAGTCAATTAATTTAAAATACTCCAACAACAAAAATCAAGTCGAATTATTGTCTCCCAATATTCTAACGATGGTGAAGAGCCCTTGCTCGGACCAACTGATCGACCGTCATCGTGAGTTGACCTACCTCGGGTATATCGTCATTATTGAGATATGATCGTATGAGATCTCGCGAATGTGGGATTATGACTTGACTAAAGTTTTTCGGTGATTGGCCACCGTCAGGGCTGTCTAACTTTAGAGGCAAAGGATTGACCATTGCATAGTGATGTAAATTGTCAAAGAGTTTACTGATCAACCACTAGGAATCACATAAGATGTGATTGGTAAAGTGTTACATATCTTTCAAAATTGTCTTGATTGATCGACCACCGTCGGGAATTGAGGCCACTAGATGGGGTCCTAGCCACTAAGGAATTGATTAATTCTTGAAAGCCAATTGGGAGTAGTTGGCTGGTGGGAGCAAAACCTAGATAAATTTTCAAGTGCAATTTTTGGTTTTGTATGCATGAACTAGTACTTATATTATCTTTACTTTATTGTTGTAGAAATGTCGAACAAACTGAATCTACGTTTCATCATTGAAAACAAACTTGACGAATCAAACTTTCCCGACAGGGAAAGGAATCTCAAAATCGTTTTGAGGTATGAAAACGTTGGCTATGTTTTGGGAATACCCTTAGGTGAGGAACCTGAAGATGCTGGTAATGAGGAATCGGTTGGGAAGCATAAGAAGCACTGTTTTGACAGTGTTGAGGCTACATGCATCATGCTTGCTTCTATGACACCGGAATTTTAGAAACAACATGAGTCTATGGATTCTTACACCATCATTGGTCACCTGAGGGAACTCTATGCTTCTCAGTCTCGCACTGAAAGGTTCAAGGTCTCAAATGCCCTTTTTGGTTTCAAGATGGCTCCAGGTACTTTGGTTGGTTTACATGTTCTTAAAATGATTAGGTACATAGAGAGGCTTCAGGAGTTGGGACACAAATTGGAGCGTAAGTTAAGTGTTGAATTGATTATGCAATCTCTACTTGACTCATTCTCACAGTTTGTGATGAACTATCACATGAATAAGATTGACTGCTCTCTTGCCGAGTTATTGAACATGCTCAAGATTGCTAAGGGCACTGTTGACAGGGGCAAGTAAGTGTTGCTTTTAGCTTCTTCCAAGTGCAAGAAAAAGGCCTAAAAGAAGACGAAGAAGGCTAAATAAATAAGAAACCCATTTCCGAACTCCATAAAGATGGACTATTGTATCACTTTGACTATGAATCATTTGACACATGAGAGGCTTGTTTACTTGTCAAGATGAAAAAATCACCGTTTAGTGGGAAGGGATAAGATCCAATGAATTGCTTGAGCTCATACATACTTATTTATGCGGCCCAATGGCAATTCAGGCCAAATGATGATAATCATATTTTTTCACCTTCACTGATGACCATTCTCATTATGGTTGTGTATACTTACTGAAGTATAAGTCTGAAGCCTTTGAAAGTTCAAGGAATTTAGAAGTGAAGTTGAGAAACAACTAGGTAAAGAAATGAAAACACTTCGATCCGATCGAGGTGGAGAATACCTTGATGGTGAGTTTCAAGATTACTTAATGGAGAATGAGATTCTACCTAAATAGACCCCTCCCGGAACCCCTCATATGAATGGAGAGTCTTAGAGGAGAAACCGCACCTTGTTGGACATGGTGCGATCCATGATGAGCTATTCAGTTCTTCCAAAATTGTTTTAGTGGTATGCTTTAGAAAAACATATACACTTAACCGTGTTTCATCAAAGAAAGTTGAGTCGACTCCCTATGAAGTGTTCAAAGGGAAAAGGCCAAACTAGGTTACCTAAAACCTTGGGGATGTCTAGTTTATGTGAAACATGCTGGATATAAAGAAACCTGAATCCGGACCCGATCCATAATTGGATCGTCAGATCTGATTCACAGCACCGATCGAGACACTCGATCTAGCACAACGAAAGCTACGAATAAATTCGCATGCGATTATACCAAGTTTCGATTCGCATAAACAATTAATCTAACTATGAGAAGGTTGAAGATTTACCTTATTTAAGAGGAATAATAAATCGACAGAAAGAGAAGCCACAATCTTCCGGATTGTATCTCCTAGCAACGACTGGTGGACGTCGATCCTCGCCTCTGAACCTCATCGAATATGCACTAGGTTTTTCTTCCCTTAATGACTAGAAAAAAAATAATTTTTCTCTTCTTTTATTTTGATGATGGCGCCAATTGGGTTATGTTGTGTTAGGAGGATCTCTCTTTATATAGGACAATAACTAGTCAAGAGAGTTACCTTTTTCACACCACAATTACCTATTCCTATAAGGAAAAGATATTTGCCAAAAGATAAGAGATAATTCCCCAAAAATCAATCTCTTATTTTTCCATTAATTATCAAACAAATAGATAATTAATTAATTACACATGTGACATAATTTAGAAAAATTTCTTTTCAAAATTTATCATCATGTGTGGAGCCATTTATCATTAAATTTAATAGAAATGTATTTTTCTATTTTACATATTATTTACCAAATAAATAATATTGCATATTCATAAAATAGACCAACTATTAAATTTATTATTGAGGTTCCATAAAACGAGAAAACACTCGCGTGTTAAGAGCCAACCCGGGGACCATGGACCTATAACCAGTAGCTACAATAAATTGAATAAAATATTAATCGAACAGAATATTTCTACTCAACCTATTAATTCCGGAATTACGCCACCATAAATCCAAAATTGAACTCTATCGATTATAGATACAACTTATTCTCAAAACGTCGAGTCAAGTCGATAAGTGTCCATTGATATAATCATTACATATAAATTAACCCTCCATAGACTATCCGTAATGAAGCGGGATTATTTCCGTAAACCTTCTTCAATACGTCTTATCCTTATTTACCATTAACCCACTAGTGATCAATTAGTTCATAACCAATACGAACTCTGCGGATCGATCAGTTTCTAGGATTAACAAATAAGGGGATTGTCTTTCTACTTCCCGTAGGAAGGAATGGATTCCATATATGTGAGACACACACTTCTCACTCATCCCAGAATAGTGCCAACGTGAAAGTGATTCAGACCGCGCCTATTAGCGATCCTTAACGAACACATCAAACCCTATCCTGAAACCAGTAGGAGTATACAATCACTTCAGGATTAAGGTTAATCCATATATGATCATGTTGTGATTTAACAAGATTTCTCAATTACGGAATTATATGAGAAATGCAGATTAAATCGGTCCAGTCCTATATGACTACATCATATATAAATGCCCCACTTAGACAACCGATGTCGACAGTCCGGATAAGACGGTCACACTGGGCGCATTAATGGTGGTTTAATCAATAGACCCCATACTTTGATTAAGTTCATCACGAACTAACATTTCAAGTGTATCACCATAAACTTAATCCTCATGTGTGACACACACTAGTTTATATGGCTACATATGATACGACTTGGGGTTTCAGCAGTGTATTACATATAAGCACAAAGCAAATAATAAGATGAGAATAAATTTGTCATTTATTAATTATAAAAATAATTACAGAAATTATCTTTCGGGCGCTACTCCCAACAAAACGGACTATGTCTGACAAGTTGGAACCTAGGTCTGACAAATGTCTGTTTGTGGGATATCCTAAGGAAACTAAAGGTTACAAATTTTATAACCCAAGAGAACAAAAGGTGTTTGTCTCCAGGACTTGCCACTTCCTAGAGAAAGAGTTTATTCTGGAAAGGGTTGGTGGGATTAAGATTGATCTTGAAGAATTTCAAGAACCACTTGCAGATGACAATCAGTTGATGGAAAAAGAGTAGACACCGCATATAGATGAGAGGCAAACACCTGCTCTCGAAACACAGACACCTCAAAGATCCACTAGGGAACGTCGTGAGCCTGAAAGGTACACACGCATATACCTCATGGGAGACGAGGACCCTAAAACTTATAAGGATGTGTTAATGAGGCCTGAAAAGGAGCAATGGATAGAAGCCATGAATTCTGAGATAGAATCACTAAAAGACAACCAGGTTTGGAACCTAGTTGATCCACCTGAGGGAATCGTTCCTATAGGGTATGAATGGGTCTTTAAGAGAAAGACTGACATGGATGGTAATGTAATTACCTACAAGGCAAGGTTTATGGCAAAAGGTTATAATCAAAGACAACGAGTTGACTATGATGAAACCTTTTCGCTAGTAGCCATGCTAAAGTCCATTAGAATTTCCCTTGCTATTGCAGCGTACCATGATTATTAAATCTGGCATATGGATGTGAAAACAACTTTCTTAAATGGAAATATGTCTGAGAAAGTGTACATGACACAACCTGAGGGTTTCACAACCGATGATGCTAGGATGTTGTGCAAACTACAAAGGTCCATTTATGAACTAAAGCAAGTTTCTCAGAGTTGGAAACTTTGTTTTGATGAGACTATCAAAAAGTGTTATTTTATCAAGAATGAAGATGAGCCATGTTTACAAGAAGGTTAGTGGGAGTGCCGCAATTTTCTTAGTGCTTTATGTAGATGTCATATTGCTTATAGGGAATGATATCCCTAAGTTACAGTTAGTCAAAGTTTGGTTATCCGAGGACTTCTCTATGAAGGACTTGGGAGATGCAGCCTATATTCTAGGAATTAAGATCTATAGAGATAGATCTGAGAGGTTGCTTGGTCTGTCACAATCCACCTATATAGACAAGATGCTGAAGAGATTCAGCATGGAGTTGTCTAAGAGATGATCCCTACCCATGTTGCATGGGGTCTATCTGTCAAAAAGAAATGTGTCCTAAGACTGGGGAAGAAAGGGCACATATGAGTAGGATCCCTTAAGCCTCGGCTATTAGGTCTATCATGTATATCATGTTGTGCACTAGACTAAATGTCGCGTACCCTCTAAGTATGACTAGTAGGTACCAGGAGTCAAAGTGATGGTAACTGGATTGCTATCAAGAATATTATTAAGTACATGATACCTACTAGGGATATGTTCCTGATTTTTGGGAACTCTGATTTGGTATTTCAAGGTTATACAGATGCCAGTTTTCAAACTGACGATGATGACTTTAAGTCACAGTCTGGTTTGTTTTCATGCTTAATGCCAGAGCAGATAGCTAGAAGAGTTCTAAGCAGGAGACTACTGCAGACTCTACAACAAAAGCCAAGTACATAGCAACCTCGAAAGCGACAAATGAAGTGGTTTGGATGAATAAGTTCATCACTGAACTTGGTATGGTTCCGTCCATTGAAGGACTAGTCCCACTGTACTATGATAAAAATGGGGAAATTACTCAGTCAAAGGAACCGAGGTCTTATCAGAAGTCCAAACATGTGCTACGGAGCTATCACTTGATTAGAGAGATAGTAGATAGAAGAGTGAAAAGATAGAGAAAGTCCACACGGATGATAACATAGTTGATCCGTTAACCAAGGTTTTATTGCAGGCTAAGCGTGAGAAACATGTTCACATGCATGGGCTTAAGCATATGGGTGATTCGCTTTAGGCCAAGTGAGAGATTGTTGAAATAGTGTCCTAAACTAATCGGGTTGGACCGGATCCGACCGGGTCGGGTACAGTCTATTTAGTTCATGTAATAATATTATTATGAGAAGTAAAAGCACTTTGTTATTATATATTTTGTTTGTCAATTTATTATTGTGTACATATATAGTAACGTCCCTAGTATTAAAATGTGGCAGGGAAACCATGATGGTGATTATGATTGATGAGATCTCGAATCACTTTAATAAGTTTAATACTTAAATGTCTCTAATTGTATGTACTATTAAATAGGGCATTGATGGTACGGTTAGACTAGCACGTATTGGATGTCTTCTATCTTATGAAAACACATATAGATCTCATCTATCAATGTGAAGGGACACTTGGAATGTACGTGACATGTATTGCAGAATGGACACGTTAGACTGACCCACTTACTTTAAGTGTCGCAGTATGTGGAAGTTTGTAATTATCCTGAGACCGGAGTCTTCATGGCATTGCGGTGTGGATTATCATGCTTTGACGCTATTGAGGTTTCCTATAGTTATGGGGCGGTCATACGGTAGTGCTCGGACGTGATATTGAAGCATGCGTAGGATACATGTTGCTCATCCGGAAATCGTGTATCCTAATGGTAGGAGTAAATATCCGAAAGGGCCTTTTTATAAGGAATATCTAGCTCTCGTGAATCTTTTTAAAGTGGGAGTAATTGAGTTAATTCAAAAGAGCATGATATCCAGATTATAAGATACGATCGTTAATGTATTGACACTCGAGATACGACCGTATTGATATTATAAAAGCGATGAGATTCTATTTATACGGTAACTGTATCACATGAAGGGTAGTAGTCATTGCATTTGACTCTTCCGACAATTGGGGCTCATGACGTGTTGCCTGACACTATTCATGATCGTTAGGAGTGAAAGGTATTATAGTAAATTCTCTTTATGCCTACGGCTAACATATTCGAAAGCCTATCGGGTCACACACATAAAAATATCTAGCCGGATTAAAATGCGGTTATAGTGATAACCAAATAAGAAAACTTTTTACCTCAACTATAAAGTGTTATGGTGACAAATTAATATAGTAGTATTTATTTATTATGAATCAATATAATGCAATATATTAATTATATTGATTAATTATATATATATATATATATATATATATATATATATATATATATATATATATATATATATATATATATATATATAAAGTGCATATTTGTGTGTATTAAATACACATTAATTTCGAAATTTAATTAATAGATTATTTATTATAAGATATTAAATTAAAGAAGATAAATCTAGAATATTTATTTTCCTAATTTTTTTTGAAAATGTTTTCTTTCTCCCACTCCATGCAGGAAGTTTTTCCCAATCAGAATGAGATATTAGGGCCGCAGGTCACCACTATAAATATAGTGGGTGACTAGCTCCCTTGTATTCATAATTCATTCACAAGAGTTCAATAATTCTTGTAGAAAATAGAGATCTTCCTATAGAGAGTTTGAGAGAGAGAGAAAATGTCGATCTAGCTGTAGGATGTAATATCGCCGGATGGATCAAGATCTACCCGATTACGCAGTGGAATAGTATAGATCTAGATCTAGTCAACCAAAATACATAAAATAATAGATCTAAACCTACAAGGGGTTTAGATTGCTTACCAGTTTATGGTGTATAAACGTCAAGAACAATCTTTAATCCAAGCTACTCGATCCAATGAGATGTCACCGGCTTCCAACAGGTATCTCCAAGCAACACCAAGTTGATGGTGTTTCAAGCCGCCGGACCTCCTTGATATGCTACCTTAGAAAACTCGAAGTTTTCTAAACTCGAAACCCTAGTATTATAGCCGAAATCTCTAAGCTAGAATACTCCCTATAATTCGAAATCATGTGTCTAATTTGGCTTGGGAGAACTCTCTTTATATATGAGAGTAATCCTTGTCCTCCAAGGATTTAATAATTAAGAGATAATTATTAGATTAATCCTTATTCCAAATAAAAGATAAATAAAATAATTATCCCAAACAAATTAGGATAAATAATATTATTATCTAATATTCCATGAATTATCAATTAACAAATAAAAGATAAATCACACATTAAATAATTATCCAAGAAAACAAATTCCTTAATAATCATTCAATAATAAAATGCGCCCCACCTTAATAAATAAAAGTCCATGCGCATTTTTTGACACATTGGGCCGAGTCCACGAAAAAAAAACCTTTTCCCCGTATTTAATTTTCTAGTCCAACTAAAAAATTAATCCACATATCAATTAAATAGTTCAATCCAACTATTTAATTATAATTGAGGTAAAACGACAAGAAAACGTATATGCTATATTAGGAGCCACGTCGGGGACCATGGACCCATATTCAGTAGCTAAAATAAATTAAACAATATTATCTGTCAGACCGAACAATAATATTCAATCTATTAATTCCGGGATTACACCACCATAAACCCGAAACTGAACTCTGCCGAATATAGATGTAAACTTACTCTCAACTATGAGTTATAAGGTGTCCACTGATATAATCATTACATACGGATAAATCCTCCATAGACTGTTCACTTGGATTCGGGATATCTCCGTAAACCCTTCTCGAAACATATTATCCTTATTTTCCATTCACCTCCTAGTGATCAATTAGTTCATAACTAATATAATATGAACTGGGCCCATCGATCAGTTTCTAGGGTTAACAAATAAGGGAACTGTCTATCTACTTCCCGAGGGAAGGAATGGATTTCATATCTGTGATAGCACAGACTACTCACTCACCCTAGAATAGAGCCAACGAGAAGTGTTGGACCACATACTAAGAAGTGATCCTTACTAACACATCAAACCCTACCCTAGTCTAAGCAGTTTTCTGCGATCACCTAAGGATTGAGATTAATCCATATATGATCATCTTGTGATTCGATAAGACTTCTCAATTACGAAATTATATCGAGAACTCAAATCAAATCGGTCCAGCCCTATATGATTATCATCATATATAAATGCCACACTGGGACCCTATTACCGATAGTAGGGATAATACTGTCACACCTAAAGTGTTCTGGGCGCATTATTAGCAAATTAATCTTGAGACCCGTACTCAGATTAATAAACGCTACGGACTAAGTTAATTTTAAGTATATCTCACTAACTCAATCCTCTTGTGTATAGCCATACACTGAGTTATGTGATTACATAAACGAGGTACTTCGGGTTTTCAGTAGTGTCTTAATTATAAGCATACATGCATCTAATAAGATGAATTATTAATTCTGTCCTAAAACAATTACATAATTGTCTTTCGGGCACTACACCTAACAATCTCCCACTTGCACGAAAGGTTAGTGGATTAATTGTTTTAGTGCATACCCTTATTTATCTATATCTACAACATTCTACCACTTGCTTAAAACAAGTGAGACATATCCCCAAGATTCATACCCTCCAAGCGCATCTTAGTAATTCATCCTTCCAAGCACGACCGGAGTGTGCCGCCGCAGGGTACGTCAGTGACCCAACGCGTACTTAGAATCCAAATACCATATGACTTGGTACACTGATCAGGTAGGTTGGCGGCTTGAGTCAATCTTTGGGATCAAAACGTCGCCTTTCCATTTAATCCGGTGGTACGATTTCAATATGCCTTTGAGCCAACACTGAGGACGAGATCGACTTAACGAGCATCCTTAATTTAACATAAAGTCAGAATCAGTGTTATCACTTATATTCTAGTTCGCACCTGAATATACTAGCATATTATTCCTCATTCTCCCGAAGAGACTTGAGGATTCACTAAACATCCCATTTAGTATTCATCCGCAGGTTTAGATAACCATTCACGAGAGGTAGGGTAGACTACATCGTTGAATGCTGCATAAATGCAAGAATATTTTTACCAGGTGAATGGATGGGATTGCCAATGATCGATTCTCGCGAATTTGAGCGAATCAAATCCTTTAGAATGAATTCCGATGGCATGTCGACTCGACTTGGATAACACACCCATGTTGTTTCCAACTGTTTCAGTGTTACCATTCACAAATAGTAATCTACATACTACTTTACTAATATTGTTGCCCAGTCTACGAAAGACTTTTCAACATTCTAGTTAAGTCCATATATTGAAATATATGACTTTGAAATGACCGAGAGGTTTTGCTTTAATCCCCAAAGGTTATAAGCTATGTCAGGCATCTGCCAAAGGTTCTTTCTGAATAAATTAAGATACCGTTAGTCTCGCAAAAAGGTCTTAGAGAATCACCCCTATTTTCTGCTTTGTAACAAATCTGCCATTTGATCTTAGCTAAAACCCTTATGTTCTGAATGAATTCAGATTCCATTGTTCGGCAAGGAAGTCTTAGGGAATCACCCCTATTTCCCGCTTTCTGATGAAATCAAGCAAGACTGAGTGGTGAGAGAGATCACGGTCTAGTTAACTCTCTACCTTTTAGGGAATCACCCCTAAATTACTCAACTTTGCATTGAAAGTTAAACTTTCTTATTCATTCGACTCTCCTCCGTGTAGTTCCAATTACTCCCACTAGGCCTGAGGTACTCAGGTGGTTCTATAAGAGTTTCAACAGAACTGGAGTATCAAACTCCATTCACGGGGTTATGCCTTTCAAACCAACCTCTATGATCAGGATCCTATACAGCCCATGAAGGACTATAGGTCATCAATCTACCCTATAGACCGTAAGGTCCTGCAATGGGTAATGGACAAACCATACTCCCACTGCGTTCGGGGTGGATTGATATACTGATCTAGTTTAGTAGTTTTTTTTATTAGTGTTATCACCAACTGCCGGTGTTGGATGTGGACTGAACAAATCAGTTAGTAACATCTCGAATACAAATACTTCAAGATCCAAAGCTGTGATTTATAGACTCTATCAGACCAAGTTTGACAGTATAACCGTCATTCTCTGATTTTACGAGTTTTATAATCAACCTTTACTCAATACATTAAGATATTTCACGATCTGAACGTGTACGCAAAATTTCCGGTCCTACCTTCAAGCACTAAATGCTAAATGTCTATATTTTCGGAAGTGGTGTGAACCGAATTCACTCATTATCCATAAATGCGTATGCATCTTTTAGGTAGACATCTCGGTTTTTCATTACAACGTAAACCGTTATTTTGCAACCAAAATCTTAAATGAGTTTAGTAGCGTATTGTAGCACATCAATAACTATATAAGGCAAATTTATGGTGTATCCCTTAGTGAAAACATTTCACTGGGAGGCAGGCCGAGCATCAGTCCCGAAGACTACGCAATAACCTATTTTTGAGTATGGAATACTCTATCTCTGGTGAAATCAGAGATTTCCTCCAAATATTTTGGATATACTTAGCAGAGTCTTGAATAGTTGTCAGACAAGATGTCACTACTTCAAAAGCTCCCACTAGCTTGTACCTTTCTTTGGGGAATATGCACTAATTAATAGAATAAAAAGAAGCGTTTATCGAAATACGGAAACCATTTGCGTTTATATATTTTAAGATGTGTTACTAATACCTTTTCAGCAATGATTAGTGGTTCTGACTTTATCACAAAAAAGTCCGAGTCTTGGATTCGTGCTACGAATGTTATATTCATCGTCAATAAGACAAAAAAATTATCCTATTGAAAATGAATACGTTCGTTCCAACGAATCCGAAAACAGAAAATGAATTTTCTGTGATACTTAAGAATTGAATCCGAGATTCATTTCCTTATATCACTCCCACTAGTCTATCTGAAATAACTGCCCGTTGTCTATTTTATTTATCGTTTAATGCAAAGATACCTAGTTCTTCCAAAGAACTTTAGCTCTCGAGAAAATTGCTAAGGATGCAGTGGTCAGTGATCCGAAATAACTTTCCTTATTCTATAATTTCCAATTTATTAATTTTCTGGTTTAGACTTAAAACTACTTAGTTTAGATGACTAACACATATAAACATTCTTTCCCAGTCTTGAACTTGCAGTTCGTTTGAATAGACACTACTTTTGAACTGTGGGATGTCTAATGATGTGATACTAGCTTGGACTATTCGATTTTTCTAATCGACAAATCATATGACCAAAGCTCCCACTAGTTTATTGGTTCCAAATACCGTCTAACTAGCAACACTTTGTATTTATGATTTTTCAAAGATTAGAAAAATCACTCAGAACTAAGCTCCCACTAGTTTATCAGTTCCAAATACTGTCTAACTAGCAACGCTTTATTCTGGTTTTTCCGATAAATGGAGAAAACCCTGTGCAGTTTATTACACATTTCTAGGGATTTAGAAAAAACAACAAATCATAAGACTAAGGGTCCCACTAGTTTATCGGTTCCAAATACCGTCTAACTAGCAACGCCTTATGTATATGACTTTCCCATTTTTCAATTTAGAAATTTGTTGTGTAATTACACTTTTTAAAATTCACTAAATGAATTTGTCTGATAGTCCTATATCATCTTTTGTAAACTAAGTATGGTCGTCTCTCGTTCAGCACGAGTGACTTCCGTGACATACCTATACTATGTCACTTAAGTTTTTAAGGCTCAAGAGAAAAATCTCTTTTGAAAAATTAACTGCATTTGTTGATAACTCACAATGTACTTGTTACTTGCCACATTTCTAATGAATTCCTATTACTAACAGTTTAGTAGCCTAGAGATTTAGTTGTAAAATAAATATGACAGAAAGTTAAATTCAAAAATAAATTTTCACTACTAGATTTTTATTTTAGGAATAATAAACTATAAAAATTTTATCCTACCATTCCAAGGATTTAACCTCGCATCTCAGTGCCGCCGTAGGGTAGGTCAAAGAGGTGACGGTTAAACTGAGACAATCACTCTCAATGATTAAGCTTCGAGAATTGAACATCTCATAGGAATCAGACATCCCGGACATTAATCATCGATTACCTTCCTTTTTCTAGCCTAGATATTTTGAAAATATCCATAAAGAGTGTGACCTACTATATCAGATCTCAAAGTACGCCCCGAGTATGCCTTCATAGGGTCGGTCAGTGACCAGACGAGTACCCAAAATCCTATCATATCAGAGACCAAGCCTTGAATTTTGAAAGGGGTGAACACCATCCGTAGGGGGCCGAAATCAAAGCGGCTTGAGGCATCACCCTTCTCTCACGTGCTTGCATCTATAGTAGAGGCTGTGGGGTTGGCTGTCGCCTTCCCCGCTCCCACTCAATAATTTGAAAAAGTGGTGGGATCACTAATTACGGTTTCGGTCTTGACAATAAGAAACAATAAATCATGTACTCCGAACAGGGTCGGTTAAGTAGGCATGCCTACGCCGTCTTATTCGTTGGAACATATGTGACTGTCGGTCGGATCCGGCAAGGGAAGCCCGTTTAGCCGAAGACTTATCGAATATGCTAAGTCTTGTCGAACCCCGTGCAAGCGTCACACGTGGAGGAGTCAATCGAGCCGTGAGCTCGAGTTGAACTCGCACAACCATGGTTAGACCATTTCCAAACCCATGTACTAAGATTTTCCGATTTTTATGTTGTCAACCAAAGCGTAATCTCGTTTCGTTTAAGCGGGTTCACGAAAACTCAACGATTTATCTAAGTGGGATTCACCGAGAATCCATCACTAAAATCGTAACGATTGACAAAACACAGGTTCCTCGGTTTTAATAATTAGTTACTTAATTAATTAACTACCACATATTAATTAAAAAAGCTTTTTAACAATTTATACGAGTTATACATGCCTAATTTATTCGAAATAAACTAGCTACATGTATGCATTGGAGTGGAATCATGATATGATGCATGTTATGGCGATTTTCCGGTTTCTATCACATAATTTCGATCATACACGAAAAATAAACGGAAAAATTAAGCTCCGAGATGGATCGTTGGTACCCCCGTATCTAACCTATTAAAAAAAACACAAACCCTAACTAGGGTTTACTATTTTCTAATCTGCTGCTGCTGCGTTTTATCGATTATCGGACAATCAAACGAACTTTGATCGTCACAAAACATTATGGACCAGTTCTTCATTCCTCCTACTTCAATCTGAATTGTTGGATCTTCGTTTCAACGGTCCAATTTTCTCCAAAGAATCCGCCCGATCCAAGCTGCCGCATCTGCTTATAATCTGCGGCTCAAAGAAGTGTCTTCCCGGGACGATCGGGCATCGAGACAAAACCCGATCGACCTGAAATTCTTAGGGCTTGTGCATAACTCCATGGTAGTCTATCTGAACGGTCGGATCTTCGTTTTAAGGTTCCAAACTCTTCCAGAAAATCGACGAACTCACAGACAGGGTTTTTATGGCTGCTGTGCTTTTCTATTACAACAACAACCTTATTGCAGCGATTGGACATCGATATGGACTCCGATTGTCATGAAATTTTGAGGCCCTGTTCTTCAACTTTTATTCTTCATTCTGACCGGAGGGATTGTCGTTTCAACGGCTCAATCTCCAGGAATAAAATAAAAACGGAAAAGAAACAAAACAGATCTACTTCTAGGAAACTAAAAAATTTCCAAAATTCCTATACTCATATTAACGAATTTATATGAGTTTACAATAGATCTAACGAGTAAACAATAACAACCCCAATCCATCTCTTCAACCACAAAAATCACAAGGAAACAACATGATATTTTCGAATATAAAAAAATTAAAACAAAAACCAGCAATCTACACATGCTATTCCTCTCCTTAGATCTAAAATTTAAATACTTTGATTGCTAGATCAAAGGCTCCGATACCACTTGCAGGATGTAATATCGCCGATGGATCAAGATCCACCCGATTACGCAACGGAATAGTATAGATCTAGATCTAGTCAACCAAAATACATAAAATAATAGATCTAAACCTACAAGGGATTTAGATTGCTTACCAGTTTATGGTGTATAAAAGTCAAGAACAATCTTTAATCCAAGCTACTCGATCCAATGAGATGCCACCGGCTTCCAACGTGTATCTCCAAGCAACACCAAGTTGATGGTTTTTCAAGCCGTCGGACCTCCTTGATATGCTACCTTAGAAAACCCGAAGTTTTCTAAACTCGAAACCCTAGTATTATAGACGAAATCTCTAAGCTATAATACTCCCTATAATTCGAAATTATGTGTCTAATTTGGCATGGAAGAACTCTCTTTATATATGAGAGTAATCCTTGTCCTCCAAGGATTTAATAATTAAGAGATAATTATTAGATTAATCCTTATTCCAAATAAAAGATAAATAAAATAATTATCCGAAACAAATTAGGATAAATAATATTATTATCTAATATTCCATGAATTATCAATTAACAAAGAAAAGATAAATCACACATTAAATAATTATCCAAGAAAACAAATTCCTTAATAATCATTCAATAATAAAATGCGCCCCACCTTAATAAATAAAAGTCCATGCGCATTTTTTGACACATTGGGCCGAGTCCACGAAAAAAAAACCTTTTCCCCGTATTTAATTTTCTAGTCCAACTAAAAAATTAATCCACATATCAATTAAATAGTCCAATCCAACTATTTAATTATAATTGAGGTAAAACGACAAGAAAACGTATATGCTATATTAGGAGCCACGTCGGGGACCATGGACCCATATTCAGTAGCTACAATAAATTAAACAATATTATCTGTCAGACCGAACAATAATATTCAATCTATTAATTCCGGGATTACACCACCATAAACCCGAAACTGAACTCTGCCGAATATAGATGTAAACTTACTCTCAACTATGAGTTATAAGGTGTCCACTGATATAATCATTACATACGGATAAATCCTCCATAGACTGTTCACTTGGATTCGGGATATCTCCGTAAACCCTTCTCGAAACATATTATCCTTATTTTCCATTCACCTCCTAGTGATCAATTAGTTCATAACTAATATAATATGAACTGGGCCCATCGATCAGTTTCTAGGGTTAACAAATAAGGAATCGTCTGCCTACTTCCCGAGGAAGGAATGGATTTCATATCTCGTGATAGCACGGACTACTCACTCAACCTAGAATAGAGCCAACGAGAAGTGTTGGACCACATACTAAGTGATCCTTACTAACACATCAAACCCTACCCTAGTCTAAGCGGTTTTCTGCGATCACCTAAGGATTGAGATTAATCCATATATGATCATCTTGTGATTCGATAAGACTTCTCAATTACGAAATTATATCGAGAACTCAAATCAAATCGGTCCAGCCCTATATGATTATCATCATATATAAATGCCACACTAGGACCCTATTACCGATAGTAGGGATAATACTGTCACACCTAAAGTGTTCTGGGTGCATTATTAGCAAATTAATCTTGAGACCCGTACTCAGATTAATAAACGCTACGGACTAAGTTAATTTTAAGTACATCTCACTAACTCAATCCTCTTGCGTATAGCCATACACTGAGTTATGTGATTACATAAACGAGGTACTTCGGGTTTTCAGTAGTGTCTTAATTATAAGCATACATGCATCTAATAAGATGAATTATTAATTCTGTCCTAAAACAATTACATAATTGTCTTTCGGGCACTACACCTAACAATCTCCCACTTGCACGAAAGGCTAGTGGATTAATTGTTTTAGCGCATACCCTTATTTATCTATATCTACAACATTCTACCACTTGCTTAAAACAAGTGAGACATATCCCCAAGATTCATACCCTTCAAGCGCATCTTAGTAATTCATCCTTCCAAGCACGACCGGAGTGTGCCGCCGCAGGGTACGTCAGTGACCCAACGCGTACTTAGAATCCGAATACCATATGACTTGGTACACTGATCAGGTAGGTTGGCGGCTTGAGTCAATCTTTAGGATCAAAACGTCGCCTTTCCATTTAATCCGGTGGTACGATTTCAATATGCCTTTGAGCCAACACTGAGGACGAGATCGACTTAACGAGCATCCTTAATTTAACATAAAGTCAGAATCAGTGTTATCACTTATATTCTAGTTCGCCCCTGAATATACTAGCATATTATTCCTCATTCTCCCGAAGAGACTTGAGGATTCACTAAACATCCCATTTAGTATTCATCCGCAGGTTTTGATAACCATTCCTGAGAGGTAGGGTAGACTACATCGTTGAATGCTGCATAAATGCAAGAATATTTTTACCAGGTGAATGGATGGGATTGCCAATGATCGATTCTCGCGAATTTGAGCAAATCAAATCCTTTAGATTGAATTCCGATGGCATGTCAGACTCTGACTTCAGATAACACACCCATGTTGTTTCCAACTGTTTCAGTGTTACCATTCACAAATAGTAATCTACATACTACTTTACTAATATTGATGCCCAGTCTACGAAAGACTTTTCAACATTCTAGTTAAGTCCATATATTGAAATATATGACTTTGAAATGACCGAGAGGTTTTAATCTCCAAAGGTTATAAGCTATGTCAGGCATCTGCCAAAGGTTCTTTCTGAATAAATTAAGATACCGTTAGTATCGCAAAAAGGTCTTAGGGAATCACCCCTATTTTCTGCTTTGTAACAAATCTGCCATTTGATCTTAGCTAAAACCCTTATGTTCTGAATGAATTCAGATTCCGTTGTTCGGCAAGGAAGTCTTAGGGAATCACCCCTATTTCCCGCTTTCTGATGAAATCAAGCAAGACTGAGTGGTGAGAGAGATCACGGTCTAGTTAACTCTCTACCTTTTAGGGAATCACCCCTAAATTACTCAACTTTGCATTGAAAGTTAAACTTTCTTATTCATTCGACTCTCCTCCGTGTAGTTCCAATTACTCCCACTAGGCCTGAGGTACTCAGGTGGTTCTACAAGAGTTTCAACAGAACTGGAGTATCAAACTCCATTCACGGGGTTATGCCTTTCAAACCAACCTCTATGATCAGGATCCTAAACAGCCCACGAAGGACTATAGGTCATCAATCTACCCTATAGACCGTAAGGTCCTGCAATGGGTAATGGACAAACCATACTCCCACTGCGTTCGGGGTGGATTGATATACTGATCTAGTTTAGTAGTTTTTTTTATTAGTGTTATCACCAACTGCCGGTGTTGGATGTGGACTGAACAAATCAGTTAGTAACATCTCGAATACAAATACTTCAAGATCCAAAGCTGTGATTTATAGACTCTATCAGACCAAGTTTGACAGTATAACCGTCATTCTCTGATTTTACGAGTTTTATAATCAACCTTTACTCAATACATTAAGATATTTCACGATCTGAACGTGTACGCAAAATTTCCGGTCCTACCTTCAAGCACTAAATGCTAAATGTCTATATTTTCGGAAGTGGTGTGAACCGAATTCACTCATTATCCATAAATGCGTATGCATCTTTTAGGTAGACATCTCGGTTTTTCATTACAACGTAAACCGTTATTTTGCAACCAATATCTTAAATGAGTTCAGTAGCATATTGTAGCACATCAATAACTATATAAGGCAAATTTATGGTGTATCCCTTAGTGAAAACATTTCACTGGGAGGCAGGCCGAGCATCAGTCCCGAAGACTACGCAATAACCTATTTCTGAGTATGGAATACTCTATCTCTGGTGAAATCAGAGATTTCCTCCAAATATTTTGGATATACTTATCGGAGTCTTGAATAGTTGTCAGACAAGATGTCACTACTTCAAAAGCTCCCACTAGCTTGTACCTTTCATATGATCCCGAAGGTTGTTATGAACAAGCTATGTTACTTCTTTAAATCTATTACCCTTTCCTAAATGAAAGGAAACTTAGTCATTGTTCCTTTGAGACAGTGTTCCTTTGACTGGGAGATAGGAATAACCCTAAGCCAGTCTTCAGATCTTGTCTTTGGGGAATATGCACTAATTAATAGAATAAAAAGAAGCGTTTATCGAAATACGGAAACCATTTGCGTTTATATATTTTAAGATGTGTTACTAATACCTTTTCAGCAATGATTAGTGGTTCTGACTTTATCAAACAAAAGTACGAGTCTTGGATTCGTGCTACGAATGTTATATTCATCGTCAATAAGACAAAAAAATTATCCTTTTGAAAATGAATACGTTCGTTCCAACGAATCCAAAACAGAAAATGAATTTTCGTGATACTTAAGAATTGAATCCGAGATTCATTTCCTTATATCACTCCCACTAGTCTATCTCAAAATAATCGCCCGTTGTCTATTTTATTTATCGTTTAATGCAAAGATACCTAGTTCTTCCAAAGAACTTTAGCTCTCGAGAAAATTGCTAAGGATGCAGTGGTCAGTGATCCGAAATAACTTTCCTTATTCTATAATTTCCAATTTATTAATTTTCTGGTTTAGCCTTAAAACTACTTAGTTTAGATGACCAACACATATAAACATTCTTTCCCATTCTCGACTTTCCTTAAATGGAAACAGTCTTGAACTTGCAGTTCGTTTGAATAGACACTACTCTTGAACTGTGGGATGTCTAATGATGTGCTACTAGCTTGGACTATTCGATTTTTCTAATCGACAAATCATATGACCAAAGCTCCCACTAGTTTATTGGTTCCAAATACCGTCTAACTAGCAACACTTTGTATGTATGATTTTTCAAAGATTAGAAAAATCACTCAGAACTAAGCTCCCACTAGTTTATCAGTTCCAAATACTGTCTAACTAGCAACGCTTTATTCTTGTTTTTACGATAAATGGAGAAAACCCTGTGCAGTTTATTACACATTTCTAGGGATTCAGAAAAAACAACAAATCATAAGACTAAGGCTCCCACTAGTTTATCGGTTTCAAATACCGTCTAACTAGCAACGCCTTATGTATATGACTTTCCAATTTTTCAATTTAGAAATTTGTTGTGTAATTACACTTTTTAAAATTCACTAAATGAATTTGTCTGATAGTCCTATATCATCTTTTGTAAACTAAGTATGGTCGTCTCGTTCAAAGACGAGTGACTTCCGTGACATACCTATACTATGTCACTTAAGTTTTTAAAGGCTCAAGAGAAAAATCTCTTTTGAAAAATTAACTGCATTTGTTGATAACTCACAATGTACTTGTTACTTGCCACATTTTTAATGAATTCCTATTACTAACAGTTTAGTAGCCTAGAGATTTAGTTGTAAAATAAATATGACAGAAAGTTAAATTCAAAAATAAATTTTCACTACTAGATTTTTATTTTAGGAATAATAAACTATAAAAATTTTATCCTACCATTCCAAGGATTTAACCTCGCATCTCAGTGCCGCCGTAGGGTAGGTCAAAGAGGTGACGGTTAAACTGAGACAATCTCTCTCAATGATTAAGCTTCGAGAATTGAACATATCATAGGAATCAGACATCCCGGACCTTAATCATCGATTACCTTCCTTTTTCTAGCCTACATATTTCGAAAATATCCATAAAGAGTGTGACATACTATATCAGATCTCAAAGTACGCCCCGAGTATGCCTTCATAGGGTCGGTCAGTGACCAGACGAGTACCCAAAATCCTATCCTATCAGAGACCAAGCCTTGAATTTTGAAAGGGGTGAACACCATCCGTAGGGGGCCGAAATCAAAGCGGCTTGAGGCATCACCCTTCTCTCACGTGCTTGCATCTATAGTAAAGGTTGTGGGGTTGGCTGTCGCCTTCCCCGCTCCCACTCAATAATTTGAAAAAGTGGTGGGATCACTAATTACGGTTTCGGTCTTGACAATAAGAAACAATAAATCATGTACTCCGAACAGGGTCGGTTAAGTAGGCAAGCCTACGCCGTCTTATTCGTTGGAACATATGTGACTGTCGGTCGGATCCGGCAAGGGAAGCCCCGTTTAGCCCGAAGACTTATCGAATATGCTAAGTCTTGTCGAACCCCCGTGCAAACGTCACACATGGAGGGGAGTCAATCGAGCCGTAGCTCAGTTGAACTCGCACAACCATGGTTAGACCATTTCCAAACCCATGTACTAAGATTTTCCGATTTTTATGTTGTCAACCAAAGCGTAATCTCGTTTCTGTTTAAGGTAGGTTCACCGAAAACTCAACGATTTATCTAAGTGGGATTCACCGACAATCCATCACTAAAATCGTAACGATTGACAAAACCTGGTTCCTCGGTTTTAATAATTAGTTACTTAATTAATTAACTACCACATATTAATTAAAAAAGCTTTTTAACTATTTATACGAGTTATACATGCCTAATTTATTCGAAATAAACTAGCTACATGTATGCATTGGAGTGGAATCATGATATGATGCATGTTATGGCGATTTTCCGGTTTCTATCACATAATTTCGATCATACACGAAAAATAAACGGAAAAATTAAACACCGAGATGGATCGTTGGTACCCCCGTATCTAACCTATTAAAAAAAAACACAAACCCTAACTAGGGTTACTATTTTCTAATCTGCTGCTGCTGCGTTTTATCGATTATCGGACAATCAAACGAACTTTGATCGTCACAAAACATTATGGACCAGTTCTTAACTCCTCCTACTTCAATCTGAATGGTTGGATCTTCGTTTCAACGGTCCAATTTTCTCCAGTAATCCGCCGATCCAACTGCTGCATCTGTTTACAACTGCGGCTCAGCAGTATCTTCCCGGGGACGATAGGGCATCGAGACAAAACCCGATCGACCTGAAATTCTTAGGGCTTGTGCATAACTCCATGGTAGTCTATCTGAACGGTCGGATCTTCATTTTAAGGTTCCAAACTCTTCCAGAAAATCGACGAACTCACAGACAGGGTTTTTATGGCTGCTGTGCTTTTCTATTACAACAGCAACCTTATTGCAGCGATTGGACATCGATATGGACTCCGATTGTCATGAAATTTTGAGGCCCTGTTCTTCAACTTTTATTCTTCATTCTGACCGGAGGGATTGTCGTTTCAACGGCTCAATCTCCAGGAATAAAATAAAAACGGAAAAGAAACAAAACAGATCTACTTCTAGGAAACTAAAAAATTTCAAAATTTCCTATACTCATATTAACGAATTTATATGAGTTTACAATAGATCTAACGAGTAAACAATACCAACCCCAATCCATCTCTTCAACCACAAAAATCACAAGGCAACAACATGATATTTTCGAATAAAAAAAAAATTAAAACAAAAACCAGCAATCTACACATGCTATTCCTCTCCTTAGATCTAAAATTTAAATACTTTGATTGCTAGATCAAAGGCTCCGATACCACTTGCAGGATGTAATATCGCCGATGGGTCAAGATCCACCCGATTACGCAACGGAATAGTATAGATCTAGATCTAGTCAACCAAAATACATAAAATAATAGATCTAAACCTACAAGGGGTTTAGATTGCTTACCAGTTTATGGTGTATAAAAGTCAAGAACAATCTTTAATCCAAGCTACTCGATCCAATGAGATGCCACCGGCTTCCAACGTGTATCTCCAAGCAACACCAAGTTGATGGTTTTTCAAGCCGTCGGACCTCCTTGATATGCTACCTTAGAAAACCCGAAGTTTTATAAACTCGAAACCCTAGTATTATAGACGAAATCTCTAAGCTATAATACTCCCTATAATTCGAAATTATGTGTCTAATTTGGCATGGGAGAACTCTCTTTATATATGAGAGTAATCCTTGTCCTCCAAGGATTTAATAATTAAGAGATAATTATTAGATTAATCCTTATTCCAAATAAAAGATAAATAAAATAATTATCCTAAACAAATTAGTATAAATAATATTATTATCTAATATTCCATGAATTATCAATTAACAAAGAAAAGATAAATCACACATTAAATAATTATCCAAGAAAACTAATTCCTTAATAATCATTCAATAATAAAATGCGCCCCACCTTAATAAATAAAAGTCCATGCGCATTTTTTTGACACATTGGGCCGAGTCCACGAAAAAAAACATTTTCCGCGTATTTAATTATCTAGTCAAACTAAACAATTAATCCACATATCAATTAAATAGTCCAATCCAACTATTTAATTATAATTGAGGTTAAACGACAAGAAAACGTATATGCTATATTAGGAGCCACGTCGGGGACCATAGACCCATATTCAGTTGCTACAATAAATTAAATAATATTATCCGTCAGACCGAACAATAATATTTAATCTATTAATTCCAAGATTACACCAACCATAAATCCGAAACTGAACTCTGCCGAATATAGATATAAACTTACTCTCAACTATGAGTTATAAGGTGTCCACTGATATAATAATTACATAGGGATAAATCCTCCATAGACTGTTCACTTCGATTCGGGATATCTCCGTAAACCTTTCTCGAAACATATTATCCTTATTTACCATTAACCCCCTAATGATCAATTAGTTCATAACTAATATAATATGAACTGGGCCCATCGATCAGTTTCTAGGGTTAACAAATAAGGGAACTGTCTGTCTACTTCCCGAGAGAAGGAATGGATTCCATATCTGTGATAGCACAGACTACTCACTCACCCTAGAATAGAGCCAACGAGAAGTGTTGGACCACATACTAAGAAGTGATCCTTACTAACACATCAAACCCTACCCTAGTCTAAGCGGCTTATGCAGTGATCACCTCGAGATTGAGATTAATCCATATATGATCATCTTGTGATTCGATAAGACTTCTCGATTACGGAATTATATCGAGAACTCAAATCTAATCGGTCCAGCCCTATATGATTATCATCATATATAAATGCCCCACTAGGTACCCTATTACCGATAGTCCGGATAAGACTGTCACACCTAAAGTGTTCTGGGCACATTATTAGCAAATTTATCTTGAGACCCGTACTCAGATTAATAAACACTATGGACTAAGTTAATTTTAAGTACATCTCACTAACTCAATCCTCTTGCGTATAGCCATACACTGAGTTATGTGATTACATAAATGAGGTACTTAGGGTTTTCAGTAGTGTCTTAATTATAAGCGTACATGCATATAATAAGATGAATTATTAATTCTGTCCTAAAACAATTACATAATTGTCTTTTGGTCACTACACCTAACACTAGCAACCGAGTTATTCTAGTAGCATTCCAAGGCAGGATTCCGGTGGGGTGCTCATGTGGTTATTGATAGAGGCCAAACACTTGGGTGGCTTTGCGTACTACTACTCTTCCGTAGACGATTAAATCTTCAATCTTTTAGATCATCCAATGTATATTCTTCATACTACTTTTATGTTTGTTGTTTAAACGAAGTCAATCCTGGAAACGGAAATCTATTTTTTAAATTATCCCATGTAAACTAGTTGATTTTCTAACATTGTTTACCTAGACCAAAACATACACATATACACAAAATGTAAGGTAAATCAGCCAAAACAGACTCGGTTCAGAGATGACCTTGGGTTGGTTGGCCATCCCTGAAGGACTGACCATCACAGGGTATGAAACATTTAGGTTTGTGACACTGACAAGGACTTCATAGGGTAAAGACCCTCGGTCCGACCAGAGATAAACTTATACTGGGTTTTAAGACATTTTACCTGAGCTTTTCGGGTAGAGATTCACCGAAAAGGGCACTTGTAATATTCAGAGAGATTGGCCTTCCAGAATCTTTGAGTAGCGGTTTCAAATCCTTCGTCTTTAGTGCTTGATTCTGCCTTGTGACGAGATTGCCATGCCAGACAAGAGATTTCGTGCAACCTTTGGCTATTTAATCGAAGAAATCACCCTTGATAAATACATAGGATGTATAAGATACAAGGAAATAAAACACCTTGTTACTTTGATAAGATCACGAATCAGTAAAATAAAGGCTCGGCCTTCTACCTTTCAGCATAGCGGTTGCAGAAGCCACGGATTTGCATGAGAAGAATGTGATTTGAATCTGTTGGTCCCTTGGAAAGGCTAAACTTGTCCCTAGAACTGGATTTAAAACAAATTAATGTTCAATTAAAACTTGTGTGGAGTTAAGCAGACTAAGCTGAGTTCAAGTCAAACTGACTTAAGCAAAAACTGAGTCAACTGGCAGCGGATATAATTTTAGCCTTTTTCTTGATCTTCTTATTCTGTATGAAAGCTAAGTGTGTTAAACTGAATTCTGATGAATGTCAGTTTGTGAGCTGTGAGATGTATAACAATCAATTATCAAAATGCTGTAGATAAATGCTAAGTGAATAAATAAATGTGTAAAGTAAATGAGGCAGATATTATAGAGGTTCTAGGTGGTGTAATCATGTACGTCCTCTCTTCCCCTGTGGTGTGGAGGAAAATTTCACTAGAACTTCTTGAGGTGAATCATTACAAAAGTCCTAAACAATAGTCCTTGGCTAATCCACAGCTTCACTATCTAAAACAGGTTGTAGAAACAGGTAGAATTGCTTTTGCTTTCAATTTCTTGAACACTGGTCCGTGAAGGGTTACGTATGCCTCTTCACCAGCTACTACCACAAACACAGTCTACCCGACTATCCTTGACAAAACCTTCCCAGTCTAAACCTTTGATGTAGAATCAAAGTTTGGCTGAGAATCAATAAATTGATTCTTGTTTGTGGTTCTTCAAAGTGTCTGAATCTGGATAAATTCTGTGTAGCTTGAACACTTGAAGAAATTCTTGATATGATCTTGTTATAGCTCAGAGATGATAGCAATTCGAATAAATGGCTAATGCACAAAAATGCTTGTTGATCTTAATAATTCTTGTTAATTCTTCGTATTTAATCCTTGGTGCAAAGTCTTCTATTTATAGTGTGAGCTCCAACATTCATCTCGCTTGAATTCAAATTGTATCAACGTCTATCTTGTAACGGCTATATTTTTTGACCGTTCTGATGTGTCAGTATTTCATCCAATAGAATTCCTTTCTCTATAACGTTCGACTGTACTATCAATTTGTTGGATGACTGACATATAAAACTGAGTTTCTAAATCAGTTTTATACCATGTTTTTCAGTTGTCAGTTTCTTGACAACTGAGATTTTACTCTTCTTCAAATATCAGTACTCCAGTTTTCATCTGATTATAATTGACTTAATCAGAGTACACCATAAATATTTATCTTCTAAGAATTCATCGTCCTTATGATTCTTAGGTCTTCATACAAGATCCATAAAATCAGTTCAGGTCACCACAAACTTGCCTGAAGTCCAACTTTGTAGTCTCGACTTAAAATCTTCATAACTGAGTTTGAATCCTCAGTTCTTAAATCTTCTGTAACTGAGTCTGTGACCCACAGTTCTTCAATCTTCTATATAAGCCAACTGAGTTTTTATCCCTCAGCGAACTTATCTTCTTCAGTTTCAATAGGTGTATTCTGAGTCAGTTTGTTTATCTTGATGATTTCCAGTTTTCTAAATGACTTCCAGTTTTCAGTTCCACGACACGCTAACTATTACTGTGCTTGTCTGATGTGACTTATACAAATATCAGACTCTAGTAAAACCTATACATTCAGTTCTAGACATCTTTTAGATCTTCACTAAAACAGCTAGCTTCAGCACTTCATCAATGAGGTTAAGATAATACTTTGAATAAATATGATGAATTATCATCAAAACATAAATTTTATTTCCAACAATTTCTCCCTTTTTGATGATACCAAAACTCTCCCTAAAAGAAAAGCTTAAAGATCAAAACAATGTAAAACTGGCAAACTGGATTTCATTAGAATATGCAAAAACTGGAATAGTTACACAGTTCAAATGAATTTTGACTAAAGACTAAGCCTTTTTCCGTGCTTTTTGTGTAACTGAAATAAACTTCATCTCTTTGTCATGTAGACGATAATCATATTCAGCTTGGAGTCTTCCATAGAAAAGGTCTTGTTATAGTCTACTTGACTTCCTTCTTTCCATTTTCTCCATAAGATTAACTTTGGTAAAGCTGATTCATTCAAGTAGTATTTTTCAAATTCTGCTACATCAGCTTTCATCTGTTCAGTTTTGTCTTTAATCTTCAGTTTGTCTTCAATCTTTTTGATCTTCTTATATTGTGCCATTTTCTGATTGTAGAGTTCATCAGATAATAAGTAGTTCAAGGATTCTTCAATAGTCTTATCCTTTTACTTGTCTTTGATAGGATTATGATCTTTGACAAAATTTAACCACAGATCCTTTGTAAGAGTAGCTCTCCGATCTTCAGGTTGACTATATTTCTCAATGAGCTGCTCATAAATTAACTCTTTCTTTAAGAACTTCGGATCTGATTTATATCTTCCCAATTCATCTTCAAGGTGCTTCATTTCCTTGAGTAACTTCAGCTTTTCTTCTTCAGCTTCCCCCTTTTTGGCATCATACAGTTGATCTACCAAAGCATGGGTTGCATGTTGGTCAGCTGAGATATGTTGCTGAGAAGCAAGTACTTCTTTAAGCTGATTCTATAACCCATAGATATGCTGATTCATATGCCAGTGAGCCTGGGCATGTGTTTCCCTATCTACTGCGGTTGAGTCTTCAAGTTTCTGTTTAAGTAACAAGATTTTTGAAGCAGAAATCGAACTTGACTTGTGGATCATCTCTAGTCATGCATGAACTGAGACATCTGTTTTAGTTCTATAATCAAGATATCCAAAAATATTTGATAGCAGGCCGTTGTGTGTATCCCTTTCACTGAGCACAATCTTCAAGTTCTCATGAACTTTGGCCAATTCATCCTTTGTTAGGATATCAGAAGAATCATATGTAGCTTCTGTTTGATCCTTAGACTGAGTGATATCTTCAATGATCATAAGTTGTTGATTATTAATTCCATCAGCTGCTTGCTGAGT
This sequence comes from Gentiana macrophylla, assembly GCA_026214975.1. Classification (NCBI taxonomy): domain Eukaryota; kingdom Viridiplantae; phylum Streptophyta; class Magnoliopsida; order Gentianales; family Gentianaceae; genus Gentiana; species Gentiana macrophylla. Next base: position 61,480,233 of record CM047805.1, read on the forward strand.
GTTAGTTGTCTACTGTCCAACTAGCAAATCTTCTTGCTGAGTTACAGTTTGCGTTGCTAGAGGTTGAGGTTGAGATTCTGTCTGCAAAACTATATTCATATTAGCTTCTTTCCTTGTATTATCATCTTCATCATCATCCTTCTTCTTTGAAGTATCTCCGGGAATAGATGATGTGGCTGATTTTCTTCTTTGAGCAACTTCTGTGAATCAATTGAAGAAATTTGCAAGAAATTCTGACATAAGAAACAGAGTGTATAGGTCTCTAATTTCCAATTCTTCCAAGAGTAACTTTTCTTCAGATTGTAAAATAGCTTCATGAAAATCTTCTGGTTTAAGCTTCATCTTCATCATCGATAATTCTATCGACTTCAAAAGCGGGGTTGATTCTTTGTTATCAAAAAGTATCAGCAAGAATGTTTTTCTTTGTAACTTCAGTTGTCAGTTGTTGTTGTTCCCCCTCGGTTGGTGTTTGTCTTACTTGAAGTTCACAGGTACAAACATCTTGCAACCGATCTTTCCTCTCGCCGAGTCGACTTTCCGCTTGATTCATTTGTGTTCACTTTGCGCTAAGACACGATTTTTCTGCGGCTTCAGTTGGGAAGTTGTTCATGTTACTGCTACAATTTCCTTTGTAGCTGCAGTTTGTCTTGCTTTCTTCCCTTCCTTGAGTTTTTCCAAATAAAATTGAATGATTCTACTGAGTGTTTTCTTCAGTCAGAATCTGCCAACAGTTGTTTGTCTTTCAGCTTGAGCTCTTTGTGCACTTTCCAATTCAGCTAAGTGTTGCTTCTTTATCTGATTGACGACATAACCTGCCTAATTGAATTCTATTTCGTCCCAAATTATGTTCATCAGATAAACATTGTCATCGGATAATGTGTTGATTCTTTTGGATTTCCCAATAACATGTTTGCTGAGCCATCTGCTGAGGAGTCCAAACTCTGAAATTTCTACTGGTTCTTTAGATAATGTAATCTGCCTAAGAAAGGCGTCTCTTTTCAATGGTAGAGAAGTCAAATCTATTGATCTCATAGATGAATTTGTGAAACCAAATAGGGACTTCATAACTCGTTCATTGATAACAATATGATCTCCATGAACTGTAGTGAATAAAGAGTCTCTTACCAAACACATATTTTCCCAGAACTGCAAAATACCTTCTACATCACGTTCCTCTTTGAAGGTAACCTCCATAATGTTTCTTAATCTTGGTTGTTTCTGGATCTTCTCGCAGATATAACTTGCTAACATAGTGTTGTTGCACATAGTTTCATAAATTTCGAAAGTATACACATCTAACTCTGTGATCAATCTTTCTTCTTGTAATTTCTTTGAAGTAGCCATTTCTGAATTTGGTGTGAAAGCAAAAGTTGAATTTGAGGATTAATAAAAAATTGATTTTTGATTTTAATATAGGGGTGATGTACTGACGGTTGGTTAGTACAACTTTTCAAATTCCATGATGGTTTGGGTAACCAAGGCATGTATTGTTCTGACAGTAATGGGGTGTACACGCAATATATTCTGACAAAAGAACTGCCGTTATTAAATGCGATATAACCACTGTCGGTTTTATTTTATCAATCTTTGACTTGAGTTGACTGGACTAAAAACTGTTTCTGGATTCAGTTTTTCAGTTCTGTTAAGTCTGTCAGTTTTAGTTGGTCAGTTTGAGATTGTTGATGTCAATGACTAATCTGTTAAGTGAGCACACCCAACATAACAAAGATTAATCCCCTTGATGAATCTCGGACTTAACTGATTTCAACTGACTTTAATTATCCCCAATTCAGTTCTCAGTTTGGCAAATATTTCTTCTAATTCATCATTAGAGCCATTTGTTCCTCCATTTCATCCAAATATTGAAGATTGTTCGTGGATGTTTCTTGAGAGTCATTTGATGCTGCTGCAAGTGCTGTGGTCTTTGGTTCTTCTAGAGCTTTAATTATTGCAGCTGTGCTTGTAAAATCTTCACTGAATTCATAAGATTTCAAATCTGAGAAGATTTTAAATGAGTCCTCTATGTCAAGTCTTCTAGATTCTTCCATAGCAGTGACTTTCATCTTCCAGCACATTGGTAATGCTTTCAAGATTCTTGTATTGATAACTTTCTTTGAGTATTCAATCTTGAGTAGATCTAATTCATCCATGATAACACTGAATCTTGTCTCCATTTGGTCAATGGTCTCTCCAGATTTCATCTTGAAATTCTCTAACTTTTGTTTTGCAACAGAAATTTTGTTTTCCTTGATTGAATCAGTTCCTTCACAAACTAGTTGAAGTTTGTCCCACATCACTTTGGCAGTTGTGCAGTCTTTCACCTTTAAGTACATATTGCTGTCAAGAGTTCTGAGAATAAAGTCCATAGCAACATTGTTGAGATTGTTTTGCTTGCGATCATCACTGGTCCATTCAGCTTTAGGCTTGGCAACTCGAACTTGTTCTTCACTAACAATTTGCATGTGAGTGATCTGAATTGGTCCATCAGTGAGTACATCCATCATTTCATCATGAGTAGCAGCTAGACTAGCCTGCATACGACGTTTATATTCATCAAATATGTCTTTGTTGCACATAAGCATCTGTCTTGCATACTGAGTGCTATCCATTGTGAGTGAGTGAAAACTGATTATATAAGAACTGGAAACTGAGCTTTATTATGGGAACAACTAAAGGAAATTTAAAGCAAATGAGCTTTTAACAATGGCTTGTTAAAGAAACACTGCTCCGATACCAATTGTTTGTCCCTTGGAAAGGCTAACACAAGTTTAGAGGGGAGGGGGGTGAATAAACTTGTCCCTAGAACTGGATTTAAAACAAACTAATGTTCAATTAAAACTTGTGTGGAGTTAAGCTGACTAAGCTGAGTTCAAGTCAAACTGACTTAAGCAAAAACCGAGTCAACTGGTAGCGGATATAATTTTAGCCTTTTTCTTGATCTTGTTATTCTGTATGAAAGCTAAGTGTGTTAAACTGAATTCTGATGAATGTCAGTTTGTGAGCTGTGAGATGTATAACAATCAATTATCAAAATGTTGTAGATAAATGCTAAGTGAATAAATAAATACGTAAAGTAAATGAGGCAGATATTATAGAGGTTCCAGGTGGTGTAATCATGTACGTCCTCTCTTCCCACGTGGTGTGGAGGAAAATTCCACTAGAACCACTTGAGGTGAATCACATACAAAAAGTCCTAAACAATAGTCCTTGGCTAATCCCTAGCTTCACTATCTAAACAGTTGTAGAACATGTACAATTGCTGCTCTTCAATTGCTTGAACACTGGTCGTTGAAGGGTTACGTATGCCTCTTCACCAGCTACCACCACAAACACAGTCTACCCGACTGCTTGTAACAACTATCCTTGGGAAAACCTTCCCGGTTTGCGTCACAGTCTAAACCTTTGATGTAGAATCAAAGTTGGGCTGAGAATCATTAAATTGATTCTTGTTTGTGGTTCTTCAAAGTGTCTGAATCTGGATAAATTCTGTGTAGCTTGAACACTTGAAGAAATTCTTGATATGATCTTGTTATAGCGTAGAGATGATAGCAATTCGAATAAATGACTAATGCACAAAAATGCTTGTTGATCTTAATAATTCTTGTTAATTCTTCGTATTTAATCCTTGGTGCAAAGTCTTCTATTTATAGTGTGAGTTCCAACGTTCATCTCGCTTGAATTCGAATTGTATCAACGTCTATCTTGTAACGGCTATATTTTCTGACCGTTCAGATGTGTCAGTATTTCATCCAATAGAATTCCTTTCTTTATAATGTTCGACTGTACTATTAGTTTGTTGGATGACTAACATATAAAACTGAGTTTCTTAATCAGTTTTATACCATGTTTGTCAGTTGTCAGTTTCTTGACTGCCTTGGAGCGTTAACTGAGATTTTACTCTTCTTCAAATATCAGTACTCCAGTTTTCATCTGATTATAATTGACTTAATCAGAGTACACCATAAATAATTATCTTCTAAGAATTCGTTGTCCTTATGATTCTTAGGTCTTCATACAAGATCCATAAAGTCAGTTCAGGTCACCACAAACTTGCCTAAAGTCCAACTTTATAGTCTCGGCTTAAAATCTTCATAACTGAGTTTGAACCCTCAGTAATTCAATCTTGTGTAACTGAGTCTGTGACCCTCAGTTCTTCAATCTTCTATATAAGCCAACTGAGTTTGTATCCTCAGCGAACTTATCTTCTTCGATTTGATGAGGTGTATTACGAGTCAGTTTGTTTATCTTGATGATTTCCAGTTTTCTAAATGACTTCCAGTTTTCAGTTTCACGACACACTAACTATTACAGTGCTTGTTTGATGTGACTTATACAAATATTAGACTCTAGTAAAACCTATACATTCAGTTCTAGACATCTTTTAGCTTTTCACTATAATAGCTAGCTTCAGCACTTCATCAATGAGGTTAAGATAATACTTTGAATAAATATGATGAATTATCATCAAAACATAAATTTTATTTCCAACAGAATCACACAAGGAAAGGAGAGGGTTTTGAAGATGAACATAATTCCATATAATCGGGGACTCGAGGGGATTGTTCATTGAATAAAAGAAGAGAATGAGAGGGTCGGCTAAGGGTTCATGGTGACCAAATAAAGGGGGCGGAAGTTTGATTAAAATTAATTGTTTTTAATTTAAGAAAATAAACACAAAATTAATTTTAACTTAAATTTTTTTTTATAATTTTTTACAATAGATTTTTGCCACATGATGTACGCATTAGAGCTTAATGGCCATTAGTGATAGATATAGTAATTTTAAGTCACTTGTGGGTATTTTAGGAAATTAATCAAACAACGATGCAACTGGGGCTCATGATTTAACAATCTCCCCATTTTGATTAATTTTCAAAATACCTATATACCATTCCCTTAGATTACAGCTCCCCCTACATATGTATTTCTCCCCCTTAGTTTGAAAACTAAGCAAAATGGATCACAAAGGTATCATATGGAGGTCACTACACAACTTTTCAAACGAGCCCTGGTGTAAGAGCTTCATGAAAGTATGAGCCACTTGCTGTGCGGTTCGGACAAACTCAATGGATATGGCACCATTTTCCACATGGTCATGAAGAATATGATACCTAATATCTATGTGTTTGGATCGGGAGTTCAATACAAGATTCTGTACCAAGTCTATTGCATTGGTACTATCACAATAAACCAGTACATAATCTACAGACATGCCAAAATATGTGGGTTGTTGTTTGATCCAGAGGAGTTGAGCACATCAGTTTCTTAAGGCAACATACCCAGCCTCAATAGTGCTAAGGAAAACACTAGGTTGCATCTTAGAGAACCAAGAAATGATTCTATCACCTAAGAACTGACATGTACCACTAGTACTCCTTCGTTCAATACTGCAACCACCATAATCGGCATCACTGAAAGCGAGAAGTGCAAGTGAAGAAACCCAACAGTACTAGAGGCTCAGTGTAAGTGTCTGCTGAAGATATCGAAGAACTTGCTTTACAGCTTTGAAATGTGATATATTAGGATAAGCTCAAAAATGAGCACATAATCCTACCACAAACTGTATGTCAGGTCTCAATGCGGTGAGGTATAGCAGATCATAGATCGATACAAGTCAGAGTCAAACAGCTCACCATCTTCATCAAGTGTAAGTTTGACTGAAGAACACATAAGAGTTGTAGAAAGTTTCAGACTATCAAACTTAAACTTGGTGAACATATTTTTTATATACTTGGTTCGACTGATGTGTATGCCGGACTGTGTCTATTTGGTCCATAGGACAAGGAAGAAACATAACTCTCCCAGAGCTGACATCTCGTTCTGAGAGGACATCAGAGTCTCAAACTCAGTGCAAAGAGTGAGGTCGGTGGATCCGAAGATAATGTCATCAACATAGACCTGGGAAATTAGGATGTCAGAGCCATATTTTCTGATGATCAAGGTATTATCTACCATGCACCTAACAAACCATTAGCTAATAGCATAGATGACAATCAGTCATACCACGCTCTAGGCGTTTGTTTGTGTCCATAAAGTGCTTTCTTGAGACGATATACATAGTCTTGGTGAAGTGTATGCTCAAAGCCCGGGGGATGGCGAACATACACTTCCTTATCAATAAAACCGTTCAGATATGTGCTTTTGACATCCATTTGATAGAGATTTTTTCCTAAGCCAGATGCAAATGCGATTAAAAGTTGAATGGTTTCAAGCCTAGAAACTGGGCAAAGGTCTCATCATAGTCGATGCCTTCCTCTTGGATATAACCCTTGGCCACCAGTGTTGATTTATTACGGACGACTTTACCATTTTCATTTAGCTTATTCCTAAAGACCCATCGTGTGCCTACCAAAGATTTATCCTTCGGTAGGGGTACTAATGTGATTCTCATTGAAGAATGAATAAATTAAGTTTATTATTTGTTTTATAGGGCTTGTGAAGAATATTTTGAGTGTTTTATTTATTTTTAGTTGCTATTTTGGGTTTAAGTCTTTATTTCAGCAAATGAAACCCATGTTGGGCTTATTAGGGTCATGTAAACCCAATAAGTGGCGCATAGGTCATGTTATTTTTCCCACATTGCTTAGTTGTCTATTTACTTGGTCTCAGAATCTATATATAGACATTTGAAGTCATTCTTATGATACACAATACGATAATTATTGAGTGAATATATATAAAGCTTTCAAGCTTTTTGTGAGTATTTTTTTGTAGATTGTTCGAATCTGAGCTTATCAAGATTCCGAGCAAACCTTCTGGCATTCGTATATCAAGGTTCTTAGATACCACTTATCTAAGGGTTGAGATTATACAAATGCCCTTAGTTACGGGTTAGTTAAGGGTAACGGTGCTTGTTCTCTATTAATACTATTAATCGATCCTTGGGCAAAAATCAGATCTGATTCAATTACGGATCATATCAATTGGTATCAGAGATCAGTTATTAAAGGTAACAAATATCACTTATTTTTCTTTTTTTTTTCCTTGATGCTTACGTTTTCCCTTTTCATTATCCAAAATAAATTAATTTTCTGGTTTTGTCCTTGTTTTTCAATACATCTTCATCCACCACCTGAGACTCCTTATACACCTTCAACCACCTTCATCCCAAACCCTAATTTTTTTCCCTTGTGTCGCCTGCCAATAGAATTAGCCGTTTCCCCATCCCCCACCCACGAAACCTTGAGTTGTAATATTTCTCTTTGATTTGTGTTAAAATGAAAAAAAAAAAAATCCCGGCTTGAAACACCCAGGAAGCATCCGACCCTAAACCAAAAAAAAATCTCAAAATTCTTGACCAATTGCCGCCAAATTTGACCCCAATTTCCCCTATTTGATTTCTTCTAAAGGAAAAAAAAATTCCTAGCAATAGCCGAGTGTAACACACCCTTGTGTGATTTAAAATCACACGTGTGATTCTATTACAACTCTAAAAAAACAACCGAGCAATAGCCGAGAGTATGACACCTGGTGTGATTTCCAATCACAAATGTGATTCTAGTACACATCTCAAAAAAAAATTATTATTTTTTCTTTCCTTCGGCCCTACCATCTTTAAAAGTGACCCCAACCAGAGCCCTATGTCCTTATATACGTTCTTTGGTCTTGATTGCTTTGGGTGCTCAGTATTTTGATTTGTTGTACAGTTTGAACACTACATGATGGGAGTGTAAACATGAGTGATCGTGAGGATATATCTATTTGTTGAATTTAATCATGTCAAAAGAGCTCACCGAGGGAAAAGAGAATTCTGTTGAAGCATGTTTTAGGTTGTTTGCGGAGGCACAAGCTGCCGTGATGGATAGGAAATTTGTAGATATGAATCAATGTGATGCTGATAAGATGCAGGAGATGATGGCTTAATTTCAGAACATTTTAACGGGAAGAGGCATTCGTAGAGACAACCGCAGTGGTAGAGGTAATCGTGGTGTAAAGGGGATATGAGGAGAAAAGAAGCAGGGGCCCGGGTTGAGAAGGAGGATGATAAAGTTTCTGAGTTTTCCGAGGCTATCCATAATGATGACAGTGGCAATGATAGAGATAACATGCGGCAAGTCAAAATGATAATTCCTACATCTAAAGGTACGAATGATCCTGATGCTTATTTAGGTTGGGTTTGTAAAGTTGAGAAGATTTTTCTTTGTAATAATTACTCTAAGAAGAATAAAGTTAGATTGGCTACATTAGAATTTGAGGATTACGCAGCCATTTGGTGGGAGCAATTGATCATTAATCGTCGCAAGACAAGAGACAAACTTGTGAAAACTTAGAATAAGCTGAAAAAAGAGATGAATAGGAGATTTGTTCCGGACTCTTATTACCGTGAACAATATAAAAAATTACAAACCCTTACGCAAGAGAATCGATCAAAGGATGATTATTATCAAGAGATGAAGCTTACATTAATTCATACGGGTATCGAGGAAGTTGCTGAGGTGACTATGGCTCGTTTCTTGAGTGGTTTAAGGCTTGAAATTTCTCAACCAGTAGGGATGCTAGGTTGTGATACGTTGGATAAAATGGTACATGCGGCTATCTTAATGTTAAGGGTGATTTTATACGTTTTATAAGGATATATTTTATGTCAATTTTCCCCATATGTGGATGTTTTTTTTTTATAGAAATCGAGCTTTATATTGAAATATTGAGCAAATGAGTTTTAGAAGTATTAAAGTTCAAAATCGAGCTAATTATGTGATTTTATTGGATAAATATCTTTAGATGTAAGATGTTACATTTTGCATGTTTTTATCGTGATGTAGGTACGCTTGCATGAGGTGAAAGGAGCTTAAAAGATGTTCAAGTGATGATTTGCATGGAAGGAAAGAGATAGAGATGAAGTTGGAATAAAGATCAAGATGAATTTGGAAGAAAAAGGGACTGAACTAGCGTCCAGGCTGAACTGGCGTCCAAGAGGAGAAATCAGAACAGAGAGTTTGGACGCTGAGTGAACGAGCGTCCGCTTCTAGCGTCGAGAGCGGTGGGCGGCGTCCCGTAAAGTCGACGGGCGTCCTTAAGCCGACATAGCAGCAGCCGCCTTACTTTTCTATAAATACCAGCGCGATTTCAACCCTAAGACACACATTATTGATACATTATCGACTCTTATTGATACATACTCATTAGGAGAAAACCCTAGGCGGCCCCAGCCCCCTAAGGGGAGGCTGGGGTTGCGATTTTTCTTGTTTCTTTTCCGTTTTATTTCTGTTTTGCTGCTGCGTTTTATGCTCAACGCTTGGGGCTGAACATGTTCAAACGATTTGAATCTTTTGCATCAGGTTTTTCTATTTCCAATCAGAGTTTATGTTGTGATTTTAATCCAAAGTTGTATCTTTCCATGATTATTTGTTATGCAATCAATATCGAAAGATGAATTGTTGTTGATGTTTACCGTATGACGAGAGTCGGTGTAAACCTTAGATCACCATAGGAAAGATGGGATTTTTAACATTGACATAACGAGAGTTGATAGGTTAGATTTCTAGGTTGCTAGATTGAGAGATCTTACACCTTGTTTTGATAGCGTCAATCTTATATATCGAGAGATGAGAGATTGATAGGCGAATTATCTACTTAGAGTAGAAATTCATACCTTTGTTAGGTGAACCACATTTTTAATTAAATCATCACAAGATAACTTTAGAGAGAAATAGAGGTTGCGGGATCGGTGGATTATTGTTTGTTCATTGTTTAATCACTATGATCATCTCCTTGTTTATTGTTTATTTTATAGTTTATAGTTTAGATTTCGTTTTCGCTTTTATCCTTCCTGGCTTTGGACTGACAATCCTCTGTCCAGTTTATTTTATCATTTTTAGTTTCGTTTTAGTAGTAACAACCTTAGGAAAATTAATGAACTAGATACCCCGATTCCCTGTGATCGACTCCGGTATTAATCGCTATGCTACGATCCCTACACTTGGGGACTACCGGATTTATAAATTTTATTACTTGTTTATTTTCTGTTGATAAAATCCGTGACAAATTTTTGGCTCCGTTGCCGGGGAATCGGTGCGGTTGTCCAGTTCATTATTAATTTTTTTGAGGTAGTATAGTGGTGAGTATTCCCGCCAATGGAACCAAAAACAAGTTTTTGGCGCCGTTGCCGGGGAATCGGTGCGGTTGTCCAGTTCATTATTAATTTTTCTAAAGTAGTTCTCTTTTGTTTTTCGTAGGTAGTTTGTGTTATCTAGTGATTATTAATTTTTCATAGGTTTGTGTTTAGGTTCCAATTAGGGTTTTGTTTAGTTTTAGTGTTTTGTTTGGACTGTTTTACGTGTTTAGCGGCGTTTATGTGCTTCGGTTTGAACATAAGCGGGCGTCTGAGCTATTGGGCGCCCGTCCGTCCAAATCGATCGTCTCTGTTTGTGTTTGCCCAGCGCATTTAGCGGCGTCCGAGAACTTGGCGCCCGTCTGTTTTTTCTCGAGCAGACGTCCGTCCGATAACTTGGCGCCCGTCGCTTTGTCTCATCACCGATTTTTTATTTATTTATTTTTGTTTTAGGTAGATATCTTGGTTTGTCTTTCTTTTGCTTATTAAATAAATGTACTTAGGTTTCTATTTTTCGTAGGTAGGTTTCGTAGGTAGGGTTCTGAGGTTGAATCATCTGACTCCATGTTTTTCGCGGTCAAATTTTTCGATAAAAGGGATCGTTTTAGCACTCGTTAGTATTTTGGCCGTAACTTTCGGCTCGAGTGTCCGTTTGGCGCGCAGGACCCCAATTCGGAAAGTTTGTTCCGACGCCGACGACGTGGCGAACCGCCGGAGTCCGTTCGATGCCGTTTTCGAGGTCAAAATCCACTGTTTTCCCTTCCATTTTGGGCTCAGAAGATTTCAACACGTTTTTCTCCCTTTTATCGTTTTCTTGTTTTTTGTTTTAAATTTTTCGTAGGTTGGTTTCTGTTTAGGTTTTCCGTATCTTTTTCTGTTTTTGTTTCTTTATTTCTTTCAATAAAAGTACCGTTAAATAAATTGAGGTTTTTTTGTTTTGCCGTGTTTCGATAACCATTGTGTTAAGAATGTGCAAATCCTTTTTTTTACTCAATTTATGAAACGTGAATTTAGGTTTCATAGTTTTGTTTTCGTTTTTAAACACTAGGGTTTCTGTTTTAATGATATGGTGTTAGGTTATGATTTTAGGGTTCTTTGCTTTGTTTTTACGGTATCAATCGAGTCTCATCAGTGCTTTTTCTTTGAGTCGACGGGCGTCCATAGTAAGTGAACGCCCGTCCGTCCAACTTGCACCAACTCTGTTATGTCTTAAGAGAACCAAACGAGCGTTTGTCCTTTCCAAACGCCCGTCCAGTTCATCATTAACAAGAGGACGGGCGTCTGCATGCCTGAACGTCCGTCCGCCCTGAATATGCTTTAAACGTCCGTCTGGATTGTCTGAACGCCAGTCCAGTCTGTCAGTTTTATTTTGATTATTTGACATGGTTGTTCCTATACGAGTTTCTGTGGCTGATTATTTTTACGTAGATGTTCTGAACTTGCATGTTTACATCTTTCCATCTACCGATCCATGTTAAATAATTGATTAATTTTTATTTACATGATTCATCCATGCATGTTATAGTTAATGTCGGTTCTCGTATGGTATAACTGTTCTTATTGTTATTTAGTAGCTAATGTCGGTTTCCGTATGCTACATATCGTTGTGATGAATCCTGTGAGCTTTGAGACTTATGTGTTTTCTTGTTCTTTTTGTAACTCATATGGGTAGCTACTGTCAGTTTTCCGTTGCTACTAACGTTGGCTTATGAGTTATATCTGTTTAGTATAGCTAACTGTTGGTTCTCCATAATGCTATCACTTTTGATAAGTCTTAAGGCGCGTCTACACTGCATATAATGAATAGTACTGTCGTTTATCGTAAACTATCATTATTTGGTAGACGTTTATGATATACATGTCGTGTTGCAAATGAGTGGGCTAGTTTTCTTTCTTTTATTTTTGCATATCATTTAGATGCATATCATTTAATTGCATATCATGTAGATTGCATTGTAATATATTTTCATGTAGTTGCACCTAGCCTAACTATTTTGTAATGTTCCATGTATATGTTCCATCTTTATATGAGCTTAATCTGAAAAAAATCTCTGACTTCTTCTCCATGTGAGCCTCTGTGGCCGTTGTATATATGCATAGATGTCCTGTTCTTTCACCGTTATGGTCTTCTTTCCATCTATTGCAATCCATGTTGAGTAATTCACCTAGTTAGATGTGATTCCAAATTTGACTTATGCTGTTCCTTTTGTCGTCTATCTAGGGTGTTAGGGTTGTTAAAGGCACGTCTACACTTCACATGGCAAGCTTCTGTGGCTTTGCATAATCGAATTTTGTTGCGCTTCTGTGGCGTTATTGAGTAGACGTTTATATTCTTGACCGTGCTTAGATAAGGGTGATGTCTATGGAATTAGTTGGGCTAGTTTATTTTCTTTATTTTCTTTTTGCCTTTTTAGTATAGTTGCATATCATTTAGTTGCATTGTATTTTATTCTGTTTTTCTGATTTATTTTTATTTTTCTTTTTAGTGCACCTAGCCCTACTACTTTGTAGTGTCCTCTATCCTTATTTCTGTATGCACATGTTGGGCTATATTTGTTTTGTAAGGCATCTGTGGCTTTATATTTGACGCTCAGGTGTCCTGTGTTTTCCTCGTGTGGTGATTTTTCCATCTGAGCAATTATATCATGTGCTTACTTCTTGTCTTTCCTTATAGTGATTTGTTATATTCCCTATGTTCCCCGAGATACTGCCATGTTTTTCAAGTGGTGCAGGTATTTTTCTTTAGCTGTTTTTGTTAAGCTTGCCTTGGAAGTGAATCTGGAAAGGAATACATATGACATCTCGTGCCTCGGAACCACGGATCGATTATCAATCCTTCTTCAGCCAATCTTCATATCAATACCAAATCAGCTAAGTTCTTTTATCTTTTCTTTAAATTCTGCACAACCTGAGGACATGTTGTCATTTAAGTGTGGGGGAGGGGAATGATTTGAAATGTATCCATACATTTGCTTAATTCGTTATGTTTCTATGCAAAATGAGCTAAAAATGAACTAAAATTTGCGATATTTTTCGACATTTTTGTTTTTGTTTTGTCCCGAGTGAGCAATGCATATCTTTGTTCGTTTTTTTTATAGTCATTGATGCTATATATCATATGTTTGATAAGTTAGTTGTTTCACCTGAGATCTATTTTTCACAAGTCATAGTGAAGGATGAGCTAATTTATAAAGTTATACCCCTTTTGGACGAGTGATTTCTGATTTTCTTATAAGTCATGTGCTTAGTGCTACGTACATATCTTGAGATTTATGATAGTTTGTATTTAGATCCGGAGTATGTTATACTGTGAATATCTGAGGTTTGAATGTGATAAGTAACACGTAACTTATTGTCAAATGAAAAGTTGAGTATAATGAAGAATTATTGGGTGTGTCGAAAGCTAGTCAATGATTTGAGTGCGATAGGGTATACCACGTATGTCATATACCACTATGATGACTAAAAGCTCACGACAGTCAGAAAAAGCTGCCTTATGATTGGAGTAAGGTAGGGTATATATCGAATATCTTATTCTGCTATGACAGGGCAATAGCTCATTCTGATGTGTGTTTAAAAGTGAAATAATTAAATCAACTTGAATAAGAATTGGTATGAAATAGATAAAAGACTAAGTTATCGTCTATCTTATCCCCAGTAGAAACTGACAGTTATGCTGTAGGGATTATCCTCTGAGTATTTCAGAAAGGCCCTAGATATATTCTATCATCCTTTTCGGGATATTTTACGTTTGTAGGGTACACCTTATGAGTGGCATTTATTGCTAGTCTACGAGGGGGTATTAGCTAGTTTTGCTTTGAGTTTCTCGAGTTTGGATTTAGTGGAAATTTTCTATGGCTTTGCACACACACATAGTGGTGAACTTCTGATTCATTGGATCTATGCCATATTGTCTGAGATGTCTATCTTTGTTCCGAGCCTTGATTTTCGTTTTGTTTTGCTCGGGACGAGCAAAAGCTAAGTGTGGGGGAGTTGTTAAGGGTGATTTTATACGTTTTATAAGGATATATTTTATGTCAATTTTCCCCATATGTGGATGTTTTTTTATAGAAATCGAGCTTTATATTGAAATATTGAGCAAATGAGTTTTAGAAGTATTAAAGTGCAAAATCGAGCTAATTATGTGATTTTATTGGATAAATATCTTTAGATGTAAGATGTTACATTTTGCATGTTTTTATCGTGATGTAGGTACGCTTGCATGAGGTGAAAGGAGCTTAAAAGATGTTCAAGTGATGATTTGCATGGAAGGAAAGAGATAGAGATGAAGTTGGAATGAAGATCAACTTGAATAAGAATTGGTATGAAATGGATAAAAGATCAACACATGATTAAAACCCTAAACCTAGGGGCGGCTCAGCTGCGTTTTACCTTAGTTTCCATCCAGTTTTTATGCTTTTAATTTCTAGATAAACACCTTCAAATTTATGTACTTTTCTCAAGCTTTTCGAGTTGATCAAGTGATGTTGAGAGGCTAAAGCCTTATCAAACGAGCATTGTGAAGCCATCCAACACGATTTGATTCCGTTTCTGCGATTATGTTGTGAGTTTTATCTTAAGTTGTTTCCTATATCATTGTTTATATTGTTTGATTGCAATTGTATCGAAAGACTTGCATGTTACGATTGTTTTATGTTGATGAAAATCTCTATAAACCCTAGATCATCATGATAAGGAATAGTTGTTTAATCTATCATAACGAGAGTTAATAAGTTAAATTGCTAGGTTAAAGTTTACACCTTTGATTAGTAAAATCGTCAATCTTAGATCGAAAGATATAGATTAATAGGTGAATTACCTAAGAAATTAGGGTTCATGTTGTAGATAAGGTGCAACCACAACTTGGTTAGAAAACGCAATATAATCGAGATCGGAATTGATACTTGTTAGGATAGGTGGATCAATCGCTCGTTTGTTCGTTAAAACTTGAATTTAATCCCGTGAAACTTGAATTGCCTAGTTTAGTTATTTTTTATTTCTTAATTAGTTTAGTTTAAATTGGTTCGCAACCCGTATCTTTCCTGGCTTTAGATCAAATCTTCTGTCCAGTTTTACGTTTTAGTTAAGTTTGTTTTCAGTTTCGTTTAGTTTTATCCGCTGTTTAGATTAGTGTTCGTGACATAGGTTAGTTAGTTAAACAAAAACTAGGGTTAGCAATCGCCAGTTCCCCGTAAGATCGACCCGGTATCAACCTCTTTACAGTTGTTAAGGGTGATTTTGTACGTTTTATAAGGATATATTTTATATCAATTTCCCCCATATTTGGATGTTTTTCATAGAAATCGAGCTTTATATTGAAGTATTGAGCAAGTGATGTTTTTAATGGGTTAGTTGCAAAATTGTATGATTTATGTGTAAAATTGATGGTTTTATATTGATTTGGAAGATACTACATTTTGCAATGTTTTTATGTGTAGTAGGTACGTGTTTGATGCTCAAATGGAGATCAAAAAGAGATAAGAGTCGGATTTAATTGATGAAAAAGAGATAAGGAAGAAATTGGATAGAAGAAAAGGGATAGAGTTGAAGATTTCGAATTTGGATCCAGCTGAACTGGCGTCCAAGTCCCGTCCAGGTTGGACGGGCGTCCATCAAAGTAAACGGGCGTCCAGGATGAGATTTTTGGTTAAGAGAGTTTGGACGCTGAGTGAACGAGCGTCTACCCTAGCGTCCAGAGCAGCTGGACGAGCGTCTAGAAAGTCGGACGGGCGTCCTTAAGCCGACATAGCAGCAGCCGCCTTACTTTTCTATAAATAGCAGCGCGATTTCAACCCTAAGACACACATTATTGATACATTATCGACTCTTATTGATACATACTCATAAGAAGAAAACCCTAGGCGGCCCCAGCCTCCTTAGGGGAGGCTGGGGTTGCGATTTTTCTTGTTTCTTTTCCGCTTTTTATTTCGTTTTGCTGAATGCTTGGAGGCTGAGCAATTGTTCAAACCATGTGAATCCGTTTCAGCAGGTTCTTTATTTTCAATCTAGATTTGTTTTGGGAATTTGGTTAAAGTTGTATCTTTTCTATGATTATATGTTTATGCAATCGATATCGAAAGATGTATTGTTATTGATGTTTACGAGTATGATGAGAATCGGTGTAAACCTTAGATCACCATAGGAAAGATGAGATTTTTAACCTTGACATAACGAGAGTTGATAGGTTAGATTTCTAGGTTGCTAGATTGAGAGATCTTACACCTTGTTATGAGAGCGTCAATCTCATATATCGAGAGATGAGAGATTGATAGGCGAATTATCTACGAGAGTAGAAATTCATACCTTTGTTAGGTGAACCACATCTTTTGTTAAATCATCACAAGATAACTTTAGAGAGGAAATAGAGGGTTGCGGGACGGTGGATTATTGTTTGTTCGTTGTTCAATCACCATGATCATCTTCTTATTTACTGTTTATTTTATAGTTTAGATTTCGTTTTCGCTTTTATCCTTCCTGGCTTTGGACTGACAATCCTCTGTCCAGTTTACTTTATCGTTTTTAGTTTCGTTTTAGTAGTAACAATCTTAGGAAAATTAATGAACTAGATACCCCGATTCCCTGTGACCGACTCCGGTATTAATCGCTATGCTACGATCCCTACACTTGGGGAATACCGGATTTATAAATTTTATTACTTGTTGTTTTCATTAGATAAAATCCGTGACAAGTTTTTGGCGATGTTGCCGGGGAATCGGTGCGGTTGTCCAGTTCATTATTAATTTTTCTAAAGTTGTTCTCTTTTGTTTTTCGTAGGTAGTTTGTGTTATCTAGTGATTATTAATTTTTCATAGGTTTGTGTTTAGGTTCCAATTAGGGTTTTGTTTAGTTTTCGTGTTTTGTTTGGACTGTTTTCATGTTTAGCAAATTTATGTGCTTCAGCTTGAACGTAACGGGCGTCTGAGCTATTGGGCGCCCGTCCGTCCAAATCGATCGTCTCTTTTGTGTTTTGCCCAGCGCATTTGTGGCGTCAAAGAACTTGCGCCCCGTCTGTTCTTCGCCAGACCAGGACGTCCGTCCCAACTTGGGCGCCCGTCTGCCTCGTCACACCGCTTTTTTATTTATTATTTTTTTAGGTAGATATCTTGGTTTGTCTTTCTTTTGCTTATTAAATAAATGTACTTAGGTTTCGCTTTTTAGTAGGTAGGTTTCGTAGAGTAGGGTTCGAGGTTGAATCATCCGACTCCACGCCGCGGTCAAATTTTTGGATAAAAGGGATCGTTTTAGCACTCGTTAGTATTTTGGCCGTAACTTTCGGGTCGAGTGTCCGTTTGGCACGCAGACCCCAATTCGAAAGCTCGTTCCCGACGCCGACGACGTGGCAAATCGCCGGAGGCCGTTCGATGTCGCTTTGAGGTCAAAATCCATTGTTTTCCTTCCATTTTGGGCTCAGAAGATTTCAACACGCTTTTCTCCTTTTATCGCTTTTCTTGTTTTTTGTTTTAAATTTTTCGTAGGTTGGTTTCTCGCTTAGGTTTTCCGTATCTTTTCTCGCTTCTGCTTTTTATTTCTTTCAATAAAGTACCATTAAATAAATTGAGGTTTTTTGTTTTGCCGTGTTTCGATAACCATTGGGTTAAGAATGTGCAAAACCTTTTTTACTCAATTTATGAAACGTGAATTTAGGTTTCATAGTTTTGTTTTCGTTTTTAAACACTAGGGCTTCTGTTTTAATGATATGGTGTTAGGTTATGATTTTAGGTTGCCGCTTTGTTTTACTCGTATCAATCGAGTCTCATCGTGCTTTTCTGGCCGAGTCGACGGGCGTCCATAGTAAGTGAACGCCCGTCCGTCCAACTTGCACCAACTCTGTTATGTATTAAGAGAACCAAACGAGCGTTTGTCCTTTCCAAACGCCCGTCCGAGCCTCATCATTAACAGCGAGGACGGGCGGGCGTCGCATGCTCGAACGCTCGATCCGCTTCGAATATGCTTTAAACGTCCGTCTGGATTGTCTCGAACGCCATCCGATGCATCGCGCTTTATTTTTGATTATTTGACATGGTTGTTCCTATACGAGCTTCTGTGGCTGATTATTTTTACGTAAAAGTTCTGAACTTGCATGTTTACATCTTTCCATCTACCGATCCATGTTAAATAATTGATTTTTTTTTTACATGATTCATCCATGCATGTTATAGTTAATGTCGGTTCTCGTATGCTATAACTGTTCTTATTGTTATTTAGTAGCTAATGTCGGTTTCCGTATGCTACATATCATTGTGATGAATCCTGTGAGCTTTGAGACTTATGTGTTTTATTGTTCTTTTTGTAACTCATATGGGTAGCTACTGTCGGTTTTCCGTTGCTACTATCGTTGGCTTATGAGTTATATCTGTTTAGTATAGCTAACTGTTGGTTCTCCATAATGCTATCACCTTTGATAAGTCTTAAGGCGCGTCTACACTGCATATAATGAATTGTACTGTCGTTTATCGTAAACTATCATTATTTGGTAGACGTTTATGATATACATGTCGTGTTGCAAATGAGTGGGCTAGTTTTCTTTCTTTTATTTTTGCATATCATTTAGATGCATATCATTTAATTGCATATCATGTAGATTTCATTGTAATATATTTTCATGTAGTTGCACCTAGCCTAACTATTTTGTAATGTTCCATGTATATGTTCCATCTTTATATGAGCTTAATCTGAAAAAAATCTCTATGACTTCTTCTCCATGTGAGCCTCTGTGGCCGTTGTATATATGTGTAGATGTCCTGTTCTTTCACCATTATGGTTTTCTTTCCATCTATTGCAATCCATGTTGAGTAATTCACCTAGTTAGATGTGATTCCAAATTTGACTTATGTTGTTCCTTTTGTCGTCTATCTAGGGTGTTAGGGTTGTTAAAGGCACGTCTACAGTTCACATGGCAAGCTTCTATGGCTTTGCATAATCGAATTTTGTTGCGCTTCTGTGGCGTTATTGAGTAGACGTTTATATTCTTGACCGTGCTTAGATTAGGGTGATGTTTATGGAATTAGTTGGGCTAGTTTATTTTCTTTATTTTCTTTTTGCATTTTTAGTATAGTTGCATATCATTTAGTTGCATTGTAGTTTATTCTGTTTTTCTGATTTATTTTTATTTTTATTTTTCTTTTTAGTGCACCTAGCCCTACTACTTTGTAGTGTCCTCTATCCTTATTTCTGTATGCACATGTTGGGCTATATTTGTTTTGTAAAGCATCTGTGGCTTTATATTTGACGCTCAGGGGTCCTGTGTTTTCCTCGTGTGGTGATTTTTCCATCTGAGCAATTATATCATGTGCTTACTTCTTGTCTTTCCTTATAGTGATTTGTTATATTCCCCCGTGTTCCCCGAGATACTGCCATGTTTTTCAAGTGGTGCAGGTATTTTTCTTTAGCTGTTTTTGTTAAGCTTGCCTTGGAAGTGAATCTGGAAAGGAATACATATGACATCTCGTGCCTCGGAACCGCGGATCGATTATCTATCCTTCTTCAGCCAATCTTCATATCAATACCAAATCAGCTAAGTTCTTTTATCTTTTCTTTAAATTCTGCACAACCTGAGGACATGTTGTCATTTAAGTGTGGGGAGGAATGATTTGAAATGTATCTATACATTTGCTTAATTAAGTATGTTTCTATGCAAAATGAGCTAAAAATGAACTAAAATTTGCGATATTTTTCGACATTTTTGTTTTTGTTTTGTCCCGAGTGAGCAATGCATATCTTTGTTCGTTTTTTTATAGTCATTGATGCTATATATCATATGTTTGATAAGTTAGTTGTTTCACCTGAGATCTATTTTTCACAAGTCATAGTGAACGATGAGCTAATTTATAAAGTTATACCCTTTTGGACGAGTGATTTCGATTTTCTTATAAGTCATGTGCTTAGTGCTACGTATATATATCTTGAGATTTATGATAGTTTGTATTTAGATCCGGAGTATGTTATACTGTGAATATCTGAGGTTTGAATGTGATAAGTAACACGTAACTTATTGTCAAATGAAAAGTTGAGTATAATGAAGAATTATTGGGTGTGTCGAAAGCTAGTCAATGATTTGAGTGTGATAGGGTATACCACGTATGTCCTATACCACTATGATGACTAAAAGCTCACGACAGTCAGAAAAAGCTGCCTTATGATTGGAGTAAGGTAGGGTATATCTCGAATATCCTATTCTGCTATGACAGGGCAATAGCTCATTCTGATGTGTGCTTAAAAGTGAAATAATTAAATCAACTTGAATAAGAATTGGTATGAAATGGATAAAAGACTAAGTTATCGTCTATCTTTTCCCCAGTGAGAAAACCGATGATATGTTTGTAGGATTATCCTCTGAGTATTTCAGAAAGGCCCTAGATATATTCTATCATCCTTTTCGGGATATTTTACGTTTGTAGGGTACACCTTATGAGTGTCATTTATTGCTAGTCTACGAGGGGGTATTAGCTAGTTTTGCTTTGAGTTTCTCGAGTTTGGATTTAGTGGAAATTTTCTATGGCTTTGCACACACACACACAGTGGTGAACTTCTGATTCATTGGATCTATGCTATATTGTCTGAGATGTCTATCTTTGTTCCGAGCGTTCATCTAATTTGGACGAGCGTTCATCTAATTTGGACGTCCGTCCAATTCTTCAGCTGATCAGACGAGCGTTTGGACCTCCAGACGCCCGTCTAGTTCAAAATATGTCCTTATAAAACGTTGTTAAGGGTGATTTTATACGTTTTATAAGGATATATTTTATGTCAATTTTCCCCAAATGTGGATGTTTTTTTATAGAAATCGAGCTTTATATTGAAATATTGAGCAAATGAGTTTTAGAAGTATTAAAGTGCAAAATCGAGCTAATTATGTGATTTAATTGGATAAATATCTTTAGATGTAAGATGTTACATTTTGCATGTTTTTATCGTGATGTAGGTACGCTTGCATGAGGTGAAAGGAGCTTAAAAGATGTTCAAGTGATGATTTGCATGGAAGGAAAGAGATAGAGATGAAGTTGGAATGAAGATCAAGATGAATTTGGAAGAAAAAGGGACTGAACTAGCGTCCAGGCTGAACTGGCATCCAAAGAGGTGGACTGGCGTCCAAGAGGAGAAATCAGAACAGAGAGTTTGGACGCTGAGTCAACGAGCGTCTGCCCTAGCGTCCAGAGCAGCTGGACGAGCGTCCAGAAAGTCAGACGGGCGTCCTTAAGCCGACATAGCAGCAGCCGCCTTACTTTTCTATAAATACCAGCGTGATTTCAACCCTAAGACACACATTATTGATACATTATCGACTCTTATTGATACATACTCATTAGGAGAAAACCTAGGCGCCCTAGCCCCTAAGGGAGAGGTCAAGTTGCGATTTTTCTTGTTTCTTTTCCGTTTTATTTCTGTTTTGCTGCTGTGTTTTATGCTCAACGCTTGGGGCTGAACATGTTCAAACGATTTTAAACACTAGGGTTTCTGTTTTAATGATATGGTGTTAGGTTATGATTTTAGGGTTGCTACCACTATGATGACTAAAAGCTCACGACAGTCGGAAAAAGCTGCCTTATGATTGGAGTAAGGTAGGGTATATCTCGAATATCCTATTCTGCTATGACAGGGCAAGAGCTCATTCTGATGTGTGTTTAAAATGTGGAAATAGTTAAATCAACTTATTTAAGAATTGTTATGAAATGGATATAAGACTAAGTTATCGCTCTATCTTATCCTCAGTAGAAAAACTGATAGATATGTTTGTAGGATTATCCTCCTGAGTATCTCGAAAGGCCCTAGATATATTCTATCATTCTTTTCGGGATATTTTACATTTGTAGGGTACATCTTATGAATGTCATTTATTGCTAGTCTACGAGGGGGTATTAGCTAGTTTTGCTTTGAGTTTCTCAAGTTTGGATTTAGTGGAAGTTTTCTATGGCTTTGCACACACACAGTGGTGAACGTCGATTTATTGAATCTATGGTATATTGTCCTGAGATGTCTGCTTTTGTCTCGAGCCTTAACTTTTGCTTTTGTTTTGCTCGGACTGAGCAAAAGCTAAGTGTGGGGAGTTGTTAAGGGTGATTTTATACGCTTTATAAGGACATATTTTATGTCAATTTTCCCATATGTGGATGTTTTTTACGTAAATCGAGCTTTATATTGAAATATTGAGCAAATGAGTTTTAGAAGTATTAAAGTGCAAAATCGAGCTAATTATGTGATTTTATTGGATAAATATCTTTAGATGAGATGTTACATTTTGCATGTTTTTATCGTGATGTAGGTACGCTTGCATGAGGTGAAAGGAGCTTAAAAGGTGTTCAAGTGATGATTTGCATGGAAGGAAAGAGATAGAGATGAAGTTGGAATGAAGATCAAGATGAATATGGAAGAAAAAGGGACTGAACTAGCATACAAGCTGAACTGGCGTCCAAAGAGGTGGACTGGCGTCCAAGAGGAGAAATCAGAACAGATAGTTTGGACGCTGAGTGAACGAGCGTCTGCCCTAGCGTCCAGAGCAGCTGGACGAGCGTCCAGAAAGTCGGACAGGCATCCTTAAGCCGACATAGCAGCATCCGCCTTACTTTTCTATAAATACCAGCGCGATTTCAACCCTAAGACACACATTATTGATACATTATCGACTCTTATTGATACATACTCATTAGGTGAAAACCCTAGGCGGCCCCAGCCCCCTAAGGGGAGGCTGGGGTTGCGATTTTTCTTGTTTCTTTTCCGTTTTATTTCTGTTCTGCTGCGTTTTATGCTCAATGCTTGGGGCTGAACATGTTCAAACGATTTGAATCTTTTCCATCAGGTTTTTCTATTTCCAATCTAAGTTTATGTTGTGATTTTAATCCAAAGTTGTATCTTTCCATGATTATTTGTTATGCAATCGATATCGAAAGATGAATTGTTGTTGATGTTTACCGTATGACGTGAGTCGGTGTAAACCTTAGATCACCATAGGAAAGATGGGATTTTTAACCTTGACATAACGAGAGTTGATAGGTTAGATTTCTAGGTTGCTAGATTGAGAGATCTTACACCTTTTTTTGATAGCGTCAATCTTATATATCGAGAGATGAGAGATTGATAGGCGAATTATCTACGAGAGTAGAAATTCATACCTTTGTTAGGTGAACCACATCTTTAATTAAATCATCACAAGATAACTTTAGAGAGGAAATAGAGGGTTGCGGGATCGGTGGATTATTGTTTGTTCATTGTTTAATCACCATGATCATCTCCTTGTTTATTGTTTATTTTATAGTTTATAGTTTAGATTTCGTTTTCGCTTTTATCCTTCCTGGCTTTGGACTGACAATCCTCTGTCCAGTTTATTTTATCGTTTTTAGTTTCGTTTTAGTAGTAACAACCTTAGGAAAATTAATGAACTAGATACCCGATTCCTGTGATCGACTCGGTATTAATCGCTATGCTACGATCCCTACACTTGGGGACTACCGGATTTATAAATTTTATTACTTGTTTATTTTCTGTTGATAAAATCCGTGACAAGTTTTTGGCGCCGTTACCGGGGAATCGGTGCGGTTGTCCAGTTCATTATTAATTTTTCTGAGGTAGTATAGTGGTGAGTATTCCCGCCAACGGAACCAAAAACAAGTTTTTGGCGCCCTTGCCGGGGTACCGGACGGTTGTCTAGTTTTTGTTTTTCCTGTTTTAATTTTATTTCATGTTTTTAATTGTTTTAGGTAGTTTTGAATTAGGTAATTAGGGTTTTTGTTAGGGTTTTAGGTCTTCTCTTTATAGTTCTCTTGTGATTAGATTTTCTTTCTTTCTGTTTTTCCTGTCTTTCTATCTTTATCCACATATTTTTCCTCTTGCTTTCTCTCTTTTCTTTCGTTTCCAAACGGGCGGGCGTCTAGAAACGTGGAAGCCCGTCTGCTCAAAATTTCTCAACTCAATCGCTTTTGACTAGTGGGACGAAGCGTTCATGTAATTTGGACGTCCGTCCAATTCTTCACCGATCGACGTGCGCTTGGACCTCCGTGCGCCCGCCTAGTTCAAATTCTAGGCAGACGCCCGTCCAGTTTTCTGGACGTCCGTCTGTTCCCTTGTCATAACTAATTCTATTTCTTTTTCTCTTCTTAGGCTTTAATTTTTAGTTTAGGATTTTAAATTCTTAGTTTTTAGGCTTCTTCCACTTGTTTTTGGTCCGTTTATGCAAACTCGGAGTCAAAAGGACCGTTACTATACACCCTCGACCCGAAGCGAACCGTAGTCCGCCAAACAGCGGATTTTCCGCTCGTGGTTCTCGCGCAGAGAGCCGAGCAAGATCTTGAGGATCAACTAGCCAAGGAAATCACCGATTTTGTAATAATGGTCGCTAATAATAGACGATCGTTGGCGGACTTCGCCATGCCAGGCGAAGTCAAAGTCAACCCGGCTATTGTTATCCCAAACCATAATCGCACAAACCTTCGAGTTAAAGCCGGGACTTATTCGGATGATGCAAAGATGCATCTATTTTCCACGGTTATCGATCGTGAGAATCCCCATACTCACTTACATACATTTTTAGAGATATGCGGTACTACACGCATCCAAGGAGTAAGTGAGGATGCTATCAAACTAAATCAAGCTTTCCATTTTCGTTGAAGGGAGAAGCTAAAGAATGGTACACCTCTCTCCCTCATAATCTATTACCACCGATCGTAACTTGAAAAAGAATTCTTGAGTCAATACTTTCCACCTTCAAAATGCATTGTTGTTTAAACGAGATATTCACTTTTTATCAAAAAGAGAATGAGTCGTTTTTCGAATGTTGGAAGAGATTCAAGTCTCTTCTTAGAAAGTGTCCCCACCATGGCTTGCCACTGGAAAGGCAAGTCAACACTTTCTTTAGTGGATTGACCGAGCTTACAAAAGGCATGGTCAATAGTTCATCCGGTGGGGCATTTCAAGAAAAACACTCAAGAGGGATGGGCATTGTTCGAGGACATTGCTAAATATAACTATGCCCCATCTTATCAAACTATTCAAGCTCCTCCTCCTCCTAAGGTTGAGGAAGAAAACATGCAAAGTTTGATCGCCATGCTGCAGAAGCAGATGGCAACGTCTCAAATTTCCAATCAAATGAATCAAACTTCTTCTTTCCACGTAACTCCCAGTGTTCAGACAGAGAATCTGTTGTCAAACTGGCCACATGGTTGGCCAGTGTCAATTCAATCCCCCTGCACCTTATCAAGTGAATGTTGTTCATGATTATGGACAGTGTAATCAAGTCACATGTCAGAATTGTGACGAGGTGGGGCACACATCTAGATTCTGTCCTATGAACGGACAGAATGCGGAAGTAAATGCATTCTACGGCCAGAACAATCAAAGGTTCAATCAGTTTTCTGGCCAAAATAATTTCCAAAACCAAGGGTTTAATCAATCTTCAAGCTTCAATCCTAATTCGAATTCTAATTCGAATCAAAATTTCAATAGAAACCCTGGTTTTAATCAGAACCAAAACTCAAATTTTTCCAATCCTACTCAAAGATTCAATCAGAATTGGCCTTCCAATTCAAATTCTCAATTCCAAAGTCGGCCCAGCCAGCCCTATTCTCCAAATTTCCAAAACGCTCAAGGCCCCTCCCAATCTAACAATCTTGAAGCTAAATTGGAGGACCAAAGTAGATCAATGAAAAATCTTGAGAGGCAAATTGGGCAACTGGTTGAACAGTTAGCTTCTAGACCCCCAGGGCAGCTGCCCAGTTTCACTGAGAAGAATCCAAAGGGTGGTCAAGTTGCTCAAGCTGACTTGAACAAAGGCCAATGCACTGACCTCGTGCCATCAATTCCATACGGTAGAGAGGAGGCCAGTGCAATGAACCTCAGAAGTGGTACTCAAGTTAGTGGTCCTTCCCACCAGGGAAACCACTAACCCCTCTTGCCATCGATAATGCAGGAGGGGAAGCTGAGCACTTACACTCCCCTCTGCTGCAAGAGAAAACTCAGGTGGCTGATCCCCTAAGAGGTGAAAAAGTTGGAAGTCCTCAGGTGGCTGACCCCCTGAGGAACGAAGAAACAAGTGGAAGTCAGGAGGCTGATCCCCTGACTAATAAAATGATTGAAAAAGCTCTTTCTTGGTGGAAATGGAAGCACGCTCGTTCACTCAGCGTCCAAAAAGTCGGACGGGCGCCCTGTTTACATAGCAAAGAAATTACCTTACTTTTCTATAAATACCAGCGCGATTTCAACCCAAAGACACACATTATTGATACACTATCGACTCTTATTGTTACATACTCATTAGAAGAAAACCCTAGGCGGCCCCAGCCCCCTAAGGGGAGGCTAGGGTTGCGATTTTTCTTGTTTCTTTTCCGTTTTATTTCTGTTTTGCTGCTGCGTTTTATGCTCAACGCTTGGGGCTGAACATGTTCAAACGATTTGAATCTTTTCCATCAGGTTTTTCTATTTCCAATCTGAGTTTATGTTGTGATTTTGATCCAAAGTTGTATCTTTCCATGATTATTTGTTATGCAATCGATATCGAAAGATGAATTGTTGTTGATGTTTACCGTATGACGAGAGTCGGTGTAAACCTTAGATCACCATAGGAAATATGGGATTTTTAACCTTGACATAACGAGAGTTGATAGGTTAGATTTCTAGGTTGCTAGATTGAGATATCTTACACATTGTTTTGATAGCGTCAATCTTATATATCGAGAGATGAGAGATTGATAGGCGAATTATCTACGAGAGTAGAAATTCATACCTTTGTTAGGTGAACCACATATTTAATTAAATCATCACAAGATAACTTTAGAGAGGAAATAGAGGGTTGCGGGATCGGTGGATTATTGTTTGTTCATTGTTTAATCACCATGATCATCTCCTTGTTTATTGTTTATTTTATAGTTTATAGTTTAGATTTCGTTTTTGCTTTTATCCTTCCTGGCTTTGGACTGACAATCCTCTGTCCAGTTTATTTTATCGTTTTTAGTTTCGTTTTAGTAGTAACAACCTTAGGAAAATTAATGAACTAGATACCCCGATTCCCTGTGATCGACTCCGGTATTAATCGCTATGCTACGATCCCTACACTTGGGGACTACCGGATTTATAAATTTTATTACTTGTTTATTTTATGTTGATAAAATCCGTGACAAGTTTTTGGATGGTCGTCCAATAGCTCAGGACTCCCGTTTACGTTCAAACTGAAGCACATAAACGCTGCTAAACACGAAAACAGGTCCAAACAAAACACGAAAACTAAACAAAACCCTAATTGGAACCTAAACACAAACCTATGAAAAATTAATAATCACTAGATAACACAAACTACCTACGAAAAACTAAATAGAACAACTTTAGAAAAAAATAATAAGAAACTAAACGACCGTACCGATTCCCCGGCAACGGCGCCAAAAACTTGTTTTTGGTTCCGTCGGCGGGAATACTCACCACTATACTACCTCAGAAAAATTAATAATGAACTGGACAACCGCACCGATTCCCCGGCAACGGCGCCAAAAACTCTTCACGGATTTTATCTAACAAAACGACAAGTAATAAAATTTATATATCCGGTATTCCCCAAGTGTAGGGATCGTAGTACAGCGATTAATACTGGAGTCGATCTCAGGGAATCGGGGTATCTAGTTCATTAATTTTCCTAAGGTTGTTACTACCAAAACGAAACTAAAAGCGATAAAATAAATCGACAGAGGATTGTCACCCAAAGCCGTGGAAGGATAAAAGTGAAAATGAAATCTAAACTATAAAATAAACAAGAAATAAGAAGATGATCATGGTGATTGAACAACGAACAAACAATAATCCACCGTCCCGCAACCCTCTATTTCCTCTCTAAAGTTATCTTGTGATGATTTAACAAAAGATGTGGTTCACCTATCAAACGTATGAATTTCTACTCTCGTAGATAATTCGTCTTTGAATCTCATCATCTCTCGATCTATAAGATTGACGCTCTCAAAACAAGGTGTAAGATCTCTCAATCTAGCAAACTAGATATCTAACCTATCAACTCTCGTTATGTCGAGGTTAAAAATCCAATCTTTCCTATGGTGATCTAAGGTTTACACCGGCTCTCGTCATACGGTAAACATCAATGACTATTCATCTTTCGATTTCGATTGCATAACAAATAATCAAAGAAAAGATAACAACTTTGAATTAAAATCACAACATAAACTCAGATTGGAAATAGAAAAACCTGATGGAAAAGATTCAAATCGTTTGAACATGTTCAGCCCCAAGCATTCAGCATCAAGACATCAGCAAAACGGAAATAAAAACAGAAAAGAAACACCCTTGGCCGGCCAAGCACCAAGGCTCAGCCGGCCGAGGTGACTTGATCTCGAAATTAGGGTTTTCTAAGTATGCGGCTGTGTAAAATTATATGTCCTAGGGTTTGATAATGCGTTGTATTTATAGGAAACTAGGTCGGCTGCTGCTTAAGTCGGCCGCGGACGCCCGTCTGACTTTCTGGACGCCAGTCTGGTGCCTCTGGACGCTCGTTCACTATGGCGTCCAAACTCTCTGAATCAAAAACTCCTCCTGGACGCCAGTTCAGTCCCTTTTTCTTCCAAATTCATCTTGATCTTCATTCCAACTTCATCTCTATCTCTTTCCTTCCATGTAAATCATCACTTGAACATCTTTTAAGCTCCTTTCACCTCATGCAAGCGTACCTACATCACGATAAAAACATGCAAAATGTAACATCTTACATCTAAAGATATTTATCCAATAAAATCACATAATTAGCTCGATTTTGCACTTTAATACTTCTAAAACTCATTTGCTCAATATTTCAATATAAAGCTTGATTTCTATGAGAAACATACGAATATGGAGAGAATTGTTACAAAATATATCCTTATAAAACGTATAAAATCACCCTTAACAACTCCCCCACACTTAGCTTTTGCTCGTCCCGAGCAAAACAAAACAAAAGTCAAGGCTCGGAAAAAGACAGACATCTCAGCAAATATAACACATATTCAATAAATCAGAAGTTCACCACTGTGTGTGTGCAAAGCCATAGAAAACTTCCACTAAATCCAAACTTGAGAAACTCAAAGCAAAACTAGCTAATACCCCCTCGTAGACTAGCAATAAATGACACTCATAAGATGTACCCTACAAACGAAAAATATCCCGAAAAGGATGATCGAGTATATCTAGGGCCATTCTGAAATACTCAGAGGATAATCCCTACAGCATATCCATCAGTTTCTACTGGGGATAAGATAGACGATAACTTAGTCTTTCATTCATTTCATAACAATTCTTATATAAGTTGATTTAACTTTTCCACATTTAAACACACATCAGAATAAGCTGTTGCCCTGTCATAGCAGAATAGGATATTCGAGATATACCCTACCTTACTCCAATCATAAGGCAGCTTCTCCTGACTGTCGTGAGCTTTTAGTCATCATAGTGGTATAGGACATACGTGGTATACCCTATTGCACTCAAATCATCGACTAGCTTCCGACACACCCAATTACTTCATTTATTTACTCAACTTTTTCATTTGACAATAAGTTACGTGTTACTTATCACATTCAAACCTTAGATATTCACAGTATAACATACTCCGGATCTAAATACAAACTATCATAAATCTCAAGATATATACGTAGCACTAAGCACATGACTTATAAGAAAATCAGAAATCACTCGTCCAAAAAGGGGTATAACTCTATAAATTAGCTCTTCGTTCACTATGGCTCGTGAAAAATAGATCTCAGGTGAAACAACTAACTTAACAAACATATGATATATAGCTTGGATGACTATAAAAATAACGAACATTGCATTGAATTGCCTACTCGGGACAAAACAAAAACAAAAATTTTGAAAAATTAAGCTCATTTAGCAGCATAGAAACATAATAAATCAAGCAAATGATATGTAAATTGTTAGGTGTGATGCCCGAAAGACAATTTTGTAATTGTTTTATTTAATAAATGAAATGATGTTATTATTCATATTTATTATTCTCATATTCACCGATGTGACAATAGTATTTACACTACAGAAAACCCTAAAGTATATCGTTTATGTAATCACTTAACTCAGTGTACGGTATATACACAGGAGGATTGAGTTAGTGAAGATGTACTTAAAATACAATTAGCCCGTAGTGAAGTTAATCGAGAGTATCGGGTCTCTTCTTTAACGTGCTATTAATGCGCCCAGAACACAATAGGTGTGATTGTCTTATCCGGACTTTCGGTTAAGAGAACCTAATGGGGCATTTATATATGATAGATATATCATATAGGGCTGGACCGATTTGATTAGAGTTCACGATATAATTCCGTGATCGAGAAGTCTTATCGAATCAATGGATGATCATATTTATGGATATATCTTAATCCTGAGGTGATCACAGTCAACTGCTTGAATCAGTATGAAGTTTGACTTGACGGTTAAGGATTACACTGAGTCTGTGGTCTGAATTACCCCATCTTGGCATTGTCTTTCGATTGAGTGAGTAGTCGTGTTATCACAGATACGGAATCCATTCCTTCCATTTATGGAAGTAGATAGACAGCTTCCTTTATTTGTTAATCCTAGAAATCGATCGATCGTGCGAGTTTCATATTACACCGATTAGCTACCAAAGTGAGTTGTATGAATTAATTGATCACTAGGGGTTAATGGTAAATAAGGATAAGAGGTTCTAAAAGGGTTAACGGTAACTTCCCGATTTAGAATGAACAGTCTATGGAGGATTAATCCATATGTAATGATTATATCAATGGACGCTTATTATTATTCTCGTGAGGAGATAAATATAATCTTATAATCGGAGGAGTGCAGTCACGGGATTATGGTGGCATATTCCTGTGATTGATTTATCGAATATAATTATTCTATAATTATTTATTTGATTTATCGGAGTCACGATTATTAGTCCATGGTCCCCGACGTGCCTCCTAATATAGCATAGCTATTCTCGGACGTCGAATCCTAATAATATTAATTTAGTTCTTGTTGGACTTTATTAAAACGATATGTGAATTAATTGTTTAGTGGACTATTAAAATAGTTGGGCTAAATAATTAAATACACGGAAAAGACATTTTTCGTGGACTCGGCCCAAATTGGTGTGTTGACCTTTTTTGGTCAAATATATTAAAAAGGTGCGTGGACCTTACTTTGAAAGAAAGGTGCGCATGCATTTTGTGTTATTATTTAATTATTGGAAAATTGGTTTTTCTTGGATAATTATTTAATGTGTGATTTATCTTTTATTTGTTAAATGATAATTCATGAAATATTAGATAATAATATGATTTATCCTAATTTGTTTGGGATAATTATTTTATTTATCTTTTATTTGGAAAAAGGATTAATGTAATAATTATCTCTTAATTATTTAATCCTTGGAGGACAAGGATTACTCTCCTATATAAAGAGAGTTCTCCCAAGCCTTAACACACACATAATTTCGACTTTCTTAGAAAGAAGAGGAGGAAAATTCGGCCAAGGGGTTTTGGGGAGAAATCTTGGAGTTTTTCCGGGTAGCATATCGGAAGGATTCGAGACGAGGATTTCCTTCCACCGGGAGTTGCTTGATCACACACGATCGGAAGACCGTGGTGCTCTTCACATCTTCACATTCATCCTTTGCGGTTCTTCAACTTGAATTTAGAGATTCAAGAGGTATGATCTACATCCCCTTGTAGAATAGATCTAGTTGTTTTATTACGCATATTATATAGATCTAGATCCATAAATCGCTTCCGTTGCGGACAATATTACTAACAGTGGTATCAGTCGCCATGGTGATCTATATTTATACGTATAAAATATTAGATCTAGGAGTGGTAAAACATGTAGATTTTTTTGTCCCAAATTTTTTTTAAAAAATATAGGGGCCGACCCATGTATTTTTTTTTTTTTTTTTATGTTATGAATGTCTTGGTTGAAGAGATGGATTGGGGTTGGTACTGTTTACTCGTTAGATCTATTGTAGCTCCTTTGTTTAGCAACAATTGAGCATAGGAATTGTATTTTTTTTTATGTCTTTCTTTTCGAAATTTATGTAAAAAGTAGCATCTTTTATTGTTATTTTGATTATCCGGGCTGGAAAAGATGAAGATCTTGCTGAAAAATTGAAGATCAAGACGAAACCCAAGGTATGAACGGGAGAAACAGATGAATTTTATTAAAATCTGCTACAGGACTTTCATGACGCCTGAAAAGCGCCACTAAAAGTCCTGTTTAATAAAAATATGCGGCTAGGGTTTATTTTTTTTGTTGCGGCTGCATGAAACTTTTAATGTGACCTAATTTTTTATTTTTTTATGATCTTTCAACTGCCGCATGATGAAGAAAAAAAAAAATTTTATTTTTGGAAAATAAATTAAAAGCAAATGCGATGTAACATAATAAAATTGTGGGGTTCTATTTGGACCCCTATTTACTACTTGCACCCATTTACTACTTGTACCACAAAAATTACTTGGGCACCACATGATTTTTATATAGGAAGTCGATCACACTGGTGTTCCTTGTGGAACACCAACGTCGATCCACATGGCGTTGGTGTTCCACAAGGAGAACACCAATTGTGGCCGACGCCGCCCTATATAAATAAGTGTTAAATCTTAGAACGCCACCATGACTTTTCATCGGTGTTCTTAGTGGCATACCAACGCCGCGACACCGACGCTTGGTATGCCACTAGAACACCACAGTGAGTGACGTTTTTCACCCGAAAAATATTCATTAATGTGGTGCAAGTAGTAAAAAGGGGGGTCCAAATAGAACCCACCTAAAATTAAACATATGAATAATTAAAATAAATTGGATTTATTTAATTAAAAAGACCTTTTCTCCTCTCGGGTGTTCGTGGTTCGTGTTCCGGCGGTTCGAGTTCAAGATTCGAAGATCAAGACTCGAAGACAAGAAGATTGTAATTTATTTTTCCTAGGATAGATTAGTTACGGGGTACCAACAATCCATCTCGGTGTTTAAATTTCCGCAATTTATTTTTTATGTGTTCGATCATAAAATAGATATAAAATCGGAATTGCCATGACATGCATCATATCATAAATCCACTCCATGCATACATGTAGAATTTTAATTTTGGTAATTAAAATAGGCATGTATACAAACTCGTGTAATTAGTTGAAATTTAATTA
Source organism: Gentiana macrophylla (assembly GCA_026214975.1). Lineage (NCBI taxonomy): Eukaryota > Viridiplantae > Streptophyta > Magnoliopsida > Gentianales > Gentianaceae > Gentiana > Gentiana macrophylla. The sequence goes on from CM047805.1 coordinate 61,513,410, forward strand.
ATATGTGGTAATTAATTTAATTTAGTAACTAATTAAAGATCCGAGGACGGGTTATGAAATCGTTAGCCTTTCGGTGTGTGTTCTCGGTGAACCGCCTTAAAGCTCAAACGAGATCACGTTTTCGATTCGTAGTGTCTACGAGATTGAATGATGGTAAAAGAACAAAAATCTTGGATAAAAGCGGTTCGCTTATAGGTTGGGTGGTCAATTGAGCTTCGCCGAACGACTTAACCCTCCTAGTGTGATGTATGCACGGGGGTCCGGCAAGACTAAGCCAAAGCCGAGAGCGGAGGGGTGATTCCTTCTAATCTCAATAGGGCTCTCTTGACCCGACTTCGTCCGACTGTCACATATGTTCCAACGAATAGGACGGGTAGGCTTGCCTACGTTACCGACACCATTCGGAATCCTTGATTTGATGAGCTTTTATGATAACATCAAAAAGACGTGGTTAGTTAACCCACAACCACTTCCAAATTATTGAGTGGGAGCGGGGGAGGCGACAGCCAACCCCACGGCCTCTACTATAGATACAAGTAAGTGAGAGAAGGGTGACGCCTCGAGGCGCTTTGATTTCGTCCCCCTAAGGATGGTGTTCGCCCCTATCAACATTCATGGCTTGGTCTCCGAAAGGATAGGTTTTCTGGTACTGTCGGGTCACCGACCTATCCTAAGACGGCATACTCGGGCGTACACTCTAAGAGAACCGATATAGTAGGTCACACTCATCATGGGTATTATTGATAATATCTAGGCTAAAAGGAAGGTAGTCAATGAATAAAGGGATGTTCGATTCCGTGGGATGTTTGATTCTCACAAGTTATTCATTGATGAGATTGTCTCGATTTAACCGTCATCTCTTTGACCTACCCTAAGGCGACATCGAGATGCGAGGTTAAAACTTGGAATGGTAGAGTAGACTTATTTTTAGTTTACAATTCCTAAAATTTAATATAGTAGTGTTAAACTTGAATTAATACATGTCATTTTATTTTCAAAGAAATGTCCGCTCAAATTTCCTTTCTTATCATTCAAAAAATTAACGGGAAACAACTTTAAGAAATGGAAGAGTAACTTAAACGTGGTGCTCACGTATGAGAATGTGCAACATGTACTTACTTCTGAATGCCCTACGCTGGCGATCCAAAAACCTGGTAAAGCTGAGATCGAACAGCGCGTAATCGGCTGGATCGAAGCGTATAACCGGGCTCGTGGATCATCCTGGCGGCGGTGGTCGGAGGTTATTAGGACCCAGTTGAAGAGTTTGAGTCTGCGCAGGAGAAATCATGCGGAAAATTACTACGATGTTTGGATCACCTAGCAACCAAGCAAGACCACGATGCCATCAGTTGGCCGTCAAGACGAAATTGAAGAAAGGTCAAGCGTTGAATGGTCATGTTCGAATATGATCGATTACTTCAATGACGCCGGTATTCATGGATCAAAGTTCGATGAAGCAACTCAAGTATCAATGATTTTGGAATCGTTGACTCCACGAGTTTATCCCGCTCAAAACTCGATGATCTCACGGGCAAATATGAATTGACCATGACACGAGATGTTGAATGAACTCGACTATCTACGAGGTCCTGCTATCGAAAGATAAGGTCCAAGTAGGGGATAAGAAAGTCGAAGCCAATATGGCGAAGCCAGGTCATCAAACAAGCCTAAGGCGAAACCGAAGAAGAAGGGTAGTGTTGCACCCGTGCCCAAGCCAATGAAGAAAAAGGCTGCCAAGAAAGTTGACGAGTCCAAGCCCAAGGGCAAATGCTTTTACTGTAAGGAGGTAGGACATTGGCGACGCCATTGTCCCGAATACCTTCGTGATGTGAAAGATGGCAAAGTCAAGGTCATCCATTGGGAAAGATAAGAAAGGTAATTTGGAATTACTATTCTTGGAATCTTTTAATGTAGCTAAAGATGTGTCCACTTGGATACTTGATACTGGAGCTACTAACCATGTATGTTCTTCATTGCAGATTCTTAGTTCGTACGAGGAGTCGGAAGAGGGTTCTCAAGTAATGCGAGTAGGCACTTGGGCGCCATTTTCGCCTAAACAAAGGGGAGCTGTGGACTTGCATTTTAATAATAGAATTTTACATTTAGACAATGTTTATTTTATTCCCAATTTCAGGAGAAATTTGATTTCTTATTCTCGCCTTAGTTGAACAATCATTTTCTGCTTCAAGTTTGAATGGTGAATTTGTTATTTCAAAGAATGGCTTTGAATTGTGTTCAACTATAAATGAAAATGGTTTATATTTTGTAAGACCACATAAAGCTCCCTACTTAATAATCGAAATGTTTAAAACTGCTCATCAAAGATCTGCAAAAAGGCAGAAAATTTCTCAAGTAAAAGAAGATAAAACATACTTGTGGCATCTAAGGCTTGGCCATATTTCCTTGGAATGACTCAAAAGACTTGAAAAGGTTAATGCCTTAGGTGAGTCATCTGTTGACACACTGCCTGTCTGCGAGTGTTGCCTGGAGGGAAAAATGACTAAGCGTCCCTTCTCATCAAAGGGTAATAGAGCCACAGGAACTCTAGACTTAGTGCATTCAGACCTTTGTGGTCCGATGAACGTACAAGCTAGAGGCGGATACGAGTACTTTGTGACTTTCATTGATGATTACTCGAGATTCGGTTATGTTTATCTACTGCATAGAAAATCCGAGGCTTTTGGAAAGTTCAAGGAGTTCCAAGCGAAGTTTAAAGGCAACTAGGCAAGTCATTGAAATGCCTCCGCTGGATCGTGGAGGTGAGTATTTAGATCTTCGAGTTCATTGACTACTTGGCTGAAAAAGGAATTTGTTTCCAACGTTCAGCGCCTAGGACACCTCAAAGAAACGGAGTTGTCTTTGAGAGAGAAACAGACATTGATTAACATGGTTAGATCAATGATGAGCTACGCCTCACTACCTATATCCTTTTGGGGTTATGCTTTAGAAGCAGCGGTCTACATTTTGAATGCAGTACCGTCAAAGTCTATCGAAAAGACACCCATTGAGATGTGGTCGGGACGTCGCGAAAGCATGCGTCACTTCCGCGATATGGGGTTGTCTCCGCACATGTCTTTGATGGACAAGACTACCAAGCTACAATCACGCATTTAAAGTATGTTTGTTTGTTGGCTATGCAAAAGGTACACGTGGTGGTCTATTTTACGATCCGGAAGATAACAAAGTGCTAGTCTCGACTAACGCTACGCTTTTGGAGGAAAGTTATATGAAAGACCACAGACCTCAAGTACAATTTTACTAGAGGAATTACTCTCCGATGACATCAGGCCTATTGTGGCTGCGATGTTCCCCGTAAACAACACTAATAATACAACAATCACTTCCGACATTCTGTTCCACCCAGACGTCATCGCGAGTGGGTTCGCCACCGCCTCGGCACGGCATGGATTTAGAGGCAAACGTAGTCGCCTCGATGGGTGGAAGATGATCCTCCGACCTATAAGAAGGCCTTACTGGATCACGATAAGGATAAATGGATTGACGCAATGAATCAAGAGATGGAGTCTATGTACTCTAACTCAGTCTGGAAACTTGTAGAACTTCCTCAGGGTGAAAGGCCCATTGGATGTAAATGGCTCTACAAGCGAAAGAGAGGAGTAGATGGGAAGGTTGAAACCTTCAAAGCACGGCTGGTAGCCAAAGGTTACACACAAATGAGAGGTATAGACTACGAGGAAACCTTCTCACCTGTGGCCATGATGAAAACCATCCGCATCCTCCTTTCGATTGCTGCATGTCTGGATTATGAAATCTGGCAAATGGATGTTAAGACAGCGTTTCTCAACGGCTTTCTTGACGAGGAAATCTATATGCAGCAACCAGAGGGATTCATTGAAGAAGGTCGAGAGCACATGGTGTGCAAGTTGCTCGAGATCCATTTATGGGTTGAAGCAAGCATCTCGCTCTGGTATCATAGATTCGATCACACGATCAAGTCTTATGATTTCGAACAACACTTTGCTGAATCTTGTGTGTACAAGAAGGTTATCAAAGATAGTGTTGTATTTCTAGTGTTGTACGTTGATGACATACTCCTAATTGGCAACGATAAGGGATGATGTCCGACGTGAAAAGTTGGTTAACCACGCAATTCCAAATGAAAGATTTGGGAGAAGCGAGTTATGTTCTAGGGATCCAAATTATAAGGGATCGTAAGAACGGGATGTTAGCTCTCTGTCCCCAAGCAACTTATATAGATAAGGTGGCCGCACGCTTGAGATATGGAGAACGCAAAGAAGGGTTTTCTACCAACCCGTCACGGCGTTTACCTATCTAAGTCTCGGGGCCTCAAACCCTCAAGAGGTGAAAGCTATGGGAAGAGTGCCATATGCCTCGGTCGCTGGTAGTCTTATGTATGCTATGAGGTGTCGAGACTCGACATTTGTTACGGGCGTTGGATTAGTCACCGTTTTTCGATCAAATCCAGGGCAACCGCCTTCGACAAAGATAAAGAATCTCATCAAATATTTGAAGAGAACCGAAATTATATGCTCGTCTATTCGAGTGGGAGTTTGGAGCTAGCTGGGTACACCGATTCGATTTTCGATCAGATGAGAGATGATTCTAAATCTACCTCTCAAGAGTTTACGCTTGGTGGCGGTGCAAGAGAATGGAGAAGCCAAAAGCAATCCAAAGACACGGCCGATTCAACAATGGAAGCTGAGTTCATAGCGGCCTCGGAGGCGGTAAAGAAGCGATTTAGTTAAGAAAGTTCATCGATTAGGCGTTGTCCCGAATCTCGAAGATCCTATTACTCTCTATTGTGATAACAATGGGGCCATTGCCAACTCTAGAGAACCTCGAAAGCACAAGTAAGTCGAAGCATTAGAGAGAAAATACTGGTGATCAACGATTTTGTCGATAGAGGGGACATTTCCGTCAAGAAAATCGCCTCCGCCGATAATCCTCGCCGATCCATTCACCAAGACGCATTTGTCGATTGAAGCTTTTAGTCGACACTTGGAGACTATAGGTATTAGAGACATGTCTCATTTGCTTTAGAGCAAGTGGGAGTGATAGTTTGCTGTATTTTAAATAATAGGGTGTGCTCTAAAACAATTAATCACATGCTTTCGTGCAAGTGGGAGATTGTTAGGTGTGATGCCCGAAAGACAATTTTGTAATTGTTTTATTTAATAAATGAAATGATGTTATTATTCATATTTATTATTCTCATATTCACCGATGTGACAATAGTATTTACACTACGTAAAACCCTAAAGTATATCGTTTATGTAATCACTTAACTCGATTATACGGTATATACACAGGAGGATTGAGTTAGTGAAGATGTACTTAAAATACAATTAGCCCGTAGTGAAGTTAATCGAGAGTATCGGGTCTCTTCTTTAACGTGCTATTAATGCGCCTGAGAACACAATAGGTGTGATTGTCTTATCCGGACTTTCGGTTAAGAGAACCTAATGGGGCATTTATATATGATAGATATATCATATAGTAATCGGACCGATTTGATTAGAGTTCACGATATAATTCCGTAATCGAGAAGTCTTATCGAATCAATGGATGATCATATTTATGGATATATCTTAATCCCGAGGTGATCACGATCAACCGCTTGAATCGGTATGAAGTTTGACTTGACGGTTAAGGATTACACCGAGTCCGTGGTCCGAATTACCCCATCTTGGCATTGTATCGGATTGAGTGAGTAGTCCGTGTTATCACAGATACGGAATCCATTCCTTCCATTTATGGAAGTAGATAGACAGCCCTTTATTTGTTAATCCTAGAAACGATCGATCGTGCGAGTTCATATTACACCGATTAGCTACCAAAGAGTTGTATGAATTAATTGATCACTAGGGGTTAATGGTAAATAAGGATAAGAGGTTCTAAAAGGGTTAACGGTAACTTCCGATTTAGAATGAATAGATCTATGGAGGATTAATCCATATGTAATGATTATATCAATGGACGCTTATTATTATTCTCGTGAGGAGATAAATATAATCTTATAATCGGAGGAGTGCGATCACGGGATTATGGTGGCATATTCCTCGTGATTGATTTATCGAATATAATTATTCTATAATTATTTATTTGATTTATCGGAGCGATTATTATTAGTCCATGGTCCCCGACGTGCCTCCTAATATAGCATAGCTATTCTCGGACGTCGAATCCTAATAATATTAATTTAGTTCTTGTTGGACTTTATTAAAACGATATGTGAATTAATTGTTTAGTGGACTATTAAAATAGTTGGGCTAAATAATTAAATACACTTTAAAAGACATTTTAAATTGACTTACTAAATTGGTGTGTTGACCTTTTTTGGTCAAATATATTAAAAAGGTGCGTGGACCTTACTTTGAAAGAAAGGTGCGCATGCATTTTGTGTTATTATTTAATTATTGGAAAATTGGTTTTTCTTGGATAATTATTTAATGTGTGATTTATCTTTTATTTGTTAAATGATAATTCATGAAATATTAGATAATAATATGATTTATCCTAATTTGTTTGGGATAATTATTTTATTTATCTTTTATTTGGAAAAAGGATTAATGTAATAATTATCTCTTAATTATTTAATCCTTGGAGGACAAGGATTACTCTCCTATATAAAGAGAGTTCTCCCAAGCCTTAACACACACATAATTTCGACTTTCTTAGAGAAAGAAGAGGAAAAATTCGCCAGGGGGGTTTTGGGGAGAAATCTTGGAGTTTTTCCGGGTAGCATATCGGAAGGATTCGAGACGAGGATTTCCTTCCACCGGGAGTTGCTTGGATCACACGATCGGAAGACTGTGGTGCTCTTCACATCTTCACATTCATCCTTTGCGGTTCTTCAACTTGAATTTAGAGATTCAAGAGGTATGATCTACATCCCCCTTGTAGAATAGATCTAGTTGTTTTATTACGCATATTATATAGATCTAGATCCATAAATCGCTTCCGTTGCGGACAATATTACTAACATAAATACACCAAACCATTCCCCTAGTTGTTAAGGGTGATTTTATACGTTTTATAAGGATATATTTTGTAAAAATTCTCTCCATATTCGTATGTTTCTCATAGAAATCGAGCTTTATATTGAAATATTGAGCAAATGAGTTTTAGAAGTATTAAAGTGCAAAATCGAGCTAATTATGTGATTTTATTGGATAAATATCTTTAGATGTAAGATGTTACATTTTGCATGAGGTGAAAGGAGCTTAAAAGATGTTCAAGTGATGATTTGCATGGAAGGAAATAGATAGAGATGAAGTTGGAATGAAGATCAAGATGAATTTGGAAGAAAAAGGGACTGAACTGGCGTCCAAAGAGATGGACTGGCGTCCAGGAGGAGTTTTTTATTCAGAGAGTTTGGACGCCATAGTGAACGAGCGTCCAGAGGCACCAGACTGGCGTCCAGAAAGTCAGACGGGCGTCCGCGGGGGACTTAAGCAGCAGCCGACCTAGTTTCCTATAAATACAACGCATTATCAAACCCTAGGACATATAATTTTACACAGCCGCATACTTAGAAAACCCTAATTTCGAGATCAAGTCACCTCGGCCGGCTGAGCCTTGGTGCTTGGCCGGCCGAGGGTGTTTCTTTTCTGTTTTTATTTCCGTTTTTTGATGTCTTGATGTTTGAATGCTTGAAATTTGAACATGTTCAAACGATTTGAATCTTTTCCATCAGGTTTTTCAATTTCCAATATGAGTTTATGTTGTGATTTTAATTCAAAGTTGTTATCTTTTCTTTGATTATTTGTTATGCAATCGAAATCGAAAGATGAATTGTCATTGATGTTTACCGTATGATGAGAGCCGGTGTAAACCTTAGATCACCATAGGAAAGATTGGATTTTTAACGTTGACATAACGAGAGTTGATAGGTTAGATATCTAGGTTGCTAGATTGAGAGATCTTACACCTTGTTTTGAGAGCGTCAATCTTATAGATCGAGAGATGATGAGATTGATAGACGAATTATCTACGAGAGTAGAAATTCATACGTTTCATAGGTGAACCAAATCTTTTTTTAAATCATCACAAGATAACTTTAGAGAGGAAATAGAGGGTTGCGGGACGGTGGATTCTTGTTTGTTCGTTGTTCAATCACCATGATCATCTTCTTATTTACTGTTTATTTTATAGTTTAGATTTCGTTTTCACTTTTATCCTTCCTGGCTTTGGACTGACAATCCTCTGTCCAGTTTATTTTATCGTTTTTAGTTTCGTTTTGGTAGTAACAACCTTAGGAAAATTAATGAACTAGATACCCCGATTCCCTGAGATCGACTCCGCTATTAATCGTTGTACTACGATCCCTACACTTGGGGAATATAGGATTTATAAATTTTATTACTTGTTATTTTGTTAGATAAAATCCGTGACAAGTTTTTGGCAACGTTGCCGGGGAATCGGTGCGGTTGTCCAGTTCATTATTAATTTTTCTAAAGTTGTTCTCTTTTGTTTTTCGTAGGTAGTTTGTGTTATCTAGTGATTATTAATTTTTCATAGGTTTGTGTTTAGGTTCCAATTAGGGTTTTGTTTAGTTTTCGTGTTTTGTTTGGACTGCTGTTTAGTGTTTATGCGTTTATGTGCTTCGGTTTGAACGTAAACGGGTGTCCTGAGCTATTGGACGCCCGTCCGTCCAAATCTGATCGTCTCTGTTTGTGTTTTGCCCAGGCAGACGAGCGTCCAGTAACTTGGAAGCCCGTCCTGTTCTTTCTCCAGGCAGACGTCCGTCCAGTAACTTGGACGCCCGTCTGGCTTGTCTGTCACCAGTTTTTTTTTTTTAATTTATTTTTGTTTTAGGTAGATATCTTGGTTTGTCTTTCTTTTGCTTATTAAATAAATGTACTTAGGTTTCTGTTTTTCGTAGGTAGGTTTCGTAGGTAGGGTTCGAGGTTGAATCATCGACTCCACGTTTTTCGCGGTCAAATTTTTGGATAAAGGGATCGCTTTAGCACTCGTTAGTATTTTGGCCGTAACTTTCGCTCGAGTGTCCGTTTACGCGCAGACCCCAATTCGAAAGCTCGTTCGACGCCGACGACATGGTTAATTTCCTACGGCCGTTTGATGCTGTTTTTGCGGTCAAAATCCACTGTTTTCCCTTCCATTTTGGGCTCAAAGATTTCAACACGTTTTTCTCCTTTTATCGCTTTCTTGTTTTTTGTTTTAAATTTTTCGTAGGTTGGTTTCTCGCTTAGGTTTTCCGTATCTTTTCTCTGCTTCGCTTTATTTCTTTCAATAAAAGTACCGTTAAATAAATTGAGGTTTTTTGTTTTGCCGTGTTTCGATAACCATTGGGTTAAGAATGTGCAAAACCTTTTTTTACTCAATTTATGAAACGTGAATTTAGGTTTCATAGTTTTGTTTTCGTTTTTAAACACTAGGGTTTCTGTTTTAATGATATGGTGTTAGGTTATGATTTTTGGGTTGCTGCTGTTTTCTGGTATCAATCGAGTCTACTGTGCTTTTCTGCTGAGTCAGACGGGCGTCCATAGTAAGTGAACGCCCGTCCGTCCAACTTGCACCAACTCTGTTATGTCTTAAGAGAACCAAACGAGCGTTTGTCCTTTCCAAACGCCCATCCAGTTCATCATTAACAGGAGGACGGGCGTCTGCATGCCTGAACGTCCGTCCGCCCTGAATATGCTTTAAACGTCCGTCTGGATTGTCTGAACGCCAGTCCAGTCTGTCAGTTTTATTTTGATTATTTGACATGGTTGTTCCTATACGAGCATCTGTGGCTAATTATTTTTACGTAGATGTTCTGAACTTGCATGTTTACATCTTTCCATCTACCGATCCATGTTAAATAATTGATTAATTTTTATTTACATGATTCATCCATGCATGTTATAGTTAATGTCGGTTCTCGTATGCTATAACTGTTCTTATTGTTATTTAGTAGCTAATGTCGGTTTCCGTATGCTACATATCGTTGTGATGAATCCTGTGAGCTTTGAGACTTATGTGTTTTCTTGTTCTTTTGTAACTCATATGGGTAGCTACCGCCGGTTTTCGTTGCTACTATCTTTGGCTTATGAGTTATATCTGCTTGGTATAGCTAATCGTTGGTTTTCCATAATGCTATCACCTTTGATGAGTCTTAAGGCGCTTCTTACATCGTGATATAATGAATAGTATCACTGCTTATCGTAAACTATCATTATTTGGTAGACGTTTATTATATACATGTCGTGTTGCAAATGAGTGGGCTAGTTTTCTTTCTTTTATTTTTGCATATCATTTAGAAGCATATCATTTAATTGCATATCATGTAGATTGCATTGTAATATATTTTCATGTAGTTGCACCTAGCCTAACTATTTTGTAATGTTCCATGTATATGTTCCATCTTTATAAGAGCTTAATCTGAAAAAATCTCTATGACTTCTTTTCCATGTGTTTTACATGTGATTAGACTACAAGAAAATCGGGTTTTAATGACGGGAATTCTCGTCATTAAATGCCTGATTCCTGTCATGAAACACTTTTAATGACGGGATTTTCCTCTTATTGTTGTTTCCCTAGATAAAGGTAAATAATGACGGGAAAGGAATTCCCGTCATTAAATGCACGGCACATTCAATGACAGCATTATCCCGTCAATAAAAATAATATTTTATAATGAACTATCCTCTCATTAATAAGGCCATTTTCCATCATTAAATCATGATTTAATGACGGCATATCCCATCATTATAGGCTCATTTACTCTCATTATAACAATTTTAATGACCACATACCCCCTCATTATTATAGTATTTTCCTCTCATTATATTTTCAGATGTTGTTTAGTATATGCTTTTAATAATGATAATTACTGTCATTAAAAAGTGTATCCCCTCATTAAAAATGCAGTTAAAAAACACAGAATACAGCAGTGTAGTGCAACGGTGATAGTGTGTGCAGGGCAATCAACAACAGGATATCAAGTTTATCAATTTCCTCACAATGCCAAGCACATATAATCAGAATTTCAGTGCTTAACTCAATGGGGTTGAGTCAGACTGATATTCTGAAGGTGGTAACACTTTATGGTATGAACAAACAATTAAAGGCCACACCTATACTTGGTGTCCCTTTGACAACAACCACTTATATTGATTTCCACAAAAAATGATGTGCAACCAGTTCATGAAAAGCGACAATCCATATGCCAAATAGACAATCCATATGCCAAATAGACCGAAGATTGACATTCATAACACACAAAACTTCAATATCAAGACAACCCTCTTTGTGGTCATCCTGAACACATTCAACACATATAAGGTGTAGTCGCTCGTATTCGTCACAAGAATGTCCCCAAAAAATTCCAATTTTCGCTAAAAGGGGTTTCAATACAAAGAATTAAAATATTACATTCATACCTCACACAAACCATCGAACAGAAAATTTCACTTACATCAATTGAATGGTTGTTTGGATAGATTAAAGAATAACTCACCTTGATTTGTGGCTGCAACTCAAACACTCTGCTTCCGATCAAATTTGATTATCTCTTTGCAATTGAACCCTAAAATTGAAATAAAAAAAATACATCATCAATTAGATATAAGAAGGAAGAGTACCATATGTGATAGAAAAGGAGCCTGAATCGAAAGGCTAAATTGAAAGGAGGAGTACCATCTGCGTTTTTTTTTTTACCGGAGAGAACCTTACCGTAAGAGTTTGGATGCGAAGAGTTTAGTGCAATAAGGTCTCAGTTTATCTAATCTAACAGAAGATAAGATATATGTGGTGAAAAATAATTATTGTTTTTTTAGGTGAAAAAAAATATAATGATACGGGAACAACCGTTGTGACACAACGAGTGCCACAACATTTATCTACACTGTTGATCATGGTGTAATTAACAATGATCTATGAGTCTACATTAGAAATTAACGATTTAGATACACGTACTCGTTGTGGTACAAAGATTGTGACCGTATCATTACTCGGGAAGAAAATGGTATTCTCGTAGAACAGAAAAAATTGAAATTGGGACTAAATTTAGTGGGAGATTACCCCGCCAAAAATTTGGCAAATTTTTAGGGCCATAAATTGAAAAATGAAAGTCCATATATTAATAATTATTTGCAATATACTCTTTCTAAATAGAAAAACCATTTCATACTTATTTTTATGAAAAACATAAAATGATAAAAAAAAAATTATTGTAACACGGTTATGCCAAGTGTCATGTATTTTAACCACATATTTTTTTTTTCTCTATAGCCGTATTATAAAAAACTCATTTCAAAAAAAAAAGTATAAATAATGACGGGAATTTTTTAATCGGACCACTAATGATGGGAAATATGATCACTAATGACGGGAATGAATCTTTCATCATCAATCAGCAAAACAATTTAGGTTCTGTCAATATAACTACCCCTTAATGACGGGATTCGCCTCATGTCATTATATTTTGTCATTGAAAGCCAGTTTTCTTGTAGTGTTAATTTTTATATATATGCTTCCTTATTCGACATGGATGCTTTAATGTGAGCCTCTGTGGCCTTTGTATATGCGTAGATGTCCTGTTCTTTCACCGTTATTGTTTTCTTTCCATCTATTGCAATCCATGTTGAGTAATTCACCTAGTTAGATGTGATTCCAATTTGATATATGCTGTTCCTTTTGTCGTCTATCTAGGGTGTTAGGGTTGTTAAAGGCACGTCTACACTTCACATGGCAAGCTTCTGTGGCTTTGCATAATCGAATTTTGTTGCGCTTCTGTGGCGTTATTTAGTAGACGTTGATATATTTGACCTTCCTTCTATGGTTGACAAGTTTCATTGCTTAATCTGAATTGTAGATTAGGGCTGCATCTATGGAATTAGTTGGGCTAGCTTATTTTCTTTATTTTCTTTTTGCCTTTTTAGTATAGTTGCATATCATTTAGTTGCATTGTATTTTATTCTGTTTTTTTCTTTTATTATTATTTTTCTTTTTAGTGCACCTAGCCCTGCTACTTTGTAGTGTCCTCTATCCTTATTTCTGTATGCACATGTGGGACCTTATTTGTTTTGTAAAGCTTCTGTGGCTTTATATTTGACGCTTAGGTGTCCTGTACTTTCCCTGTGTGGTGATTTTTCCATCTGAGCCATTATATCATGTGCTTATTTCTTGTCTATAATAATATTAGCGATATGTTATATTCCCCCGTGTTCCCCGAGATACTGCCATGTTTTTCAAGTGGTGCAGATATTTTTTTTTTTAGCTGTTCTTGTTAAGCTGGCCTTGGAAGTGAATCTGGAAAGGAATACATATGACATCTCGTGCATCGGAAACGCGGATCGATTATCTATCCTTCTTCAGCCTATCTTCATATCATTACCAAATCAGCTAAGTACTTTATCTTTTCTTTAATTCTGCACAACATGAGGACATGTTGTGATTTAAGTGTGGGGGAGGGGAATGGTTTGGTGTATCTACATATCATTTGCTTGATTTATTATGTTTCTATGCAGCTAAATGAGCTTAATTTTTCAAAATTTTTGTTTTTGTTTTGTCCCGAGTAGGCAATTCAATGCAATGTTCGTTATTTTTATAGTCATCCAAGCTATATATCATATGTTTGATAAGTTAGTTGTTTCACCTGCGATCTATTTTTCACGAGCCATAGTGAACGAAGAGCTAATTTATAGAGTTATACCCCTTTTTGGACGAATGATTTCTGATTTTCTTATAAGTCATGTGCTTAGTGCTACGTATATATCTTGAGATTTATGATAGTTTGTATTTAGATCCGGAGTATGTTATACTGTGAATATCTAAGGTTTGAATGTGATAAGTAACACGTAACTTATTGTCAAATGAAAAAGTTGAGTAAATAAATGAAGTAATTGGGTGTGTCGGAAGCTAGTCGATGATTTGAGTGCAATAGGGTATACCACGTATGTCCTATACCACTATGATGACTAAAATCTCACGACAGTCAGGAGAAGCTGCCTTATGATTGGAGTAAGGTAGGGTATATCTCGAATATCCTATTCTGCTATGACAGGGCAACAGCTCATTCTGATGTGCGTTTAAATGTGGAAAAAGTTAAATCAACTTATATAAGAATTGTTATGAAATGAATGAAAGACTAATTTATCATCTATCTTATCCCCAGTAGAAACTGATGGATATGCTGTAGGGATTATCCTCTGAGTATTTCAGAAAGGCCCTAGATATACTCGATCATCCTTTTCGGGATATTTTACGTTTGTAGGGTACATCTTATGAGTGTCATTTATTGCTAGTCTACGAGGGGGTATTAGCTAGTTTTGCTTTGAGTTTCTCAAGTTTGGATTTAGTGGAAGTTTTCTATGGCTTTGCACACACACCGTGGTGAACTTCTGATTTATTGAATATGTGTTATATTTGCTGAGATGTCTGTCTTTTTCTGTGCCTTGACTTTTGTTTTGTTTTGCTCGGGACGAGCAAAAGCTAAGTGTGGGGGAGTTGTTATGGGTGATTTTATACGTTTTATAAGGATATATTTTGTAACAATTCTCTCCATATTCGTATGTTTCTCATAGAAATCGAGCTTTATATTGAAATATTGAGCAAATGAGTTTTAGAAGTATTAAAGTGCAAAATCGAGCTAATTATGTGATTTTATTGGATAAATATCTTTAGATGTAAGATGTTACATTTTGCATGTTTTTATCGTGATGTAGGTACGCTTGCATGAGGTGAAAGGAGCTTAAAAGATGTTCAAGTGATGATTTGCATGGAATGAAAGAGATAGAGATGAAGTTGGAATGAAGATCAAGATGAATTTTGAAGAAAAGGGACTGAATCAAGGCGTCCAAAGAGATGGATGGCGCCCGTGAGGAGTTTTGATTCGAGAGTTTGGACGCCACAGTGAACGAAGCGTCCCAGAGGCACCAGATCAAGGTCCGAAAAGTCGACGGGCGTCCCGCGGCGACTTAAGCGGCAACCGACCTAGTTTCCTATAAATACAACGCATTATCAAACCCTAGGACATATAATTTTACACACCGCATACTTAGAAAACCCTAATTTGAGATCAAGTCACCTCGGCGGGTGAGCCTTGGTGCTTGGCCGGCCGAGGGTGTTTCTTTTACTTTTTATTTCCGTTTGCTTGATGTCTTGATGTCTTTGAATGCTTGAAATTTGAACATGTTCAAACGATTTGAATCTTTTCCATCAGGTTTTTCTATTTCCAATCTGAGTTTATGTTGTGATTTTAATTCAAATTTGTTATCTTTTCTTTGATTATTTGTTATGCAATCGAAATCGAAAGATGAATTGTCATTGATGTTTACCGTATGACGAGAGCCGGTGTAAACCTTAGATCACCATAGGAAAGATTGGATTTTTAACCTTGACATAACGAGAGTTGATAGGTTAGATATCTAGGTTGCTAGATTGAGAGATCTTACACCTTGTTTTGAGAGCGTCAATCTTATAGATCGAGAGATGATGAGATTGATAGACGAATTATCTACGAGAGTAGAAATTCATACGTTTGATAGGTGAACCACATCTTTTGTTAAATCATCTCAAGATAACTTTAGAGAGGAAATAGAGGGTTGCGGGACGGTGGATTATTGTTTGTTCGTTGTTCAATCACCATGATCATCTTCGTATTTACTGTTTATTTTATAGTTTAGATTTCGTTTTCACTTTTATCCTTCCTGGCTTTGGACTGACAATCCTCTGTCCAGTTTATTTTATCGTTTTTTGTTTCGTTTTGGTAGTAACAACCTTAGGAAAATTAATGAACTAGATACCCCGATTCCCTGAGATCGACTCCGGTATTAATCGCTGTACTATGATCCCTACACTTGGGGAATACCGGATATATAAATTTTATTACTTGTTGTTGTTTTGTTGATCTATGCAAAATGAGCTAGAATTTTCAAAATTTTCGACATTTTTGTTTTTTGTTTTGTCCCGAGTAGGCAATTCAATTCAATGTTCGTTACTTTTATAGTCATCCAAGCTATATATCATATGTTTGATAAGTTAGTTGTTTCACCTGAGATCTATTTTTCACGAGCCATAGTGAACGAAGAGCTAATTTATAGAGTTATACCCCTTTTTGGATGAGTGATTTCTGATTTTCTTGTAAGTCATGTGCTTAGTGCTACGTATATATCTTGAGACTTATGATAGTTTGTATTTAGATCCGAAGTATGATATACTGTGAATATCTAAGGTTTGAATGTGATAAGTAACACGTAACTTATTGTCAAATGAAAAAGTTGAAAAATATGAAGTAATTGGGTGTGTCGAAAGCTAGTCGATGATTTGAGTGCGATAGGGTATACCACGTATGTCCTATACCACTCTGATGACTAAAAGCTCACGACAGTCGGAAAAAGCTGCCTTATGATTGGAGTAAGGTAGGGTATATCTCGAATATCCTATTCTTCTATGACAGGGCAAGAGCTCATTCTGATGTGTGTTTAAAATGTGGAAATAGTTAAATCAACTTATATAAGAATTGTTATGAAATGGATATAAAACTAAGTTATCGTCTATCTTATCCCCAGTAGAAACTGATAGATATGTTGTAGGGATTATCCTCTGAGTATCTCAGAAAGGCCCTAGATATATTCTATCATTCTTTTCGGGATATTTTACGTTTGTAGGGTACATCTTATGAATGTCATTTATTGCTAGTCTACGAGGGGGTATTAGCTAGTTTTGCTTTGAGTTTCTCAAGTTTGGATTTAGTGGAAGATTTCTATGGCTTTGCACACACACAGTGGTGAACGTCTAATTTATTGAATCTATGGTATATTGTCTGAGATGTCTGTTTTTGTCTCGAGCCTTAGCTTTCATTTTGTTTTGCTCGGGACGAGCAAAAGCTAAGTGTGGGGGAGTTGTTAAGGGTGATTTTATACGTTTTATAAGGACATATTTTATGATAATTTCCCTCATATTTGTATAATTTGCATAAGAAACGAGTGTTTAGTGGAAATATTGAGCAAATGATATTTTAAATGAGTTAATCGCGAAATAGGTTAATTTATGTGTTTTAATTGTGATTTTATGTTTATTTGGATGATATTACACTTTGCGATGTTTTTAGGTGTTGTAGATACATGATTGAGGCTCAAAAGATGAACAAAAGTTGATTAAGTTCGAGCTAATTGATGATAAAAGAGATAATGAGGGAATGGGATAGAGATAAAAGAGATAAAGATCAAGAAATCAAAATTCGATCATATTGAGCGAACGTCCAAGCCCGTCCGTCTGGGACGGCCGTCTGTTGAAGTGAACGAGCGTCCGTTTGAGGAAAGTTGATTCGAGAGAGTTTGGGCGCTGGAGTGGGCGCTAGCGGGGACGGGCGTCCCGATCATGACTCGCCCTATTCGAAGTTTACATCAAAAGGCGGACGGGCGTTCAACCCGAAAAACGGGCGTCCCATCGGCCGACATAGCAGCACCGCCTTAAAATTCTATATATAGCTGCGTGTTTTCTTCATATCATAACACATGATTCAAACCCTAAACCTAGGGGTGGCTCAGCTGCGTTTTACCTTAGTTTCCATCCAGTTTTTATGCTTTTAATTTCTAGATAAACACCTTCAAATTTATGTACTTTTCTCAAGCTTTTCGAGTTGATCAAGTGATGTTGTAGGGATTATCCTCTGAGTATTTCAGAAAGGCCCTAGATATATTCTATCATCCTTTTCGGGATATTTTACGTTTGTAGGGTACACCTTATGAGTGTCATTTATTGCTAGTCTACGAGGGGGTATTAGCTAGTTTTGCTTTGAGTTTCTCGAGTTTGGATTTAGTGGAAATTTTCTATGGCTTTGCACACACACACACAGTGGTGAACTTCTGATTCATTGGATCTATGCTATATTGTCTGAGATGTCTATCTTTGTTCCGAGCCTTGATTTTCGTTTTGTTTTGCTCGGGACGAGCAAAAGCTAAGTGTGGGGGAGTTGTTAAGGGTGATTTTATACGTTTTATAAGGATATATTTTATGTCAATTTTCCCCATATGTGGATGTTTTTTATAGAAATCGAGCTTTATATTGAAATATTGAGCAAATGAGTTTTAGAAGTATTAAAGTGCAAAATCGAGCTAATTATGTGATTTTATTGGATAAATATCTTTATATGTAAGATGTTACATTTTGCATGTTTTTATCGTGATGTAGGTACGCTTGCATGAGGTGAAAGGAGCTTAAAAGATGTTCAAGTGATGATTTGCATGGAAGGAAAGAGATAGAGATGAAGTTGGAATGAAGATCAAGATGAATTTGGAAGAAAAAGGGACTGAACTAGCGTCCAGGCTGAATCAAGCGCCAAAGAGGTGGATCAAGTCCAAGAGGAGAAATCAGAACAGAGAGTTTGGACGCTGAGTGAACGAGCGTCTGCCTAGCGTCCAGAGCAGCTGGACGAGCGTCCAGAAAGTCGGACGGGCGTCCTTAAGCCGACATAGCACAGAGCCGCCTTACTTTTCTATAAATACCAGCCGCGATTTCAACCCTAAGACCCACATTATTGATACATTATCGACTCTTATTGATACATACTCATTAGGAGAAAACCCTAGGCGGCCCCAGCCCCCTAAGGGGAGGCTGGGGTTGCGATTTTTCTTGTTTCTTTTCCGTTTTATTTCTGTTTTGCTGCTGCGTTTTATGCTCAACGCTTGGGGCTGAACATGTTCAAACGATTTGAATCTTTTCCATCAGGTTTTTCTATTTCCAATCTGAGTTTATGTTGTGATTTTAATCCAAAGTTGTATCTTTCCATGATTATTTGTTATGCAATCGATATCGAAAGATGAATTGTTGTTGATGTTTACCGTATGACGAGAGTCGGTGTAAACCTTAGATCACCATAGGAAAGATGGGATTTTTAACCTTGAAATAACGAGAGTTGATAGGTTAGATTTCTAGGTTTCTAGATTGAGAGATCTTACACCTTGTTTTGATAGCGTCAATCTTATATATCGAGAGATGAGAGATTGATAGGCGAATTATCTACGAGAGTAGAAATTCATACCTTTGTTAGGTGAACCACATCTTTAATTAAATCATCACAAGATAACTTTAGAGAGGAAATAGAGGGTTGCGGGTTCGGTGGATTATTGTTTGTTCATTGTTTAATCACCATGATCATCTCCTTGTTTATTGTTTATTTTATAGTTTATAGTTTAGATTTCGTTTTCGCTTTTAATCCTTCTGGCTTTGGACTGACAATTCCTCTGTCCATTTATTTTATCGTTTTTAGTTTCGTTTTAGTAGTAACAACCTTAGGAAAATTAATGAACTAGATACCCCGATTCCCTGTGATCGACTCCGGTATTAATCGCTATGCTACGATCCCTACACTTGGGGACTACCGGATTTATAAATTTTATTACTTGTTTATTTTCTGTTGATAAAATCCGTGACACTTAACTAAAAAATACTTGAAGAAAAAGACTGTCTTCACGAAACCCTCATCATGTAATTTTTCTTCTCAAAATTCGTTTCAACCTAAAGATGCTAGTTTGAATTTAAGCACAACTAGGCTGACCCTTTTGTATTCCAATGAGGCATATAAAGCTAAGGAAAACAACATGGGTAGAGGTCCAACCTTTCCCCAACAGCCCACTCATGAACTTAGATGTTTTCAGTGTAAAGGTGTGGGGCACAAAGCAAGTGTGAATATCCCGACCTTCCGTAAAAGGGCAAACGTGTCTTTATACGAAACGGAATATTATATTTAATTTTTTTTGGATTAAAGTGTTGGTAAAAGAAATATTAGTTTTGGAAAAAAATAGTATTTATGGGGTTTTAATGGAATTGAAAGGGAATTAAAGGACTGTCTTGCAATAACTCCTTGGAAGTTTATTTTGTAGAAATTAACTTCCCTTACTTGGAAGTTTTCAGAAGTTGAGGGAAAAGAAAATCCCAATGTTTTGTTCAAACTTGGCAAAGGAGAGGAGAAAAAGAAACATAAAAGCAATGAATGAGACTTCTTCAAAATTCTCACAAGTCTGGAATTCGTTTTCAGAATCAATTGAAGATTTGGAATCAGCGTAAAGAGAGCTTTCATTTGACAACAAGATCATCAAGTGTGAGAAAAGGTCAGTTTTGCCTCGGCTTTGGATTCATCAATAGATGATCAAGTTTTGTGGTTTCGTTTGGTTGATTTCGTAGTTCCTTTTGTTTAGAAGCTTTGATCACAATTGTTTCTTGTTCAATTGGTTGATCAAATAGGTTTCTTGGAGAAGTCTTAGAAGTGCTGCAGATGTTCTTGAGTTTTTCTTAGGTAAGAGGTTCTTCCTATTGTTTAATTAAGGTTTTTATGATGTTAAGGTTAAGTTTTAGAGTTGCTTTGTGCTTAGAAATCATGCCTAGATGTTATTAATGTGGTAAGATTTGATATGTATTGTTTAGAACATGTTTTGTTGCTGTTTCATTGTGTTTTTGATGATAATCATGTTTGAAAGGGTTGGAAATCGTGAAGGGCAAAAAATTGCAGGTTTTAGGCTTTTCTGGTGCACAAGTGCACGCTAGACTAGGACAAGCGTACACCTGCACTGGCTGAATGAAAAACTGAATGTTATTAGTTACACAAGCGCACACCTGCGCTTGCTGAATGAAAATTAGAATGGTAATGGTTACACAAGCGCACGCTTGACCAGGGCAATCGAACTCTTGACCCAGTTTCTCATGAAAATATGTGTTTTAAAACTAAACTTGGTTTAGGAACGTTCTAATGGATCTTATAACATTAAATGAACATGAATAAGCCTCGATTAAGTTTCCGTTGCGTTTAGTTCCGGCACCGGATGTACTCTTCCATATAGTTGAAGTTCGGGACCGTCGGAAGGGTATGATGGGCCTGTGCTTTGAGGAATTAGAATTCCTCAATGTCTGTGTATGTGCTAGTCCTTGTCCGTGTCTAGTGGTCTAAGTAAGAGAGTAGGAGTTGTGAGGGAGCTTATTTGAAAATACTTAGGTGGCTAGCTAACAATTAATAATAAACATACTTGTGTAGTAAAAAGATTAAACATCAATCCATTCTTGGTAAGGCACAAGTCTATATCATGATGTGTTGGCGTTTAGATAAAGTGGATAACTTCGTAAGTCTTTGGACCCTACGTATGGAGGAACACCACTCTGTAAGTCTGAGACCCTACGTACGGAGGGACTTCGCTGAGCGTGTACACTATCGGGCTTTCCCCCGTGGATCCACCAATATGTTGCACCCCAGATATTTCATGGTGAGTAGCACCATGCGTAGTGCCCTTGAATGATGTTGTAACAAAGATAAGCTAAGCTAGAAACCAATAGTCAAAACATGTTGATGAGCATGAAGTAAACCCTAGAGTTTGAGTCGGTCTCACAAAAATAACTTAATAATAATAACTAATGAACCTTTCATAGTATGACTTAATTATACTTTAGCTTCTTCCTCTTGCTAAGTACTTTGTACTTACCTCAATTGCATATGTTTCTTTGTGTGCTTTTGGGGTGAGAAGATGAACAGGTTAGCCTTGAGCTCGTTAAGGAGTTCGATGATGATTTGATGACGTTGATGCCATGATGATGCTTTCTTTTTACCATTTCTATTAAATGTTGTAGTAGATTATGTTGTACTTTTATTTCAAGTTTGTAAGACAAGTGTTTTTTTTTGGAACATCGTACGTTGTAAGCTTATTTTCGTTGTTGTGAGGATAACCTACCTTTTTAGTTGGTTTGTATCTTTTCTTAGTAGCATTTAGGATGCTTGCCGAGTCTTTTTAACTTCCGTTTGCTAAAATCGATACGACGTAGTAGAGGCATACGTATATTATTGAATTTATTTAATATTATACGTGCCGAACGTTTGTTTTCCGGAGAAGGACTCGATATCCGGAAACGGGACGTTACAAAGTGAGTGTGCAAATAAACATGTTATGGTTTTGGTGGGAGAATCACGCGGGGAGAAGGAGTATTTGTCACAATTTGAGGAAGAGGAAA
Source organism: Gentiana macrophylla (assembly GCA_026214975.1). NCBI lineage: Eukaryota > Viridiplantae > Streptophyta > Magnoliopsida > Gentianales > Gentianaceae > Gentiana > Gentiana macrophylla. The sequence goes on from CM047805.1 coordinate 61,535,331, forward strand.
GACAGTTGATTTTGAGGAGGATATTGGCCAAGCACCCCTGGTTGGCAATCTTTTGGTTACAAAAAATCCTTGTGTACCAACGTCAAAGTAGAAGAAAGTTTGCATTGTGAAAATAATTTTCAAATGTGTTGTCTTATTAGAGGTAAAATGTGTATTGTGATTATTGATCCTCGAAGTTGTGCTAATATGATTATTACCGAGGTGGTGGAATATCTAGCAATTTGTACTACCAAACATCCCCAACCTTATAACTTGAAATTGTTGAATGAATGTGGTGAAGTTCGTGTTACCAAGCAAGCGTTGATTTCTTTCAACAATGGCAAGCTGGATGATGATGTTCTTTGTGATGTGGTGATCACGTGTAAATCTCTTATACTAGCAAGAGGACTAGGGCCCATCCAGGGGAGGTTGCAGGAATTTTGATATGAGGGTCAAAAATTTGTCAAATTTTTTTCCGTATCACACATATATCTGAACATTCAATTCTACACATGTAATTATGGGGCAATAGCTAAAAAAAGGGGTCAAGACATAAAAATAAGGAGTTCAATCACACATATATGTGTGTTTATAAAAAAATTCTCGACTATTTCTACATAATATCTTTATTTTTAGGGGTCGGCCGCACCTCAAACCCCTAAGGTAGAGCCGCCCATAGGCCCATTGTGTATAACAAACGAGCAAGGGTCTATCCCATAGAGACAATGAAACTTCCAATGAAAAACGCACTAAACCCTAATAGAGAACACATAGGGGTGGTCTACGACCAACATAAAGACAAAGATAAAAAACGGTATCACCTTCCCTTCAAACCTATCTCTTAACTTGGTGTAATTAATCATCATGTTTACTCCCCCTGTAATTCCGCAGATTACCAGAACATATGGTTTACCTTCGTAATTAGCTACGGGTGAAGTCTCTTAACCTTGTTTACTTCGTAAACGTCTATGTGCAGTTAACTTACCATAGGCTGTATTAACTCACACGCATTAAGTTTGAGAGAGTGCCGGCTCAAGACCGAAAACCTCTGTAGGAAGCTATCAATGATGACCAGCACGTTCCGAAAGATCGATCCAGAGTATGTCATAACTAACATTTCAATAATAGTCCTTCAGCTAGTTTACGAATACGAATACTAGATTGGCCAGATCTAAGTACACGTTAATTAATCTTGTCGATCAGACGTAGCTGGCGCCGAATCTCTAGAATTTGGATGACCTAAAGGTGCCTCGACGCGTCCATATAGACCGCCTCTGCGTCGATCATGGTGGTTCCTATTTCTGGGGTTTAATATTATCGTTCTGATTAATTCTGTTGAATTACTGGTTCGTTAAATATTTAGATCAATTACAACACGTAATAACATGCTAATCTACCATATTAAAGACATGAAAGTACATTCAAAGTTTCATGCTTTCAACAATTGAGGATGAACTTGATCAACTCAAGCTAGTTGATTGCTTGGGGTGATGGGAATAAACAAGAACTCAAAATAAAGCCAAGAAACAACTGCTACAAGCCATTTATAAGGTGTTGTAGCTTACTAAAGCTATCTAAAACCCTATAAGACTTAATTAATCTTCTCAAAGTCGGTTTCATGTTCTGTAAGTCCTCAACGCGTTGGGCCTGGGCCTCGACTCATCAGGCCAAACTTTTCTCGGTTTCTTGAGCAGATCTCTTCCTGGACTTCTCTTATTCGGCCAGTAACTTCTTCCAGCCCGAATTCACCTTATCCTTGCTCTTGGAAAATGATACTTCTTGAAAATGGCACAAAACAAGACAAAACAGTACAAATTCCAAAGGAACTACATAAAAATGCAGAATTACGACCCAAGGAACACGCACTAGGCAGTTTAATGCATTTCATACAATATTCAAACTATCTCTCATCAATTGACCAGAATTTTGGGGCAATTAAGGTATAAAATATAGTATCATTTAGACCATGATCAACTATTCCCCTTAGCTTTTGATCTTCCCGAGCAAAAAGGGAAAGAAATTGAACTCTCGAAACAAAATACAAGTTAACTAAAAATAGATTAGTGTCAAAAATTCAAGACAAGAAACGCATCAACTGTTATCCATCAGTAACACATTAAACACTATTACATTCATGAACCGGTGTGTGTGTGTGTGTGTGTGTGTGTGTGTGTGTGTGTGTGTGAATAACTCTCAAACAATAGTGACGTAGATAGAATCACATTATACCGACTCAAGGTCTACTTAACACATCACGAGCATGTTTGTCCTTTTTCGTCATTGTTTTTTGAATTTTATTATTCATTTTTTATTGTAGGTCAACCGGGCAAGGCAGATCGAGAACCGAGTACTTCTTCAAGGCTCGCGTTTATCTTATTTATTATTTGTGCGAAGGCTAGGTAAATTATCAATAAGAAAATTGCAATGGTCGTTGCCTAGAAAGAACCTTCTCGAACCTAACACCGAATTTGCTACCCTCCTGCAAAAGAATTTTTCTTTATAAAGGAAGTCACTCATTATATTTCTTAAGATCCTCACGTATTCGCTCATTTTGATAAACTACAAAATTCGTGAATCCTAAGCCATTATAAGATCCACAACTTGACCTAAATGAACCAAAGGTAGAACAAACTCAGAACACTAAGGTCAACTCAAGTCAACATAATGCGTCATCTATAATACACTCTGAAGAAGTGAGTTATACGTTCTTAAAGAGGCAGATTCACGAAAAGAATATGTGGCTAATATGCAACTACTTCAAAAGTTGACATGAATCTTGTCTATTCATTTGTGAAACAAAGATGTTATTAATTAACTCCAAAAGATCAAAAACTCCAAATCGTTACAATTATGTTCAAAAAGAAGCAAAAGAAACGTGGTGAAAAATACGTAAAAAAAGAAGCGAGATAATCCGAAAACTGATGAACTACAAAGCCAAAATCTAAGAGACGTCCCAGCACCCGCCCCCCACTTAACCGAAACATTGTCCCTAAAGTTGAAAGAAGTGAATGCAAGAAAGGAAATTATCTCAGGTTAAGCGTGGAGCTCAAAAAGTAAATCTGAATCGAACTAATCACGGGCTAAATGAAGAAAGTCACCTGTAGAATCTGCAATAAATCCAACATGCAAAACTAAACCAAAAAAACGGGGTTACATGAACTGATATAACTAGTAAGCAGAAGCAAGAAAGCAATATAAATTACTCCAAACAAAATTAATCCGAGAAAAAGATTATAATTAAAATAATAATCCGTACAAATTTAAAAAAAGTCTGGAAATACTAAAAAAAATTCAAATGAAATGGAGAAAAACAAACTATAAACTGAAACTAATCCAAGATGTCATCATCGGTGTCATACTCCTCATCAGCATAGGCAGGATGCTCAAATATAGGAGGAGCTGAAGAACTATAAGGGCCAACTGCACTAGACGCAGCTGCTCGATGAACTGGGGGAGCTCGGGTCGGAGAGGCAACCGGATGGATACAAAAATGAGTATAGATACCATCCATCTTCGCATGAAGCGAAGAGAACTCCCTCTCAAAGTGCTCATTGATCTCCTACTGAGATCAATAAGCCCCAAGGCCGCTCCTATGCATGGGGATGCACTCTCGGCAATCTAGAGGAACCATAAATTGTATTGGTAGACAGTACGGGCTTGAGCCCCTTCCAATCATCACTTGCCAGCACCGGGCAATGGGTTGTGGTAGCAATCGAATCAATCATAACACCATATGGCAGCATCACTTGGCTAGTAGTATGAGCAACCTTGTGAATGTGGCTATGCATAAGTAGCCCCAAATTGACTGACCTTTCATTCTTTAGCCAGAACATCAACTCTGCATGTGGCGGTGTCACCGAAATAGTGTGCTAAATGGGCAACATATAGGCACAGACACACCTATGCTGCAGCTTCCTATCCCAAGTCAAGTCGTTCTCCTTGAACAGTGCTGGGAACTCTATATTGTTGCACTCCCACACAACACCGAAGAAATTGGCAACAGTCCTTAGTCTCTCCACGTCCTGCTCCTCAGTGGCCAGGCATAACTCATCCTTCGCATCATGACATTATCATGGTTATAGTACTCATTGATCATCTTGAAGAATGAAGATCTCGTGACTTATGTAAGAATGCTTGAAAGGCAAGATTAAGAGAAATGGCTTGGAGGCATAATGTCTGAAGTAGATTCCATGAGTGACATAACAGGTTATGAACCTGGTCTGTCTCATATGAAGAGAATGTCCCTGAAATGTATAGCATGTCTTTATGAAAGGCTGACATGGATAGTAATAAGATTACTAGTTAAGCTAAATTGATGGCTAAAGGACTACGAGGCCAAAACCTTGTGATTACCTTTATGCAGCTAGTTATGCTTAAGACTATTCAGATAGTGCTTGTTGTAGCTACGTTTCATGGCTATATGATAGTGTTGAAAATATTGGGCCAAAGGCTTGATGTTCATAGACGATGACATGATATGTGAGCTCATGAGATCCATTAATGGAATCAAACAAGTTTCTCTATATAAGTTCTTTACTTTGATAATCAAAAGAGTTGATTTGATCAAAAGAAAATGATATGCCTGATGTGTAAAAGGGTTAGTGGGAGTGTCACGGGTTTTTTAGCAAGGTATTGAATATCCTACTTGAGAACTGTCATCCTAAGATTCATTCAATTAATATTTGGTAATTCAAGGCGTTTATGAAAGCTCTTGAAAGTAGTTGTTCTTATTTTAGAAATAAAAATCTATAGTGATAGATATAAATACTGCTTAGCTATCATAGTTCACTCTAATAGATGGGATGCTAAAACAGTTTAGCATAGATCATGGTAGGAGATACTGCTAGCCAGTATTTTCGGGATCTATCTATGACAGAACGTCAGTCCTGAGGATAAGGTGAAAGATGATACTTATGGAAGGTTCCCATTGCTGCTGTAATTGGATCCATCATAAGTGTTGTGAGTTAAACCAGATATTCATACTTAATGAAGACTCATGAGCAAGTACGAAAGTGATTCTGGTATATGTCGAGAATATCCTTAAAGGTGTTGAGGATGGGTTCTTAGTTTACTAAAACTTGGAATCGAACAAACGTAGATATACAGATATATGCCTGAATCTAATGTAGATAGTGGGAGTTACAATCTTGGTTTGTAATCACTTTAATTAAGTGATACAGTGAGCTGGAAATGTTCATAGCTAAAAATCACTGGATATTCTACAAGTGGGCCAAAACACAGTAATGCCTTGGAGGCGGAGCGGGAGCAGTACATGGATCTAGAAGGTTCATTCATGAACCTTGTACGGTTCTTCCACCTTTACTATATAGCTGATATAGTGGTGGATTCATTGCTTGAAGCAAGGACCATGGTCTCGTCAGAGATTCGTGTGTGTGTTGACCTTTTGACTTGATCATTTTGAGCATGATATGAAGGTAGTCTGAGACCCCACAGATAGTGATCCATTCATGCATAGGGTTAGTCGCAAGTATTGCATGAGATTCTTGTATTTCAACATGGTCTCGTGTGTACGAGTGATTAGTTTTAGGCCAAGTGAGAGATTGTTGAAATAGTGTCTTAAACCCAATCAGGTTGGACTGGATCCAACCGGGTTGGATCATTTCTACTATTTCTTTATGTTTATACATATGATGAATGGCTTTAATGTAATTATATATTCTATTTATATATATGAACCAATTTGTGATTGTATATATAATAACATCCCTAGTGTCAAATTGTGAGAGAGAAATCATAATAGTGATTATGGTTGATGAGATCTCGACTCACTTAAAATAGTTTGATACTTAAATGTCTCTAGTCGTATGTGCTATTAAAAGGGACATTAGTAGTAGGATCATACCTGCACATATTGAATGTCTTCTATCTTATTGAAAGTATGGATAGATCTCGTCTATCAAAGTGTTTAGACACTTGGACTGTTGTACATGGACGTGTATTGGAGAATGCGTACGTTAGACTGACCCACTTACTTTATTAAGTGTCGCACTATGTGGCGGTTGTGTAATTATCCTAAGACCGGAGTCTTCATGGCATCACGGTGTGGATTTTCATACTTTGACACTATTGAGGTTTCCCCTAGCCATGGGGCGATCATACGGTAGTGATTGGGTGTGATACTGAAGCATGCGTAGGATTCATGTTGCTCATCCAGAAATCGCGTATCCTATGAATAGGAGAAAATCCGAAAGGGACTTTTCATAAGGAATGTCTAACTCTCGTGAATCTTTCCAAAGTGGAAGTAAATGAGTTACTTCGAGAGAATAGGATATCCAGATTATCAGATACGGTCGTTAATGTTTGACACACGACGTACGACCGTATGGATATTGTAACAGCGATTAGATTATATTTACACGGTAATTGTTTCACATGAAAGGTAGTAGTCATTGCATTTGACTCTTTCGATGATTGGGGGTCACGGTGTGTTGCTAGACGCTATTCCGTGATCGTTAGGTATGAAGGACATTTTCGTAATTGCACTTTGTGCCTACGGCCAACATATTCGGAAGCCTACCGGGTCACACACATAAGAACATCTAGCCAGATTAAAATGCGGTTATAGTGATAACCAAATAAGGAAAGTTTTATCTCGACTATAAAGTGTTATAGTGACAAATTAATATGGTGGTATTTATTTATTATGAATAAACTAAATACAAGATATTAATTATGTTGATTAATTAAAAAATACATAGTTGATGTATGAGTCAAAATTATTTGTGTATATTGATACACATGTATTTTGCAAATTAATTAATCATATGTATTATATTAATTAAAGAATATTCTGGATGTCAATTTATGGGTAAATTGGGTGCCACTTTCTAGTGTAAAAGGTACACTTGGATTGTGCAATTTAATCAATGAGATTACCATATATTAATATCAGATATTATTTGATTTATGAAAAATAGATTTATGGTAATATAATAAAGATAGTCAATATTAGATATTGACAATATCTTGAAAATATTTATTATAAGTTATTAAATTAAATGAGATGATTCAATCAAAGATACTTTCCATATTTTATTAGGAAAATATTTTCTTTCTCATTAATCTACTAGGAAGCTTCTTCCTATCATATTGGGACTAGTAAGGGGCGCAGGTCACCACTATAAATATAGTGGTGTGTCAAGCTCTTTTGTACATCACAATTCCAAGAGACTAATAGTTCTTGTGAAAATAAGAGAGTTTCCTAGAGAGAGAATTGAGAGAGAGAGAAAATGTCGGTCTAGCAACCGTGTTTTTTTAGTAGCAATCCAATGGTGGATTCTGGCGGGTTTTTTGTGTGGACTAGTGTTAAGGGCTAAATTGTAGTATTTATACATATATTCTATATATCAATTTTCTCCCATATATGTATGATTTTCATGGAAATCGAGCTTATAATTGATTAATTGAGTAAATGGTGTTTTTAATAGTTAAATATGAAAACGTATCGATTTATATGCTTATTTGGTGATTTTATGTTGTTTTGGAATTGTGTTACGTTTTGGTATGTTTTTCGATGTGTGTAGATACATATCTTTAACTTTGGAAGAGATTTGGAAGAGGCTAAAGTCGAATTTGAAGTGTTGATAAGAGATAGAGATGATACAAGAGGATAAAGATGGAGGAAAGAATGGATAATGATCAAGAAATCGAAGTCCAGCAAATCTGGACGAGCGTCCATGCAGCGTCCACTATGGATGGGCGTCTGGTCATTTGAACGTGCATCCAGAATCGTAATTCACATACATAGAGTTCAGACGCTGTCCAAACGAGCGTCCAACCCCCGTTCGAGAAAGTGGACGGGCGTCCACATATTCAGACGGGCGTCCACCGCCGTTTTTGCTGAAACCGACTTGGGTTACTGTAGCAACCGTCTCAGTTTTCTATTTAAAGCACAGCAGCCCCAAACCCTAATTCATTCAAAAATTTCTTCACATCAAAAGAGAGGCCAGCAGCCGCATCTTGAGAGTTTGAAGGCCGGTCACCCGAGCCTTGTGTTCGGGTGAACCAAGGTTAGATTAGGAGTAGTTTAGATGCTTTTCGTTTTCGTTCTTGGATCAATTCATGTATGAGACTATGTGAGTTCTTCTTGATTTATTCAATTCCAGTTTTTCTTCATGAGTTTAGTTCTTTTTGTATCTTTTCTATGTGTTTATGATGCCATGAGAATAGATTGAAAGATTTGTTTTCTATTGATGTTTATAATACGGAAGTTGCATAAACCTTAGATCACCATAGAAAGATAGGATCTTTAATCGTTAATGATGACAAGTTAATCGATTAATCATCTAGGTTGATAGATTCTAAAATACGAGAGTTAACCTGAATCTACACCGAGTGTTGTATGGAAATCAGTTTCAACTTACGAGAGAGTAGAGATTGATATATTGGATTTACTAAGGAATTAGGAATCCGTAGTTTGAGAATAAATTCACTAAGGAATTAGGGGTTTATGTCTCGTGAAAAGGTGAAACCACAAATCGAATTAGAATTATGAGATTAACTAGGATTGAGATCACATAGGTTTGTATATTGGTTGTTTGATCCCATGTCTTTAGTTTAGATTGTTTTTATGTTTCTTAGGTTAGATTTATCTTGATTGTTCTTTTCTGTTTTTATGTTTTGTTCTTCCGTTTCTTTTGTTTATTCATTCTTTGAGTAACAATTGAGAGAGTTAATGAAATTAGATTCAACATCCCAATTCCCTGTGGATCGACCCCTTACTTATCTCGCTCTACTATCAACAACCCGGTATTCGGCCGGTTAGGAGTTAGTTTTGCAATTAGGTTAGGGTTTATAAATTTTCTTTTTGTTTAGTGATGCAAAATCTCTCCAACAACTAGTGGTAGAGGCCGAACGCTTGGGTGGCTCCGTGCACCACTACTTTACTTAGACGGTCAAAGCGTCGATCTTTTGGATCAATCAAGGTATCTAGGGTGGTCAATAGGAAATGAAATTTAAATTCCACTGCGTTTCCGCGTAGATTTCCTAACATTTAAGATCCAAGACCTTTACCACAGTATCACACTGCCTCCAAGCATAGAAGTCTGCCGAATCATCTTATGGCCTCTTTATTGTACCATCTACAAAGACAAACTTATTCTTGGTGATTAACACCATCTCCATGGACATATTCCAAAGATGGATTCGTATTTGGATGAACATAGAATGGACTGGAAAGGGCTCAGATCTTGTTTCTTTGATGCTATTTCTGTCAAAAACACGAAATCCACACCAGATAATACAAAAAAAATGACCAGAAAACGATCAAAACTCAGAATAACCACAGATTTCTCTCAAGAAGCTGTGTAAAACATGAAAAGATGAAGAAAACTCTTAAGTTTCTCCAGGGATCAAAGTAAAACGCATGAAAATCTATGAAAACTATGAAGTTTCATGCTCTGATACCATGTTGAAGTTGTAAAACTTGAAGAACACAACGAAACACTAAGTAAAAAAACCGAAGTATTATTATTCAAAGAACAGTCTAAAAGTTAAGTTACATAGTAGCTGATCATAGGGTATTTATAGCATCATACACATAATGAATCAGTTAAAAGGGGTTACATGGAATTTGTAACATAATAACCGTTCTAACTACAAATTCTTTAAAAGCATCCTGCTGAGTCCTCAGCACTTTGTTGAGTCTGTGTTGCTCAGCTGAATGTACTCAAATGTTTGCCCATGTTGAGCTGCTCATTTTGCACTCAAATGTAATTATAATTAAGACTATCTTTGAAATAAGGAGCTTAAACTAATGTTACAGTTCTCATGTATCAATAGAAATAACCGAACTAGATGCAAACCGAATATATATTATTGCCCATGGATGGGGATTAACTGGCTCCGACAATAATATCACATCTATTACCTTGAGTAAGGGCTAGTGCCAAAGACCCTCGAGGATTCACTGCAAACTACATCTATTCCCTCATTTTTAAAGACTCATATTCTTTGATATATATCTCCAAAATGATGAATTTTTTTAATGAGTGACTGAATATCAATGATAAATCATTTTCCGGGGATTTTTATTGTTAACACCGATCGGCGTTCTACGTTTCTGACGTAGAGAAATATTATCAATCATACTTGACTTGGGGTATTTATAAATGGTTACTCTTTTTGTTCAATAAAGATATCGATGATTGTAGCTAAATCTGCAAGTTAATTATTTTCCAAACTTTCACTTCAATATAACTGATGCATTGAAGATCTTTTATATTTTATGAAATTTATCGGCATTCTTTTATCCCGTTCCTTTATCGCCCCCTAATGCCGAGAAATTATCTTCAATCAACATATAATAATTGCACCAAGCTGTATGATGTTCATTGCTTCAAGCGATTTACAAATTTCAAAACATAGTGGTTTCCATTGATTTATTTAACTATCTCATTTTCATGAGATTTATATCATTTGAAAACAAAATATCTCTTGCGCTTCATATGCCACTATATAGATTTAGACCCTCTAGGAATCAATCAAATCGGTTTACATCACATTTTGAGAAATAATTATAATGATGAAATGAGCTTTCGGTTCATATCTCCCATTTATTTAAATAGAAATTTATCATCATCGATATCTAGAAAATTTGCAATAACCCGTGACGGATTCAACATATCAATGTGAAATCCTTTTATGCAGGTATCAACAAACTTCTTTAGTATTTTTCAATTCGGGGATAAATAGATTATAACCGTTCTCACAATTATAGATACAATACTTCGAGTTATGCCAATGTTATTTGAATCACCAACCCAATTCTGGTGGATTTTTTCATCATAATTCTCACATAAAGAATGGTAATAACCACAATAACAAAAATATTCAGAATCACCATATGCATCTTAAATATTTCATGTTGTCGCATTCATTTCACGGAATGAATGTGATGTATCTCATATAATATGATACTTATATCATTGCTTTAATCGATGCATATAATACTAGTCACGTTTTCTTTTAGGAATCGACATGTCTCATCATTTTTAAGCATATTGTTTTTTATTTGTCTCAGTTTCAATATGATACCCATATTACTCAAAAAGATATTTTCGAGACTTGGGAGAACATAGTACTTTATTTCAAACAATTTTGTTTCAATGGTTCATTCAAAACATTGTATAGCACTTGCATATTATGCATTTGAAATTGTCTTCGATCTCCCATATTTTATTTTGAGAAATCCACTTTATTATCCAATAAAATGTGTGTTATCGCACTATTGATGAGACAAACATTGTCATCACCATTTATCGGTCTCAAATTTCTAAGTTCTGACTTTCATTACATCTTTAAAAAGAAATATATTATGTCATATCAAAGAGAAACTGCAATATTCAAGCAAATAATAATGTTCACGGAGTATATAAAAACAGTTAATTAATTCATTGACAAATAGATTCATTCAATAATTAGTTTATTATCATTTCAAGCAATCAATTATAAACTGGAGTAATATGTTCTAAGGAATCCAAGAGACAATTAATTAGAATTACAATTAATGAATCATCATTTTGCTAGTTATGACTGGTATAAATTTCACCCACTTATTAAGCGTTATAATTTGTTGTCATATTTTATTTTACAACAACTAGGTATCAAATTTTAAATCCAATAACAATATAGAGCAAATAAACGCATTTTACAATTAAGTATTATATATGTGCACCACGTAAGTGATTAACATCCCTATACAATCATGTAAAATATAATCTATTTAATTTTAAAATTTTAAAATAATTTATTTTCTTAAATTAATATGAATATGATTGCCAAAAGTAATATACATTGATTAATCCATTGATTGAGAAATCATATATTATTATTGTTGCCAATATCAAGATCTACATACCTAATATAAATAACAATACAATTATATCCCCTTTTTTTATAGAAGAAAACTTGCGACAAATATGCATTAACCACAATCAAGAAAAAATAATTTCATAGCTACTATTTATATATCACATAAAACTTTAGCCGTAAGGTCAAGACAAAAAACAAATTATTTATTAATAAAAGATGCTTAAATTTTAAATGCATCGTATAAAATAATTTTATGAACACCCAGAAAATCATTTTGTTTCTTGTCACGAGTATTATAATAATCGAATTAAATCTTTTTGCTAGGACTGTATCAACTATATTTTCGTCCACGACCATAATAATATATTAAAATTAAGTCTTCATTCTTTATAGTGAATTGACAACTCATTTGATGGGAACTAATGAGTTATCAATAATAACCATTCAATAACAACTCATCATATTGTTTATATAATTCCCACATATGATGGCATATTTTCTTCCCATATATGGTATAATCACCATTGTATATGTATTGTAAGGCTCTTTAATCGGTATTGCTACTTCAAGAGCATACTATAATGATAAAAGTGATTTTTTCCCTTTCAAACAGTGATCATATAATCTCATTGTGTATTCACTGAGATTTCTTATATCTAATTTTCAGATCACTAGTGGAAACATGTTTTTTTTTCCCGTGGACTTTAGGTCCTTAATTCTTCATACGAGTGGCATGTCTACGTTTTTTTACGAATCCCGTATTGAGTTCTATAAGTATTCGACATGTCTGGCATTTATTCATGTGGATTTCCACTACGAGAAAAATATTTTTTTGCTACACTATTGTTTGCCACACAAAATAGTCTAACCAAGTACTATTAGCCACACTTATTTTGTGTGTGTGACAATAAAACTAGTGTAGCAGTATAGGGTTTTTTTTGTAGTGTTTATACTCACTTTCATCGTTGTTTGAAGCATCCATTAATGTGAATTTTATATTCATTTTTACGAGCTTTATATTTTTATATGGATTTATGTTCATTATATGCTTATTTTAAACATTGATAATCTCCATGTGATCATATCATATTTTCCAAATTGCATAAAAGAGAAATTCTATTGTCTCAAGTATTTAGCATTCAAGGCTTCATATGAGTGATGGATATCAGTTATCCGGATTTTGACTTGATCCATCACTATATGATGTCTACAATATAATTACCATCAAAATTATACTCATATTACATGTGATATATAATAATATAATTGTATGACACAATTGACATCATATATATAAATTATAAACTAAATCAAATGATCAAATTTTACCTCAACATTCAATTATCTTTATCAATTAATGATTTCTTGGGTAACTCTATTGTATTGCTTCACTGAGTTTATACTTGATTTTTTATTGGGAAAAGCTAATGGTGTAAAATCATTGGTAGAGTCTCGTGTTAATAATATTGGAACAGATAATTCTAATGAGATAATTATAATATCAAATGAGTGATAAAATAGAGTTTGAAATAAATCAGATATAGTAATTATCTTATTATTAGGATAAGACAATAGTTTTTTATTTATTTATTTGGAGTTCAATTGTTAGATCATTTATCTCTATATAAAGGAGAACATTGTATCTTTTTTATTCATTCAATAAAATATCAGAGTTTGCGTATTTCGTATTGTGTTTTCTGATCTTTTTTATGGTATCAGAACTAGGGGCGGTTGTTCAGGTGCCTTCAGAATGGTGAAACCCCCTCCCCAACCCCAATCCTCTTTCTCTATTCCATCAAACCATCATCCACGCAAAAAAAAAAAAAAAAATTGAGAGAAACCACGATCCATGTTCTTTTTCATAACATCGGCTATTTTCATACCCCAAAAAAAAAAAAAAATACATTGCTGATAGTCTCCCCTAGCTTGTCATCGCATTGTGTTTGCAATTGTTAATATATCATTTTTATTCAATAGTAAAATTAGGGATGGCAAATTTCCCGAAAATCCCGACCCGTCTCGAATCCCATTCCGGTCCCGTCCCGAAAAATCCCGATCCCGAAAGTTTTCCGATCCCGAAATTTTGGGATTTTTCCCGACCCGAAAAATACGGAAACGGGATCGGGTATAAAACTCAATCCCATCGGGTTCAGATCCCGACCGAATACACACACACACACACACACACACACACACACACACACACATATATATATATATATATATATATATATATATATATATATATATATATATATATATATATATATATACATACTAAAAACACAAACATACTACACTCTTTGCTTCCGTCGTTTCTCAATTTCTCTCGCACCTCTCTTCCGCTTCTATAATATTCCAGTGTTCTTCCTCACAAAATCCACGGCCGTCGACTGCTGCCGCCGTTAACTTATTTCTCCGCCCCACCTTTTGAACTATTGTTTTGATCAAATAATTGTTGTCATTTTTTTATATTAACATAAATATTTTTTAACATCATGTGTATTAGGATCAAGCGCTTACCGTTGTACTAAAACCAATTGGTGTAAATGCGCTACTATATTTCCTTATATCACTTTTAACACGCCCCCTCAAGTGTGGGCCTATAACAAGCCCGGGCCAACATGACACACAAAGGCATATAAAGGGCACACACGGCCAACAAAGAGGCCCAACACTTGCACAATATAATTGGGGAAACAATGTTGGTTGCAAGGATTGATCCCATGACATCCCGCTCCGATACCATATTAGGATCAAGTGCTTAAATTACTAAATATATACATCCTATCAATGTGTTCGGGACATTCATTCCCGACCCGACGGGATCCCGAACATTCGGGATCCCGTCGGGTCGGGACCCGATGCTAATCGGGTACAGGTTCGGGAAGAAAAATTGAATCACAAATCTTATCGGGACGGGTTTCGGGTAGAAGGTTTATGGGTCGGGTCCCGACCCGATGCCACCCCTAAGTAAAATCATCTTTCATCTATTGTATCCCACCAATTGTTTGGATTTTTTACAATCCAACCGAGTCTCGTTTTTTCCCTTATGGCACGAAAATAAAACCTTCTATATTCCTTTTCCATTGTTATTATCATTATCTCATCATCTACAGGTAAAAAAATTACTGATGCCCAGCCCGAAATCGAGAAAAAAATACAAGCAGGGCCGGTCCTGGAAAATTTTGGCCCTTCGGCCAAGTCGTCGAATTAAACCTCTTAGTTCGATGTTTTAAAAAAAAACATATTTACAAAATATTACTTCAATATCGCGTTAAAAACATCCGTAGAAACAAAATTCAATTCATTGATAGCCTCAAAATATACCTAAAAAGTAGTAAAATTAAACATCTATTTTGTAGAATATTTAGATCTTTTAGTTCGAAGTTTATTTTTCCGTGTCTTTTTCCAACCAAAAAGATAAATAAATATATCATTGGTGAAAAACGTCAGTCCACTGACGTTATTATCGAAAAGGAACGTTAGTGGCACTCGCGTTCCTAGTGTGGCGTCGAAAGTAAAAAAAAAAATACAAATGTGCGGCCAAAAGTAAATGAACAAAAAAGGGTGTCAGTAAATATTATGTGGTGCCGATAGAAACCGCATTTATATACACACACACACACACACACACACACACACACACATATATATATATATATATATATATATATATATATATATATATATATATATATATATGTGTGTATTGGAGGGTGCTAATATATTAGGGTTCAAAATACCCAAAAGATGTTTAAAAGAGTTAATGAATTGGCTGGAATAATAAAAACAAAATAAAAAAACAGTGCGAGTAGTAATTAAGTGGTTTAAGGGAGTCCGAAAAAAAATCTGCTATTGCCGGGATTTGGTCTCAAGTCTTTCAAGAAAAAGCCAAATATCCTAACCAACTGGACTACAATAGATGACTGAAAAATATTTGAATATTTATTAATTATCGTTGTTAATTATCGTTTATTTGCAAAACGCATATTTTCGGGCCCCGGGATGGTTAGGCCTTCGGCCAATGCTTCCTCCGCTTCCTTATTGGGCCGGCCCTGAATACAAGTCATCTGAGAAGCTTCGACAAACTTTAGACGACAAAGAGTCACAAGACTGAAAGACAAGAACCAGGAGCCAAAAAGAGCCATGAGCCAGAGCTAACGGTTGTGAGCCAAAGAGTCCAAAGTTGTTGGTCCCTTGGAAAGGCTAACACAAGTTTAGAGGGGCGGGGGGAATAAACTTGTCACCAAAAACTAAATTCATAACGATTAAGGTTCAATTTTAACTTTTGTGAAGTTAAGCTGACTAAGCTGAGTCTATGTCAAACTGACTTATAACAAAACTGAGTCAACCGGCAGCGGATTTTAGTTTAAGCCTTTATCTGGATCTTGTTGTTTCTATAAGAAAAAGCTGAGTATGCAAAACAGAATTCTGGTAATGTGAGTTTGTGAACTGTGAGTATAACAATCAGTTTTCAGTATGATGTATAAACAATAATAAATGTTGTATAAGTAAATGACCGAATGTTAATGCGTATAGTAAGTAGAGCAAGAATTATAGTGGATCCAGGTGGTGTAATCCTGTCAGTCCACTCTTCCCCTGTGATGTAGGAGAGGAAAATTCCACTAGAACTCTTTGAGGTACGCTGTTACAAAAAGTCCTAAACGATAGTCCTTGACTAATCCCTAGTGTCACTATCTAAACAATCAAAGAACAAGTTGGATTGCTAATCTTCAAATGCTTGAACCACTGGTCCTTGGAGGGTTGTATTGCCTCTTCACCAGCTACCACCACAAACACAGTCTAACCGACTGCAAATGACACAACTGTCCATGGAAAATCCTTGACCGGATTGCTTCACAGTCTAAACCTTTCATTAAGAATCAAAGTTGGGCTGAGAATCAATAAATTGATTCTTGCTTGTGGTTCTTCTAAGTGTCGAAATCTGGATATGATCGATGTAGCTTGAACACTTTAAGAAATCTATATATGATCTTGTTGAGCGCAGATAATGATAGCAATTTGAATGAACTAGACTTGAGCACAATAATGCTTGTAATCTTGTTAATTTGGTGTTTTATTCTTGATGCCAAATCCTCTATTTATATTGTGAGGTCCAACATTCATCTTGCTTGAATTTGAATTGCATCAACATCTATATTTTCAGATGTCAGTTGTCAGTGACCGTTCTGACATGTTAGTTCTTCATCAAATAAAAATCCTTGTTTTATAATGTTCGAATGTCCTTTCAGTTTCTTGGATGGCTGACTATAAAACTGAGTATCCTATTCTGTTTTATACTAAGTATGTCACTTTTCAGTTTGTTAATTGACTTAGAGCATTAACTGAGTTTTTACTCTTCTTCAAAACTTAGTACTCTATTTATCTGATTTTATATGGCTTACTCAGATTACACCGTTCTTTAAACAAATCATCTAAGATATCATTGTCCTTATGATTCTTAGGTCTTCTTCAAAATCCATAAAGTCAGTTCATGCCATCATAGAATTACCTGAATTCTAAATTTACAGTCTCGTTTTTAGTCTTCATAATCAGGTGCAAAACCTCGCTTCTTCAATTTTCTACAACTGAGTCTGTGTCCCTCAGTTTTTCACATACTGACTTTGTACCCTCAGCCTTCAGTTCTAGATAAGTCAACTGAGTGTCTGAGTCTGTGTCCCTCAGCGAACTTACCTTTTTCAGTTTGGAGTATGACTTCAGTTTTAGGTGTACATCTTTCAGTTTTGTGTCATGTTGCATTTTTCTAGATGAGTTCTAGTTTTGTGTCATTTTCCAGTTTTCTAGATGATTTCCAGCTTTCAGTTCTACGACACTCTAACTATCATAGTGCTTGTCTGATATAACTTATACAATTATCAGCCTCTAGTAAAACCTACACATTCAGTTCTAGACATCTTTTAGCCTTTCACTATAACAGCTAGTTTCAGCACTTCATCAATGGGGTGTAAACAAATAAGTAACTAAATAAGATGAATCATCATCAAAACTAAAATTTTATTCTCAACAATTTCCCCTTTTCTTGATGATGCCAAAACCCTCCTTAAAAGAAAAGCTTAAAGATAAAATCAGTGCAAGGCAAAGTAAAACTTGAAACTGGATTTCATTAAGTTTGCAAAAACTGGAATATTTACATAGTTGATAATAACTAAATTAAGATCTAAAATTTTCTTTGTGTAACTTTGATAAACTTATGTTCCTTATCGTGAAGATAATATTCTTTTTCAATCTTTGTATCTTCCTTGTGGAATGTTCTGAGATAATCCACTTGGCTTGTAAGTTTCCACTTTCTCCATAGAGATAACTTAGGAAGATGTCTTCCATCCTTGTAGTAGTCTTCAAATTCTGAGATATCAACCTTCATCTGTTCAGTCTTATCTTTGATTTAAAGTCTTTCTTCAATCATCTATGTCTTTTTGTGGTGTTCCATCTTCTGATTGTGAAATACATCTGACAAAAAGTAATTGAGTGATTCTTCATAACTCTTATACCTGTACTTTGTGTTGACATGGTTATAGTCAGCGGCAAACTTCATCCATAGATCCATTGTTAGAGTAGCTCTTCTTTCTCCAGGTTGACTATACTTGGCAATGAGCCGTTCTTCAGATAGTTCTTTTACATCCCTGATATAAGGATCTGCTGCTGATTTGTATTTCTTCAGTTCTGTCAACTCAGCTTCAAGCTTCTGTTTTTCTTCACATAACTTCATCTTTTCTTCCTCTACTTCCCCCTTTTTGGCATCATACAATTGATTGATCAACTGTTGGGTTGCCTTTTGATCTGCTGAAATGTCTTTCTGGGAAGTAAGTACTTCTTTGAGCTGAGTTTCTAAACCATAAATTCACTGATTTAGTTGCCATTCGATCTGCCTTGGCTTGAATCTCGTGATCCTCTTCTGTTGTGATCTCAAATTTCTCTTTCAGACTAAGAATTTCAAAAACTGAGTTTGAAGTTGATTTCTTGATTACATCCAACTTGGTATGTACTGAAACGTCAGTCTTCTTTCTGTAGTCGAAGTATCCGGAAATGTGTGACCGAAGGTCATTGAAATCTTCCTTTTGGTTGAGCATAATCTTCAAACTTTCTTGGACTTTGCTCAATGTTAAGGCCATATTTATATGATTATTAAGGGTATATTTCATTATTATTTTCCCCACATTTGCACAATTTACATGAGAATTAAGGTTTTAAGTGTAATTATTTAATAAAGATGATTTTAAGAGGGTTGTATGCAAAATTGATGATTTTAAGTGTTGATTTAATGGAATTATTATTATTTGGATTTTATTACATTTTTGCATTGTTTATTTATCATGTAGGAGTTAATTTTCGAGTGCGATAAGTGGATAAATGAAGCTCAAGTCGAATCATAAGAGATAGAGTTGGAATTGGCTTGAAGAAATTGGATAAAGATGAAGAAATCTGATCCTAAGCAGCTCAAACGGCGTTAGGTGCGGCGTCCATCCTGGCAGGCGTTTGATAAAGTGAACGGGCGTCGGAATTGTGTTTTACATTCGAGAGTTCAGACGGAGGATGAACGAAGTTTACTCAGCGTCGAGCATTCTCGGCGGGCGTCCATAAGACCAGACGAGCGTCCGTTGCCGACTTAACCCTAACCGACTCAAAACTCTATAAATAAAGCGGCAGCCCCAACCCTAATTGATATACCACATAATTGAGATCGCAATTTTACACCAAAAAGCTGCGGCCAGAACCCTAATTCCACAGAGATGAACTTCTCCAACTCAACAATCATCTTCAACATGATTGTTGGCTAAAAGCCTTGCAGTGAGTCGACGGAGGAAGCCCATCATCAACACAACCAACTAGAGAGTTCGATGCTTTGTGTTAGTGAGTTTAATTTATAGTTTTTCATCACTTTGGATGCTGTTTTGTATTGATCATGTTTTGTTGGAATTAACAATTTGATGAAACGATTTATCTATATCTATATGCTTGGATCTATGTATGAAAATATATTGGTTTAAGTTTTATTTCGTTCAAGTGATGCAATTATTCGTGTTTTAAGAGATTATGCATGATTAGTTGAGTAAGAGTTTGGAAACAACCTCGTGATTTCGGGTTGATTGTATGTTTAGTTTATTTGAAAAGATAAACGAAACCCTAGAATTTGATTGAAGATATTTAATTGGATTCGTGAATAAATCACCACTAAAAACTACATCTTAGATCACCATCTAGTTGGGGGTTGTTGGTTGATGGGTGGATTCGTTGCCTCGCTGTGTTTTCCTTTATTGTTTATTAATCGAATCATTAGTTTAATCTTTAGTTTAAGTTCTAGTTGATAAACCCTAGTTTCCTGCTGTTTTTCTGCAATTTTCTGTTCCAGTTCGTAGTTGGACGCGCGTCCGCAATAGCAGACGCCCGTTCGTTAGATTCCGTTTTCAGACGTTCGTTCACCAAAGTGAACGCTCGTCTGGTTTTCTGTTTTCTTATTTTTCAGCTTGTTTTATCTCTGTTTTCTGTTTTTAATTCTTAGGTTTAGGTTTTAGTTAGTTTCAACTTTCGTTTAGATAGATAATCGTGACATAATCGTTAGAATAATTGTTATCTGAATCCGATAAACATTCCACTCCCTTAGGACGACCCGTAAACACCTATACTACGATCCTTATACTTGGGGTGTTTCGGTTTATAAATTTAAAACACGTTTTTACCGAACAAGTTTTTGGCGCCGTTGCCGGGGAGTCGGTAACGGTTGTCGGATTCTTCATAGGACAATTTTCTGAGTCAAAAGGGATCGTTTTTAGCACGCAGTAGTATTTTGGCCGTAACTTTCGCTCGAGTGTCCGTTTGGAGCGCAGACCCCAATTCGAAAGCTTCGTTCCGGCGCCGACGATGTGGTGAACGGCCGTGGGCCGTTCAGTGCGTTTTCGAGTCAAAATCCACTGTTTTCCCTCCATTTTGGCCTAGAAGATTTCAACACGTTCTTTTTTTTTTCCGTCTTAGTGTTTTTCTTGTTTTTAAACTTACTGTTTTATTTTATTTGATTTTCTTTCAATTATTTTCCTTACTTTTTTTTTTATATAGCTTAGATCTGTTTCCGTACTTATAGATTTGTTTGATTTTATAAGTTTTTTCGCTTTTTTTTTTTTACCTCGTTTTTAATTTCTGGTAACCTTAGTTTTTAGGTTTTCGTTTCTGAACGAGCGTTCAACAACTTGAACGCCCGTCCACTTCAATTCTGTCCTCTGAACGAACGTTCATTCAACTGAACGAGCGTTTCGATTCACGAGCAACGTCCATTCATACTTTGGGCGCCATTCATCGTCTCTCAAATCATCACTTCTTTCTATCTTTCTTTTCTCCCTCCTAAACCATCTAATCTTTTCTAAACTGTTCTAATCAACCCCAAAGGGTTGATTTCTTCCTTTCCTTTCTTACGGTTTATGCAAGCGAGAAGTAAGAAGGACTTCGATCTTTGATCCCGAGCACGAACGATCTATCCTTAAGAGAAGGCTTCTCCCTGATTTGGACAAAATGGCGGATCAAGATCCACCAATTCCAAATCCTGACCCCCAAGCTCAGTTAAATTTACTCCTTCAACAGATGCAAGCTCTGCAGCAACAACAATGAATCGACAGGTGGCATAAATCAACAACTTCAACAATTTAGACAAAACCCGGCTTAATCAATCGAACCAGGACCCTACACTCCATATCTAAACCAAGATTTTCTCGAGGACATAGACTCATTCGTCCTCCCGACATGGGAGGAGCGAACTTTGATCTAAAGAACGGAGTTGTTGCCTTTCGGTTCGAATAGCTCTTTCCATGGTCTTGCTCGGGAAGATCCACACGACTTCTTGTCCACATTCGTACAAATCGTGAAGCGTGCCATTATCCTGGTGTTGATTACGAGATCGTAAAGTTGAAGCTATTTCCTTTTGCTTTAAAAGGTGAAGCAAGCAGATGGTTTAAGTCGTTAGCACATCATTCCCTCCATACATGGAATGATGTCAAAAGAGCCTTCGCTCTTAAGTGGGTTTCACCAGGCAAGATTATGGAGATGAAACGGGAAATAGCTACGTTTGAGCAGATGGAGGATGAGACTGTTGGCAAAGCTTGGGAAAGATTGAATCTTTTAATGAGGAAATGCCCCAATCACGGATATGACAGACATGAGTTCTTTGGAATCTGTTTCTCTGAGAGGAGTCTCTCAACCTAATAGAGACTATCTTGACTCCACACTCATGGATCCTTCTTAGGGAGGTGATGAGGCCGCCTCTGAGTGGTCGAGACCATCGCCAAGAACAATATGTGGTCGACTCTAAGAAGACCAATATTGTTAAGAAAGAAGATCACGCAAGCAATCCCGATACACAAGCGTTGGTTGCTCGGATGGAATTGATAAGCAAGCGACTAGCCAATCTTCGACGCAGCCTCCGATCCGGGAGTGCAGGTAGGAGCGGAGATGACGGAAGAAGTAAATTTAATGGATAATCAAAACCAACCCTTCCGAAACTTCAATCAAAGCCGAACTACTCGGGATTTCAAAGACAAAACTTCAATCAAGCCAAGTTACCACCGGCCCTTCAAATTCAATTCTTTCAACTCGAACTATCAAAGGCCGCCTTCGAACTCCCAAAGGCCTCCAGGTGGCTGGAATCAAACTCGAACAATAATCATACCACCTCATGTGTCCTCAACACAAATTCGATGAGTTTGGTAGACATGGTGAAGACTCGTCTACTAGTGTTAAAGCAATTGAGAGACAAGTTGGTCGGATGGCGGACCAACAAGCAAGCGAGACCTCACGGTAAACTCCCGAGTTATACCGAGAGAAACCCAAAAGTCGATGTTAATGTTTGCACTTTGCCATTACACCACAATGGGAGTATGGACAAGAAGAGGAGTTGAATGAAGTAACGTTGAGAAGTGGTAAGCAGTTGGACCCGGCAAGATGTCGGAAAGCGAGTAGCCCCTCCCGGCGCCATGAGTTCGGGAGGAAATCGAAAACCACATGCCGAAGAAAGCAACGATGAGGAGCTTAGTGATAATTCTTCGGAGGACGAAAATAATTACGATGAAGAGAAAGGAAGGAGAGTCGAGGAGGCTGTACCCTCGACTAAGAAAAGAAAGAAAAGTTTGTGAGATGGAAGGATAAGGAGGATGAGGCGATAAAGAATCAGGCCACGAAGAATGATAAAGCCCTTCCTTATCCACCAAAAGGAAAGAAAAGCCCTCACTAATGACAAGCGGTATGATGGGGTGAGGAGGATACTTAGGGACACTAAAGTGAGTATGCCCTTAGTGAGGTATTGTCTCAAAATGCCTAAATGTACTAAGTATCTTAAAGAATTACAGTGGGAGCAAGAGAAAGCTTGAGGGGATGGTGAAGAAGTATTTCGAGAAGATTGCGCGATGGTTTCACGAAAAATTGCTTTTTAAGCGAGGTGACCACTGGCAGACCTTCAATCTCCTGTGAGATTGAGGGCCATTTGTTCGAAAATGTATTATGCGACTCAGGGGCCTCTATTAATGTGATGCCATTAAATGTATGCAAGAAGCTCGGGCTAGACAAAAGAATGCGAGAACGCCCCATTTCTCTTGGATGGTAGACAAATCTAGTAAATCACTGCGGCCGGTTGTGTAGCTAATGTTCTTCTTCAAATTGAACATTTAGTCTTCCCTACCGACTGGGTTATTCTAGACTATCCACCTGACAAGGAGATGCCTCTAATTCTAGGCCGAACCTTTTTAGACACTTCTAACGCTCTCATCGACTTCTGCAAAGGACAGATTACTCTTAGAGTCGGTGACACATCATCACCTTCACACGAGGACACATCCTGAAAGAGCCGTAATTGATGAAATATCGTTTGTCGAAGCCATATATGAGGACGGAGGAGATGCCTATTACGAAGATGCAATGGAGCTTACAGAGATAGGTGTTTTTGAAGTCATGGACATTGAGGATCCGGCTGACTGCGGGCCATCTTCTAATTCATTTCAAGCCGTAGGCATTGGCGAGTCATCTTCACTCGCTCATCTGGGCTGTTATTGAGTTAGAAGCATGGAGAGGCCCAGACAACAAGCGATGATTTCAAAGAATCGAGTCGGGAAGACTTCATCCCTGGTGAAGAAGAAGCTCGATGGGTAGTTGGGACGAGGTAGAGTTTTGGAGAGAAGCTACTCATTGGGAAGTAGATGATTGGGAAGAGCTGGCAGAAGAGCTTAAAGATGAAGAGTTAAGAAAAATGATCGATCACAAGAAAAAGGAAGCAAGTGTTGACCGGAGGATTCCGATGGATGATTTGATCCAGTACCTTTCTGGGGTTGAGCCTCGGGAAGATGAGGTGTTCTTTGTCAAACCACTTCAAGCTCATAAGGAGAAAGGTGGCCCGTTAAAGTCTAGTATTGAGCAACCACCTCTTGATTTAGAGCTTAAACCGCTTCCAAAACACCTTAAGTATATCTTTCTTAAGGATGGAGATAAATTGCCTTTGATCATTTCTTGAAACTCGACCAAGAGCAAAGCACACAAATGATGAAGTGCTTAAGAAAAACATCCTCGCGTTCGGTTGGCAAGTGGGTGATATCCGAGGGATCAGCCCAGACATATGCATGCATAAAATCCGAACGGCGGAGGGAGCTAAAAAGGTTAGACAACCTCAGAGACGACTGAATCCGCATATGCAGGAGGTTGTCAAGAAAGAAGTGATAAAGTGGCTCGACATGGGAATCATCTATGCAATCGCCGATAGCGAGTGGGTCAGCCCTACTCAAGTTGTGCCAAAGAAGGGCGGAATCACAGTTGAAAAGAATGAAAAAGGGGAGGAAGTTGCCCTACGTCTCGTGGCCACTCTGAGTCTCAGATCGACTATCGTAGATCGAATGAAGTCACCGCAAAAGATCACTTCCCTTACCCTTCATTGACCAACTAATTGAAAGGCGAGTGGTCACAAGTATTATTGTTTTCTCGATGGATACTCTGGTTACTTCCAGATAGCCATTGACCCCAATGACCAAGAGAAGACAACTTTTACGTGTCCATCTGGTACTTTTGCGTTCCGCAGAATGCCATTCGGCCTATGCAATGCGCCCGCGACTTTTCAACGGTGTATGTTGGCCATTTTTGATGGACTTGTTGAGAAATGCATGGAAGTCTTCATGGACGACTTCTCAGTCTACGGCGATAGTTTTGATGAAATTTTAGAAAACCTAGATATGGTACTCCAACGTTGCGTTGAGAAAAATCTGGTGCTCAACTGGGAGAAATGCCATTTTCTAGTAGACGAAGGTATCGTTTTGGGACATAAGGTGTCCAATGCTGGCATTCAAGTTGATAAGGCTAAGGTTGAAGCCATTGAAAGGATGACGTACCCAAAAACAGTGAAAGAGGTACGAGGTTTTCTAGGTCATGTTGGCTTCTACAGGCGGTTTATTCGAGACTTTTCTACGATTTCCAAGCCTTTATCAAATCTTTTGAAAGATGATGTAGATTTCTTGTTCGATCACGAAGTGCAAAGAAGCTTTCAATTGTTTGAAAGATAAGCTTATCGCTGCCCTATTTTGGTTGCACTCGACCGACCAAGCCTTCGAGTTGATGTGCGATGCCTCTAATTACGCCGTGAAAGCGCAGCTTTAGGTCAAAGAGTTGATAAAGGTTCGAGCCCATTTATTATGCGAGCCGCACCTTGAACCCGGCTCAATGCAATTATACTACGACGAGAAGGAATTCTTAGCCGTCGTCTTTGCCATTGACAAGTTTAGAAGCTATCTTCTCGGTCTCAAGTGATTGTATGGACGAGATCATGCGACTTTACGCTACCTTATGGATAAAGCGGATGCAAAACCAAGGTTACTTCGATGGATTTTAATTCTACAAGAGTTTGACCTTGTGATTAAAGATAAGAAAGGTAGTGAGAATATTGTGGCTGATCATTTATCTCGCTTAGTAAATGAGGGTGCAGAAAATCACAATGATATAGGCATTGATTTCCCGACTGAGCAATTGATGAAGCTTGAAACGGTTAGGCCGTGGTATGCTGACTACGTCAACTATTTAGCGAGTGGTCATTTAGAAGACATGACGTATCAGGAGAAGAAAAAGTTCTTTTCTGATCTTAAATATCTCGTATGGGAAGATCCTTATTTGTTCGAGTCCAGAAGGCGGGTTGCTTCGACGGTGTGTTCCTGAGCATGATCAGTGGGATATTCTGGAACAATGCCATAGCGGTCCTACCGGAGGTCACTATGGAACACCGAAGACGGTTGCAAAGATTCTTCAAGCTGGATTCTACTGGCCGACTCTGTTTAAAGATGCAGAAGCCTTTTGTAAAGGTTGTGATAGGTGCCGAAGAACCGGGACGGCGAGTAGTCGGATGGAAATGCCACTTAAGCCCATTCTTGAATGTGAAGTTTTCGATGTTTGGGGCATAGATTTTATGGGACCCTTTCCATCCTCATGTGGTAATAAGTATATCCTCGTCTGTGTGGATTATGTTTCAAAGTGGGTCGAGGCCATAGCTACTCAAACTAATGATCACAAGGTTGTAAAGAAATTCTTGCAAAAGAATATCTTTACTAGATTCGATTGTCCGAGAGCACTCATTAGTGATGAAGGCACTCACTTTTGCAATCGCGCCGCTTGACAAGATCCTTGAGAAGTATGGTGTCAAACATAAGATTGGTACACCATATCATCCTCAAACTAGTGGCCAAGTCGAGGTAAGCAACCAGAGCTTGAAAAGAATTTTGGAGAAAACGTGAACAATAATCGATCTAATTGGAGTCTTAAGTTGGATGACGATTGTGGGCCTATCGTCTTCGCATTCAAGACCCGATGGGCACGTCACCCTTCCAAATGGTCTATGGCAAAGCTTGTCATTTACCTGTCGAACTTGAACACAGAGCTTTTTCGGGCAATTAAATTCTTAAATTTCGATAGCCAACTCTGTGGGGAGAAAAGATTGTTACAATTGAGCGAGGCTCGGCGAATTCGGACTCGTGCATACGAGAATGCTAAGCTCGACAAGGAGAGAACTAAGATACTCCATGACGCTAAGATCAAGGACCGAGAATTCAAAGTTGGTGAAATGGCTTTACTCTATAATACTAGACTTCACCTGTTTCCGGGTAAACTCAAGTCTAGGTGGTGCAGTCCTTTGAGATTCTCGAGGTTAATCCAAGTGGAGTAATTACTTTGAGCGGGTATGGTAATCAAGCTTTTAAAGTGAATGGCCATCGACTTAAGAAATATTTTGGGCAACCAAAGGAAAAGCCGGAGCTTCTTTATTTCCAAAGAAGAGATGAAATCTGAGATGTCTGATTTGTGAAGAGATTCCATCTTATTTCTTTGAGTCGATGATGATGACGTTCTATATCCACCCGTGAGGTACCTTCCAGCGACACTTCGATCATACCACTATGTCTATGCCTATCATCCGCAAG
Source organism: Gentiana macrophylla (assembly GCA_026214975.1). NCBI lineage: Eukaryota > Viridiplantae > Streptophyta > Magnoliopsida > Gentianales > Gentianaceae > Gentiana > Gentiana macrophylla. The sequence continues at coordinate 61,562,579 of CM047805.1, forward strand.
AACAAGAAGAAGAGAGTCGATGTAGTTTGGAGAGAAAAGTTTAATGATCTTATTGCACACTTGACTTGTTGTTGTGGTGAAAATCATTTCCGCCCCACTACTCCTGATTCTGATACTGAGGTGGCGGTAGTCAAACCAAAGTGGCCCGATCCGGGTTGATCTTTTGAACTTTGTGTCAAGCTATTGACATTAAAAGAGCGCTCCTAGGAGGCAACCTAGTTTTCTTTGTTTGTTTCTTTTCTTAGGTTGTTTTGTTTTATTGTGTTAGAAATAATACTTTAGTTGATTTTGTGTTGATGGTTATTCCTCCTACGTTCATTGTAAGTGTTTTGTGTTATGTGTTGCTCATACCCCGAGATTATATGGTATGTCGAGTGTTGCAGATACTTTTGAGCAGGTTTTCGAGTTACTACTGTCCAGTGTTGTCTATTCGAGTTGTTGCGGTATATTCATGCTCCGGCCTGAGCTCTGCCAACTTTCATTCGACAACCACTGTTGAAACCAGCTAAGTTTTCTTGTCTTTTATATTTGCACATTCTGAGGACATAATGTGATTTAAGTGTGGGGGGGGTGTTTGGGTATGTTTTTATGCTATATCCTTTGAAATAGGAGTGAAAGTTAAATTTCTGCGGAATTTAAATTTTTTTGTGAGTCTCGAGCATATACTTGGAACTAGATGCTTGCTAGTTGTAGTTTTCTAACGATGATAGTATGTGACTTAGTGAGATAATTATAGCATGTTTTACTTTTATGGAGATAGTATTCGTTTTTCACGTTCACGAGAGCCTTTGATTTTGAAGCATGACTTTTGAATTATATCCTTTCATTATTTTTAATGATTCATCTTAGGAAGGTCGGTATAGTTACACCTAAGTTAGACCGTGGGCTGTGAATATCATAAAGTTTGAATGTGATAGGTGAGATGTAACTTATGACTTTGGAAAGTGAATGAATCAAGTGAGTGAGCAATTATTAATAAATACGTTTGTCGGAAGCTGGTTAATGATTTGAGTGCGGTAGGGTATACCTCGAATGTCCTATTCCACTATGATGACCAATAGCTCACGACAGTCAGGAGAAGCTACCTTATGATTTGAGTAAGGTAGGGTGTTATCATGAAACATCCTATTCTACTATGATGGGTAAGAGCTTATTCTGATATGCGTCAAATTTGAAAATTTAGAAAAATGTTGAATAAGAATAAAGTGAAGTCTTTGTTATCATGGATCTTATACCCAGTATAAACCGCATGATATGCTGTAGGGATTATCCTACCGAGTGCGTGGGAAGGCTTTGAGTGGAGCTATTCATGCATGCGTACTAGGATAGTCATTGGAATTTTTGAAAGGATATTTCTTTGAAAGGCTTGCTAGATTGAGAATGGCTTGTCACACTTACACGAATCTATCTACGTGTTGGTATTATTTGCTATAGTTGTTGTATCTTTCGTTACGTGAGTTAGAGATCTATGTGGATTATTTATAAGTTGAGCTATAGTTTTGATTGTTTTGTCCGAGGACGTACAAAAAGTTAAGTGTGGGGGAGTTGTTAAGGCCATATTTATATGATTATTAAGGGTATATTTCATTATTATTTTCCCCACATTTGCACAATTTACATGAGAATTAAGGTTTTAAGTGTAATTATTTAATAAAGATGATTTTAAGAGGGTTGTATGCAAAATTGATGATTTTAAGTGTTGATTTAATGGAATTATTATTATTTGGATTTTATTACATTTTTGCATTGTTTATTTATCATGTAGGAGTTAATTTTCGAGTGCGATAAGTGGATAAATGAAGCTCATGTCGAATCATAAGAGATAGAGTTGGAATTGGCTTGAAGAAATTGGATAAAGATGAAGAAATCGATCCTAAGCGGCTCAAACGCGGCGTTAGAATGCGGCGTCCATCCTGGCGGGCGTTTGATAAAGTGAGCGGGCGTCGGGTTGTGTTTTACATTCGAGAGAGTTCAGACGGAGGATGAGCGGCGTTTACTCAGCGTCCAGGCATTACGGGCGGGCGTCCATAAGACCAGGCAGGCGTCCGTTGCCGACTTAACCTAACCGACTCAAAACTCTATAAATAAAGCGGCAGCCCCAACCCTAATTGATATACCACATAATTGAGATCGCAATTTTACACCAAAAAGCTGCGGCCAGAACCCTAATTCCACAGAGATGAACTTCTCCAACTCAACAATCATCTTCAACATGATTGTTGGCTAAAAGCTTGCTGCGCCGAGTCGACGGAGGAAGCCCATCATCAACACAACCAACTAGAGAGTTCGATGCTTTGTGTTAGTGAGTTTAATTTATAGTTTTTCATCACTTTGGATCTTTGTTTTGTATTGATCATGTTTTGTTGGAATTAACAATTTGATGAAACGATTTATCTATATCTATATGCTTGGATCTATGTATGAAAATATATTGGTTTAAGTTTTATTTCGTTCAAGTGATGCAATTATTCGTGTTTTAAGAGATTATGCATGATTAGTTGAGTAAGAGTTTGGAAACAACCTCGTGATTTCGGGTTGATTGTATGTTTAGTTTATTTGAAAAGATAAACGAAACCCTAGAATTTGATTGAAGATATTTAATTGGATTAAGTGAATAAATCACCACTAAAAACTACATCTTAGATCACCATCTAGTTGGGGGTGTTGGTTGATGGGTGGATTCGTTGCCTCATTGTGTTTTCCTTTATTGTTTATTAATCGAATCATTAGTTTAATCTTTAGTTTAAGTTCTAGTTGATAAACCCTAGTTTCCTGCTGTTTTTCTGCAATTTTCTGTTCCAGTTCGTAGTTGGACGCTCGTCCGCAATAGCAGACGCCCGTTCGTTAGATTCCGTTTTGAGACGTTCGTTCACCAAAGTGAGCGCTTCGTCTGCAGTTTTATTTTCCTATTTTTCACTTGTTTTATCTCTGTTTTTCTTTTTAATTCTTAGGTTTAGGTTTTAGTTAGTTTCAACTTTCGTTTAGATAGATAATCGTGACATAATCGTTAGAATAATTGTTATCTCAATCCGATAAACATTCCACTCCCTTAGGGCGACCCGTAAACACCTATACTACGATCCTTATACTTGGGGTGTTTCGGTTTATAAATTTAAAACACGTTTTTACCGAACACTCAATTCTTCTACTGTCAGCTTTTCCGTTGGATCTTCATCATCTTGAACTATAGACTGATTATTGTCTTCAATTACCATCAGTTGCTGATTATCATCAACTTTGGCATCTTCTTCCTTATTGTCAGTTGTCTGATTTCCAACCGAAATTAAATGCGGATGAGTAACGGTTTGCCTAGTTTGATCTTGATTGTGCTTAGTTGCAAGATCAGCATCTTTTACTTTCTTTTCTTCAATCATCATCTTTACCATCATCTTTCTTCTTTGAAGCATCCTTGGGCAATGATGATGTAACTGATTCTTTTCTTTGAGCTACTTCATGGAATATTTTATAGCAATTGGTGAGAAAATCATCCATTGGAAATAGGGCATATAAGTCATTAACTTCAAGCTTCTCCAACAATAGTTTTTCTTCAGTTTGTAACGTATCCTTGATAGCTTCATGAGAGTCTTCAGTCTTGAGCTTCAACTTCATCAGTTTGATAATCCTTTCAGCATCAAAAGTATAAGCTGATACTGATTATGGAACTTGTTGTTGCTGAATTGACTGTTGTTGAGATTGTTGTTGCTCTTGACTGATGTCCATAGCAGAAACTTGATTCTCTGATATCTTTTTTTGTAAGTGAGAAACTTGATTTGATGAGTCACGCCGGGCATTCCGTTTGACTTCAGTTGTCTGCTGATGTTCCCCCTTAGTTAATGCTAACTGACTTGAGGTGCCTGGGAACAAACATCTTCCAACTGACTTTTCTCCTTTTGTTTCAGCTTTCCTTTTAATTCTTTGCTGCTGAGCGATCTGCTGAGACACAGCCTTCTTATTGGCTTTAGGTTGGGAAGTCTTCTTCTTTGGACTTGCAAATGCTGCAATATTCTCATTGTTTGTAGATGCAGTAGCAGTTTGTCCACGTTTCACCCAATTGCTGAGTTTTTCCAAATATTACTGAATCACTAAACTGAGTGATTTTCTTAACCAAAATCTGCCAACCAACTGTCTTCTTTCATCTTTGGTTTTGGTAGCACATGCTAATTCAGCCATGTGTTGCTTTTTGATCTGGTTGAAAATATAGCCTGCCCAGTTGAACTCGAGACCGTCCCACATGACATTCATCAGGTGTATCCCATCTTCAGTTAACTGGCTTAACCCTTTGTGTTGTCCGACGACATGCTTGCTGATCCACCTACCGAGTAAAGAAAATTCAGTTTTGAGGGCGGTAAGTTCCGTATCAACTACTGCTGGTTGTTCTGTAGCTGAAATCTGCTTCAGAAAAGCTTCACGCTTGAGCGGCAAACATGTTAAATCATTTGATCACTATAGGGTCCTTGAATTCAAATAACTACCTGATAATTTACTCATTGACAAAAATCTTTTGACCCTGAACTCTTGTTTAGAGTGAATTCTTCAGCATCTTCATGTTTTCCCAGAATTGTAGTAAACCTTCGTCTAAGTCTTTTTGCAATTGAGCATCCAAAAGGTTTCCCAAACCTTGTAATCTCCCAATCTTTTCAGATATAAAACTAGAGAGAAGAGTATTGTAGCATGTTGCTTCAAATTATTTACAGGTAAAAGAATCTGGTTTGGTGATTAACCTTTCCTCTTGGGTATGTTTAGAGGCAGCCATAAAAATCAATCTTGGCTTTTTTAGGATATAAAAATTTTGTTTAAATTTTTGAAAGTGTGTTGGGAAGATATGAAAATGAGAAAATAAATAGAGGTGGGGAGGCTGACAGTTTTGAACCTCTGATGATTTTTTTTATACCAACTTTTCAGATACCGTCGAGTATTTTGTGTAACCGATGCATGTACTATTCCCACGATTTGACATTTTCTGGGGGTATACACGCAACAAATTCTGACAAAAGCGGTGGTAATTAAATGCGATGTAACTATTGTCGGTTTTATCCTTTCGACTTTTGACTTTGTTTGACTGGATAAAAACTGACTGAGATTAGTTTGCATTTAGTTCAGTTTTGCCAAATCTTCAGTTCAGTCGGTCAGTTTGAGATCGTTGATGTCAATGACTGATCTGTCAAGTGAGCGTACCCAGCATGACAAAGATCAATCCCCTTGACGAATCTCTAAGCTTGAACTGACTTAGCTGACTTTGATAATTCCCAATTCAGTTCTCATATTAGAAAACCTTTCTTTGTCCAGTGGTTTGGTAAAGATGTCGACCACCGATGTTCATTTAGGACATAGAAGCTGTAACGCCCTTTTCTCCACATGTCCCTTATAAAATGATGTCTCACATCAATGTTCTTAGTCGTTAAGTGCAAAAGCTGGATTGTCGGGCTTATAGCTATTGCACTTGTATTTTCACACATTATAGGAATCAAGCATTTCTCTATTCTATAATCTCTTAACCGTTGTCTTATCCATAAAACTTGAGCACAACAACTTCCAGCTGCTATATACTCAGCTTCAGCTGTTGATGTTGAAATAGAGTTTTGCTTCTTGCTGAACCAAGACACAAGTCTATTTCCTAGTAACTGACATGGGCCTAAAGTACTCTTCCTGTCCACCTTGCATCCGGTATAGTCTGAGTCTGAGTAGGATATCAGTTTGAATTCTCCTTCCTTTGAGTACCATACTCCTACTCCTTCTATGTCTTTTAGATACTTCAAGGTTCTTTTTACAACTATGAGATGGTTTTCTTTAGGTCTAGTCTGAAATCTAGCACAAACACCAAATGCAAAGGATATGTCTAGTCTACTTGCTGTAAGATACAGTAGACTCATTCTTCTGTAGAGAGTTTGAGCCACATCATCAACATCTTTGTGTTCATCTAATCTGATGTTAGTTCCGATTGGTGTTGTGATCGGGGTCAATCAGGTTATAATATACTTGACCACCATAAACCAATACTAGCAAGAGGACTAGGCCCATCGTAGTATAGCTATAGTGAATCAAGGTCGATCCCACAGGGAACCAATTGTGGATCATCTTATATACAAACAATTAATTAAACATGTCAAGGACATAGAGGCGGTCTACGACCAACATAAGACAAGAAAGGTAAAGACACGACTCGACACAACGTAATTAACCTCCCCAATTATAGTCTTTATCGTTTGGAGCTAGATAATTTATAAAATAAACTGAACTTATTAACTGTCAATCCGTTTGTATCTATCTTAGATTGGCTACGGGAGTCATCCTCTTTAACTTGACTTAGCACCGGTTAGGTTGCTAGATCACTGTGCTACAATGCGTGACTTCACCTTTTGGGTATCCATCTCATGTAACTTGCACGCTTATGACACTAAGGATGCCGATATTAATCGTACACCTCGTCTAGGCAACATTCCTATGGTTAGGCGTACTTCCTAAGCGATTACTCAAGCTCTCGTCCAACTAGCAATTACCAAGTTATAGTCGCATGCTAATCTACGACGTACGTATAATCAGGTGCTAGCAATCCCCAAATATAAACCTACCTAGATAACGCTGAACGTCCGTGAAGAGCAATTCATAAGCCTACTTAAGAGTTTTATATTGGTATTTCCTTTTTACACGTTTTAATTAAACTAAGCGAGTAACGTAGCCATAGCCATACCTACTTAGATAATAAATTCAACTAGGTTAACCTAACCATAAAGACGTGGTGTAATTAACAGATGACAGGGGCTCGGTCGACCGAATGAACTTATTCGGTCACCCGAATCGATTTCATCCCCAGATTACTTCTTAGAATATATCTCTCAGCGTTTCATCATACGTAACAGATTAAACAGTAATTCGCACAGTATTCTTATAAACTAACATAGATACGCATTAATTAAATCAAGTAGATTCATGAATAAATACTAAGTGGATGACGTAGGTTATGGGATCCACATAGACAAGGAGTCGCCACATCCCTATCATCATAGCCTAGATCTACATCATCTAGCTATGATTAACTAATTCAAACGATAAAAACATAATTGGGAGGGATTAATTACTTAAAAGAAAGAAACAGAAAATAAAGGCTTACATATTGCAGCCCTTAAATTGCTGGAAACCCTCAAATTATTATACATTGTATCAAAGTTATATTATGAATTGTAAGATTGAAGAAAGAATGAAGGGATTGTATGTATGTCTAAGGTGTGTGTTGGTGTGTTTTACAAATTTACGTAGTCACGCTTTATATAGAGGTTTTTGCCGACCTAGGAAGGATCTAGAAGATATACACGCGATTTCTGCCGGATAAACTTCAAGTGACCGAGCCGACTCTCTCGGTCGACCGAATGGATAGGCTCGGTCGACCGAGCCCTTTTTTACACGTGTTAAACGCGTCTCTTTGTCTGACTTGTTCCCCACTGCATTCTTTTGAACTGATCTGATTTATCCTTTGATTAATGCTCCGATTTTCCTCTTCATTATCTTGAGATTTCTCGATTGCGCGATATTTATCTTCCCGATTTATCACGATCTACAAAATCAGCAATTATCGCACAATAAATCGGTCTTTAATAATAAAAATAGCTAAATACCAAAAATCATATTAATAATCACTTAACATTAAATAATAAATATAAACAAGTGATTTAATACGAAATATATATTATTTGGCTAGATTTAAGGATAATGTTGATGACATTTACGGGTATAATTTGACCGTCATCATGTTGCAATGCCAGCTGATTTCTCCATCCCAAACTTCTGGATCAGTTCTCTGTTATACTTGGTTTGGTGAATGAAGATCCCATCATCCATCTGTTTAACTTGTAAACCGAGAAAGTTATTCAGTTCTCCCATCATACTCATTTGAAATTTGCTCTTCATCAAACTTGCAAATTTCTCACAGAGTAGTTCATTTTCTGATCCAGAAATGATGTCATCAACATAGATCTGAACTAGGAGAGTGCTTTCTTCTACTTTAATCCTGAATATGGTTTTATCGATAGTTCCTTTTGTAAAACCATTATCCACCAAAAACTGAGACAGAGTTTCATACAAGCTCTTGGTGCCTGCTTCAGTCCATAAAGCGCTTTTCTCAGTTTAAAGACATTGTCAGCTTGGTTTTAATTTCAAATCCTGGTGGTTGCTGAACATAGACTTCTTCTTCAAGTATCCCATTCAAAAATGCACTTTTAACATCCATCTGGTACACTTTGAATTTCTTGTGAGCTGCAAAGGCAAGAAATAATCCGATTGCCTCTAACCTTGCAACTGGATCATAAGTTTCGTCAAAGTCTATCCCTTCAGCTTGTGAGTAACCTTTTGCTACAAGTCTGGCTTTACTTCTGACAATATTTCCTTCTTCATCAAGCTTGTTTCTGAAAACGCATTTAGTGCCTATTATGTTGACATGAACGGGTTTGTCCACTAATTCCCAAACTTGATTTCTTTAAAATTCATTGAGTTCTTCTTGCATAGCCAAAATCCAATCTGGATCATTTTGAGATTCTTAAATCTCTTTTGTTTTAGACTGAGATAGAAAACATGCTATCATAGCATCTAATTGATGTCTTGTCCGAACACCTACTTGGAAATCACCTATCACTTGTTCTTCAGGGTGATCTCTTATCCATTGATGTACTGGGGGTTCCATCAAAGGGTCTTCATTTTGTTGAACTGGTTCTTATTGAGCTTGATCATTTTCAGTTAGATCAGTTTCATGTTGTTGCTCAGTTGCAGGTTCAGTTACTGGAAAATGAGGCTAATCCTGATCTGTAGAATCTGAAATCCTTAATCTTGCAATATCAATAAAAACTGGTTCTGGAGTCTTTTCTGATTGAGACTGACAAACTGGTTCTTCCTTGTCTTAAATTGTGTCTCTAGTGAACTTTGGTTCATCAAAAACTACATGTATCGATTCTTCATGCTTAAGTGTCCGTTTGTTTAATACTCTAAAAGCTTTACTAACACTTGAGTATCCTAGAAATATTCCTTCATCAGCTTTGGTATGAAAATCCTTGAGCTGATCCTTTCCATTATTGTGAATGAAGCATTTACTTCCAAAGGCATGAAAGTATGAAACATTTGGTTTTCTTCCATTCCAAATTTCATAAGGGGTCTTTTCATGTCTTTTGTTCATGAGAGCTCGATTCTGAGTGTAGCAAGCTGTATTCACTGCTTCTGCCCAATATCTCTCTGGCAGTTTTGATTCGCAAATCATTGTCCTTCCAGCTTCTTTGAGTGTTTTTTTCCTCCTTTTAGCTACTCCATTCGGTTGAGGTGTTGCTGTAGCTGCAAGCTGATGTAGTACTTCATTTTCTCCATAATACTTAATGATTATATTGTTGAGAAATTCAGTTCATTTATTTGATCTGATCTTGACTACTGTAACTCATTTCTGATTATGGAGTCTCTTCAGTAACTTTGTAAGTTGTTGCTTAGTTTCACTTTTCTTGGTCATGAAGATAACCCAAGTATATCTTGAAAAGTCATCAACCACCACCAAAGTGTATTTCTTTCCACTAACGCTGATTGGAGCGATTGGTCCAAATAAGTTCATATGCATCTGTTCTAAAACTCTGGTAGTTGAGTGTTGAGACTTAGTCTTGAAACTTGCTTTGGTTTGCTTTCCTTGTTGACATGCATCACACAATATGTCTTTCTTGTATGACATCTCTGGTAGTCCAATCACCAAGTTCTTCTTGACAAGTAAGTTGATATCGTCAAAATTGAGGTGACTCGGTTTTCTGTGCCATAGCCAACTGAGTTTTGACTTGGTATGCACAATCAAACAAGTTTTTGAAACTGCTGTAGACCAATCTACAATATACATGTTCTCTTCCCTTCGTCCGGCAAGAACTACTTGGAATGCTGTTTCACTGATGACAATGCAGTACTCCTTATCATATGTGACTTTGTATCCCATATTGTAGAATTGACTCGTGCTGAGTAGATTATAGTGAAGTCCTTCCACATAAGATACGTTCTTGATAGTAAGTCCATTTCTGACTAAGGTTTCATAACCTTTTGTGAATCCTGGTTTATTCTTACATCCAAAGTTGACTCTTGGTCTATCTTTAGCGATAAAATCTACTAGACAGTCCTTGATCTTGGTCATATGTCTAGAGCAACCACTGTCAAAGTACCAAATGTCCTGCAAAACAAATTAAAATGATTTAGGTGCCCAACTCTCTGTTTGGGTCCATAGTGGTCAGTTGTCAGTACAACTCGAGGGATGTTTCCATATGGTCTTCTCTGGAAATTGTTGCACTTATTCTCATATATGTAAGCCACACTCCTATAGTATCTTCTTTGGGGCTGTGTCTTATTTATATGTTCTCTCAAGTCATGCGGTTGAAACTGATTTCCAAAATGTCTTCTATTGTTAAACGCTGAATAATGACCATCATTATTTATGTACTAAGGTCTCTTGACTGACTTTTGTACTGATATTTTTGCTGAGAACTGGGATGAGTTCTCTACTGAGTCTTAAACTGAGACTTCTGATAAGTCTTCTGTCTAGAATGATTGTTCCTTTCAGTTTTATCAATAGTTTCAGTAAAATTCCAATCTTCATCAGTGGGATATAGTCTACCTTTCCCCCTGGATGTGTGAATCCTTGAATGATTGACATTCTTAGATTTACTCTGTGAAATTTATCTGGTTCTTGTCATGATTACCTTTTGTAGATGTAGTAGCTGATCTACTTTTCATGTTTCCATGTTGTATAGCTGATTTACCTTTGGATCTGCTTTTGTTATTAATTCCAGCTGACCTTTTGGGAAATTGATTCTGAGTTGATTCACGCAAGACTGGCTTCACTGGTTCAGCAATCTTCTCATTCTGAGGAAATTGCTCAGCTACGAACTTAACACCAGTTTTGGCATTGGGTTCAGCAGCCTTGCTCGTTCCTTCCTTAGAAGATTGTTGTGTATAAAATCCTAAGCCATTTCGATCTCCATAGGGCTTTCCAGATTTGAAAATCTAGTGGTTGAACTTGATTGGGCATAAGATTTAGTTGTTGCTACTAATACAGTAGGCTGATACTGATTCTTCCCTTTATTAGTTCAAGGTAGTTTCAACGTTTTCAATTCAGACTTCAATCGTTCGACTTCAAGAATTAGAGCTTTTTTCTCAGCTTTAATTGACTCATAACCAGCTTGTATAGTAACCAGCTGATTCATCAATTCATCAAGTGTTTCCTATAATTCTGGATGTCTCAGATTGGAATCAGCAGTCGAAGAACAATCATTTTGCATAGAAATCTGGGCTGAGGAATATTTGGAGTTAGATTCACATACTTCGTTTGGATCCTCCATGTGAGCCATTAGAGCTGTGTCATCTGTAATCTTTCAGTACCAGCTTTGTAATCTGACTCATCTCCAGCTAAAAGTGCTCTTCTTCCAGTTCTTCGTTCTTTGAGTCTTTTTTTTGGTCGACCGGACATTCAGCTTTGTAGTGTCCAGGTTTCTTGCAGTTGAAGTAGAGATATTCATCATATTTTCTTTTTTCAGGAGTCTTATTGGTAAACTTCTGAGTGACTTGATGTCCACTCTTCATTCTTCGAATTCTATTCATCATAAGAGTCATTTGTTCTTCCATCTCATCTAATTGCTGAAGATTGTTAGATGAGGTTTCTTGAACATCATTGGATGCAGCTGCGAGGGCTATTGTCTTGGTTTCCTCCACGGCTTTGATTATAGTAGCTGTGCTTGTGAAATCTTCACTGAATTCGTAAGCCTTCAAATCTGAGAAGATCATGAAAGAATCTTCAACATCTAGTCTTCTCGATTCCTCCATGTCTGTGACCTTCATCTTCCAGCATATGGGTAATAACTTCAAAATTCTTGTATTGATATCTTTCTTTGTATACTCAATCTTGAGGAGTGCTAATTCTTCCATGATAGCGCTGAATCTGGTTTCCATCTGATCAATATTCTCGCCTGTCATCATTTTGAAATTTTCAAACTTCTGTTATACAACTGTGATTTTGTTTTCTTTGATGGAGTCAGTTCCTTCACAAACCAGTTGGAGTTTTTCCCATATTTCTTTTGTAGTGTTGCAATCCTTGACCTTCAGATACATGTTGTTGTCAAGAGTTCTGAGTATGTTATCAATGGAAATATTGTTCAACTTATTCCTTTTTCGATCATCGCTGGTCCATTCGCTCTTTGGTTTGTGAACTCTAACTTGTTCACCATTGATAATTTGCATGTGAGTGATTTGGATAGGTCCATCAGTAAGTACATCCATCATTTTGTCATGTGTGGCTGCTAGGAATGCCTACAAACGACGTCTGTATTCATCAAATATGTCCATGTTACATATTAGCATATGTCTGGCATACTGAGTGTTATCCATTGTGTGAGTGAATGAAAATTGGATTGTGCAAAGACTGGAAACTGAAAAACAGAGCTTTTTCAGGAGAACACCTAGAGGAGATAAACTAGAGCAAGTGAGTTTTCAACAATGACTTGTTAAAGAACACTGCTCCGGTACCAATTGTAGGTATCGGAATAACTGATTACCAGTTACTTAATAACAGAAAAATTCTACTCTAATACTAATTTTTGGTCCCTCGGAAAGGCTAACACAAGTTTAGAGGGGAGGGGGGTGAATAAACTTGTCACCAAAAACTAAATTTATAACGATTAAGGTTCAGTTTTAACTTGTGTGAAGTTGAGCTGACTAAGCTGAGTCTAAGTCAAAATGACTTATAACAAAACTGAGTCAACCGGCAGCAGATTTAAGTTTAAGCCTTTATGTGGATCTTGTTGTTTCTATAAGAAAAAGCTGAGTATGCAAAACTGAATCTTGGTGAATGTCAGTTTGTGAACTGTGAGTATAACAATCAGTTTTCAGTATGTTGTATAAACAATAATAAATGCTGTATAAGTAAATGACTGAATGTAAATGCATAAATTAAGTAGAGCAAGAATTATAGTGGTTCCAGGTGGTGTAATCCTGTCAGTCCACTCTTCCCCTGTGATGTAGGAGGAGAATTCCACTAGAAGTCTTGGAGGGACGCTGTTACAAAAAGTCCTAAACGATAGTCCTTGACTAATCCCTAGTGTCACTATCTAAACAATCAAAGAACATGTTGGATTGCTGCTCTTCAAATGCTTGAACCACTGGTCCTTGGAGGGTTGTATTGACTCTTCATCAGCAACCACCACAAACATAGTCTACCCGACTACAAATGACACAACTGTCATTGGCAAATCCTTGACCGAATTTCTTCACAGTCAAAACCTTTGATTAATAATCAAAGTTGGGCTGAGAATCAAACACTGATTCTTGCTTGTGGTTCTTCTAAGTGTCAAAATCTGGATATGATCGATGTAGCTTGAACACTTGAAGAAATCTAGATATGATCTTGTTGAAAGCAGATAATGATAGCAATTCGAATGAACTAGACTTGAGCACAATAACGCTTGTAATCTTGTTAATTCGGTGTTTTATTCTTGATGCCAAGTCCTCTATTTATAGTGTGAGGACCAACGTTCATCTTGCTTGAATTTGAATTGCATTAACGTCAATATTTTCAGATGTCAGGTGTCAGTGACCGTTCTAACATGTAGTTCTTCATCCAATAAAAATCATTCTTTTATAACGTTCGAATGTCCTTTCAGTTTCTTGGATGGCTGACTATAAAACTGAGTATCCTATTCAGTTTTATACTGAGTATGTCAGTTTTCTGTTTGTTAACAGACTTAGAGCATTAACTGAGTTCTTACTCTTCTTCAAAACTTAATACTCTATTTATCTGATTTTATATGGCTTAATCAAATTACACCATTCTTTAAACAAATCATCTAAGATATCATTGTCCTTATGATTCTTAGGTCTTCCTCAAGATCCATAAAGTCAGTTCAGGCCATCACAGACTTACCTGAATTCTAACTTTACAGTCTTGTCTTAAGTCTTCATATCTGAGTCTGAAACTCAGTTCTTCAATCATCTACACTGAGTCTATGTCCCTCAGTTCATCAAATATTGAGTTTGTACCATCAGCCTTCAGTTCTAGATAAGTCGACCGAGTCTGTGTCCCTCAGCGAACTTACCTTCTTTAGTTCTAAGTACGACTTCAGTTTTAGGTGTACATCTTTCAGTTTTGTGTCATGCTCCAGTTTTCTAGATGATTTCCAGTTTTAGGTGTACATCTTTCAGTTTTGTGCCATGTTCCATTTTTCTAGATGATTTCCAGTTTTCAGTTCTACGACACTCTAACTATTACAGTGCTTGTCTGATATAACTTCTACAATTATCAGACACTAGTAAAACCTATACATTCAGTTCTAGACATCTTTTAGCCTTTCACTATAACAGCTAGTTTCAACACTTCATCAATGGGGTGTAAACAAATAAGTAACTAAATAAGATGAATCATCATCAAAACTAAAATTTTATTTCCAACAAAAGCCGAGTCATCTTCTCCGTTGATAGACAAACATTGCCTCCAACCCCGGAAATGTTTGCGGGAGGGTATTAGAAGAGATAATTCTAATGAGATAACTATAATATCAATTGAGAGAAAAAAAAGAGTTTGAAATAAACCAGATATAGTATTTATCTTATTATTAGGATAAGATAATATTTTTTATTTATTTTGAATTCAGTTGTTAGATCATTTATCTCATATATAAAAGAGAACATTGTATCATTTTTTTTTCATTCAAAGAATATAAGAGTTTGCGTCTTTCGTATCACAACTATTATGGACTTCGAAAGAACAACCGGAGTGGAGATGCCCTCCAAAATATCACAACTATGGACATCGGAAGATCAGCCGGGGTGGAGATGTCCTCCAATATGTAATGACAAACTCGACCTCCAAACTCGGCCTAAGGGAGGGTATTAAAAGAAAAAATTCAAAGAGATGGATAAATGTCAAAATAATAGACATGATTACTATTGATAATGTTTAGTTTAAATTAAAGTTTGATAGTTTGATTTAAATTTAAGATTAGGGTTATATGAGATATTATCATTATTTTTATTTAGTTTGAATTTACTTTTTATCTCATTTTCTCTCCTATATATAGGAAGTAGTAGTGTTACAAATCAATCAATCAATAAATCAATAAAACGTAGTTTTCTATTATTCAGTTTTTTTATTTTCCTTAGATAACATGTTATAACATTAAGAAAATAATAGAGAAAAAACAAGAGGAAATACAAAGGGTAGAGAAAAAAGCAAATTGCTTATCGTACAACGGGTACTTATAGTGGGAATACAATAAATGTCTAGAATCGTAATATTAGAAGATAAAATCAATCAGAATCAATCTAGACAATCAAAATATATATAATACTATTATAAATATATAAACATACGGTGAAATTTATTATTAGGCGTAGAAACAACTAAAATTTGCGCGTAAATTAAGTTGAAGAATCCTCATGGAGGAATTAATGTCGATCTCTGCAAAAGTGTTGCTGACCTCTCTATAAATTGACTCCGACTCTTTAAAGTATAAACCCTAGTCCGAGAATCTCCCTAGCTTTGTTTTCCGCTTGTACATGGTTCCCTCCTCACGATATTGAAATCGATATAATCCGGAAGAAGCAATAATATCAAGATGGAGAGTCGTCATGTTCCTGAAGAAATAGTTGCTGATATCCTTGTGAAGTTACCTGTGAAATCTATAATCCGATTCGAGAGTGTAAGTAAATCATGGTTTGATCTCATAAAAAGCAGTTGTTTCATACGTAAGCATCAAATCGAAAGTGACGAGAGTTTTCTTGCTATGTGTTTGGTTGCTCCCCGCATAAGGCAGTGTGATTATCTCTTTTTAGGCGGCCTGCAGACTAATTATATAATTTATTATGAAGCATATGCTGCCTTTTATAAATTGTCAGGGCATAATATTGAGCTATCATATTCTTCGTCCTACAACTGTTTTCAACATTTGGAGGGTAATCTTAAATGGTATGTGGCAGGTGATTACAATGGAATAATTTGCTTTACAAATTATCACAAAATTATGTTGGTAAATCCGTCATGGAAGGAGGTGAAAACGCTCCCCATTAATCATGATTATCACCTGCCTGTGGTTGGCAACCCTCCGGGGTTTTGGATTTGTAATTTGGTCGGTTTTGGATTTGATAATACGAGTAATGATTTTAAGGTTGTTACGGTATTGAGCTGTCGTAATTGGTATGGAGTTATTGTTCAACAGAGAGTTGAAGTATACGATCTAAAATCAAATGTTTGGAGGGAATTGAATGATATTCAATTGCCGGCGTTGGTGGTTCATTATTCATTTTACGATTCCACCTTCTTCAACGGTGTCGTTCATTGGTATTCCAGTTGGGGAATAATCCTCACTTTCGACATGGCTGATAATTTGTTTAACCGATTGGAATGTCCTCAAGATTGGTACGAAACTAGAGAAAACATGCCTTACTTTCGTCTTTTTATTTTGAACCACGAGTCCCTTGCTTTTCTTTCCTACCCTCGACCCTTTACTAAAACCGACTTTGTGAATGTCTGGATAATGAATAAACACATACACGGGGTTGAAGCAACCTGGACCAAACTCTATATGATCGGACCTCTAACTCAATTTCATAAACCCTTGTCTTTTTGGAACCAGGATAAATTCATTTACAAAGCAACCAATGGAAATCTGATTTTATTTGATGTACTAAATCATACCAGCTCTATAGTTTGTGATGTATCACGGATTTCGGTAACCGATCCGTGTTTGAACGTTTGCTGGGAGTTTGGGATATACAAGCCAAGTTTAGTATCAATCAACATGTGAAATTTTTTTGTGTATATGTGGTACTAATTATGCAGACAAGAGATGATTTCATGGGTATGTGAACAATCTACATATATTTTTAATTATAATGTCTATGTATTTTTAATATGATGAAGTCCTGTTTCTTTTTATATGATGTTGGGCGAATTCGGTACACCGGAAGTGTCTGGATTTTATTAAATAATAATTTCTTTTAACAATTGCATCCATATTATTTTCTTATGTCTATCTTTGATTTTTATGGTTTTTTTGTTTCATAGAAGAATCATGAATTGTTTTTTGTGCTGAAAATCTTTTGTTATTGATAAACATTTACAGTAAGCAATGTCTTATTTCTTTATGGCATGTTTCAAGAAAACACCACCCAACTGTTTGTGAATTTCTCCTTCATTTTCTTTTATTAAT
This sequence comes from Gentiana macrophylla, assembly GCA_026214975.1. Classification (NCBI taxonomy): domain Eukaryota; kingdom Viridiplantae; phylum Streptophyta; class Magnoliopsida; order Gentianales; family Gentianaceae; genus Gentiana; species Gentiana macrophylla. The sequence goes on from CM047805.1 coordinate 61,579,771, forward strand.
GTAATGTAATTACATACAACAGTACATGAGCTGCAATTTGCTAGGTCTGTACTTTGTTAGATGCTGTGTGATTTTGTATCCGTACGTCTGGGATCTCGGTCGGTAGTTGCTCTATACCGTTCTTTGTGTTGGAATTCGACTTAAGGCTGTACGTGGCGGCACTTGTCTATACCGAATATCGGCATGGCTTGGTTCAGAATCTTCATTGTTGGAGATATTATTGATACATAAGAATCAGAATATTAATCACGCAAATATTTTGTATTTATGTCTTTCACATTATTTATTTTACCTGTATATAACTCTACGCTCAATTATTGTAGCAGAGCTTTTCGACTAACGTCTTTCAGTTCCTGGTCAATCGTAAAGAAATTCGTATGGGTGGGGGTTCGTTACCGCACGAACCCTCACCCCCTCAACCGTCTTATTTCACATAGTTTATTTCGTTGAATTCTTTTAGTCATCAAAATAAATTGCTCTCTCATTATGATCTCTCACACCCTCTGCAAAATTTTCCCAAATCCTTCTTTCACATATTTTTTTTTTCTGTTGATTTTTTTCGTCATCAAATTAAATTGTTCTATCATTAGGATCTCCCACACCCTCTATAAAATTTTCCCAAATCTTCAGGCAGGTCCACACCCCTTCCAGCAACACAAAAGCAACGGAGCTTAAAATTCGAAGAAAGCCTCAAACAAATATTGTTTGAATCATGTTTTTTTTTTCTCCTTCCACCAAATTCTTCCCCATGTTATGAAATAATATCATTGATGGATCATCTATTATTCTGATTGATTTAAGTAGATTTGTGATTAATTAAGATTATTGTGTTCACATTGTAATCTCTACTATAAATACCCCCTTATATCATTGGAATAATATACAAGCAATTTTCCCTTCTTCTATACTTGCATTTCCTCTTGTTCTTCCTCCATTATCTTCTTAGTTTTATAACACGTTATCAGCACGAGTCTCTACAATTTCTTTTAAGATTGATTTTGTTTTTGATCTCATTAGCCTATCAATCATAATGGAGTATATTGAAGATTGGACAAATTGCCCCAATTGCAAGCACTCCAATTGCAATATTCCATGCTTGAGGATGATCACGATGATCGCTTCTTTAGTTTTATACATATATGCAGATTTTCGTATTATTTAATATTTAAGTTATATTGTAACCTTTTTTTTCTTATCATGTGATTATCGTTAAAATTTGTTATTGTTCATAAGAGGGAATGATAATATAATTTTATTGACTATTATAATTTATGTTTGAACGAGGAATCAATGGCCGTGAATTTCTCAAGAAAACATTTGGATGTTAAGCCCGTATCTTTTAAAGGTGGTACGCACCTCTTGAGGGAAACCAACCACCAAACCTGGAGGCCTGCCTTCATTCTTTGGAGGATTCGACATAGCCCGAGAAATAGCAAAGGTTTGATTTTTTTGTTTTGTTGTTTATGATCTATTAGATGATAATCAATTGTATATAGTAATTGTCTCGATCTTGATAACATCAAATCGAGTCAAGATCACGGTAAACCAATATTTGATATTCTATATGAGATGGATACAATTTAATTTTACCTAACGCAATAAGCGTCTTGTCCTTTTGACAATTTTGAAAAAACTTGATTATTTGGAGATGATCAATACATTGAACGAGCATATAATGGACACGAAGTTCATTTAAATATGTAAAGCTCGTAAAAGTGAATATAAAATTCACAAAAGTTGACATGTCGAGAATTGACGAAAGTGGACATGAAATTCACATAAATGAGTGAATTTGAAAAATAATGCCGACATGTCATTACATTAATAAATAAGGCCATTAAGTCCATTCAAAAGGACATGCTCCAGAGAATGATTGATCAAACGTTAATATTGCCATGTATGAATTATGGAACCGTTTGAAAAAAAAATGTTCGACTATGATTATTTAACGGTGAAAGATCCGTATGAAGTATGGAACCGTTTGAAAAAAAAAAAAAGGTTCGACTTGTGCAACCATTTGAAATAATGGTTCAACCACTTGAGATTGGTCGTTTTAACGAAAGCCATACATGATTGGTTCAACCTGCGAATGCAGGATTTTAAATCGGTTAATTCAGGCATTTTTATTGCACCATGATTGAAATAATATGGTGTAAGTGAGCGATCTTTCTGCAAAGAAATATCCCGAGAAATGTCTCAAGAGATATTCTGGTCTCATTGTACTCATATTGCTGGCTGATGAGTTGATCTCACTGCATGTCCATTGTTCGCTGAGAAAAAAAAAAAAAAAATTTGTTATTGAAAATCAATATTGGTGCCAGTCCATTCTCTGGAGTGAATATAATCGAATTTTGGCCACGGCATAATATTCAATTTTTGGTAATGCCGGTGGTCGCCTGGAGGTCTTGGTAGAGGCAGTGGTCGTGGATGCGGTCGTGGAAAATATGTTTCCTTTCACAACGACAATCATGACATAGTTGAGAAAAGGCATATAATGCCATATATTAATTGAGACAAGGCCATATATTAATTAAGAGAAGGCCAATATTTTGGTATATTAATTAAGAGAAGGCCAATATTTTAGTTGATTTTGATATGCCACCGATATCACAATTTGAAGTTAGTAGGCTTCACAACATGAAGTTAGTTGGCGTATGTTGATTGTATCCTTTTGCTCGATGGTTGGTAATTCTTTTATGTTGTGGTATGTAATTCCTCTGAGTTGACGCAGTTTTGAGGTAATTTCTATTTTAGTAATAAAATGGTGATTTTTTGATTTATGGGCATTAAGATGAATTCTTCTTTGACTCATATAAAATACTCTCCTAGCTACATTGATAATGATATGGGTTAATGATGTAAAATGGTAGCTGCATTGAAAATGATATGATATGGGTTAGTGTGTTATAATAATAATTATAGATCCAGAACTCTTTGTTTAGGATGCTCTACACTTAGTCTATTGATAAGACTTTATTCTATTTTCAATGATCGTTTTGATTTTCGCTTATGGCTAAATAAAATAATAATAAAGCAAGGTAAGATTGATTAACATGAGTATTTCTTTAACAAATATGTATGTTTCCTCGTTTTTAGTGGATGATTTACTGCTCCATTTTAGTAAATGTAGATATATTTAGCTCGAATACTCATTGTCCAGTTAGCGTAATTTGTTAATCTATACATTTTGCTAATAGCCATGTGAAGGTTTACACTATGTTAAATTTGCATCACTTTTCTTCAAACCGAATAATCGATATAGTTTTGATTAATATCCGGTATTAATATGAATGTGCATGTATGATGGACTATATATTGGTCATTTATTTTGTAATCAATATCATTATTTCTTCAATCATATGTAGGTTGTTATTCATTTATACTATGCCTTGTGATAATTATGATTTTGTGGAACAAATTATTGATCGAAAAAGAAAAATGGAAGCCATAAAAATGATATTCATTGATGAAGATGGTAATGGCAATATTTGTCTCATCGATAGTCTTGAAACGCATGTTATATTGCGAAATAAAGAGAATATCTTAGAAGAAAATATGGTAGAAACGTTGAATGTAAAACGTGCAAGTGCTATATGAATACAATGCCTCGAAAGAGCCATTGATACAAAATCGTTTGAATTAAAGTACTCGATCTCCCGTGTCTCAAGAAATTTTATCGAGTATTGGATATATTTGTGAAAATGGATATCATATTGAGACAGAGAAACTTGTTATAAATGACAAGACTTGTATATTCCTAGAAAGAGTGTGACCAATATTATATGCATAATTAATTTATGCAATGATATATGTGTCGATTATATAAGATGCATCATGTTATACAAGTACAAGTCCATTCAATGATGTGGATGCGACCACACTAAAACCTAAGATGCATCAATCCGTTCCACGAAAGCGAACGTGACAAAATAATATTATTACGGAGATATCGGTTGTTGTGGTCATATCAAAATGAGACAATGGATGAATCGATATTGAAATATCAATCTCGTAGTGATTATTTAAATCCTTCGATTGAAAACATGAAAAATGTTTGTTGATACCCGCATAAGAGGATTTAATATTGAAAAATTGAATCCTTCACGGGTTATTGCAAATTTTCTATATATCGATTGTGAAAATTAAAAATGTTGTCCGAGAATACGGGAAGGAATGTCCATTAGTAATTATATCTCATGACAAACATTGACATATATGAACCATGAGTTCATATATTATTCATTGACATAAAACCCACAAAGGGTAGATTTTATGCACATTTTGCATAAATCGAATATTTTCCGAAAATGGAGAATATGAACCAAAAGTTCGATGTCTCACACGCATCGCTTTAATCGAATCTGCGAAAATAATCTTACTTGTAGTATTTAACAAGTAATATGCCGATGCCTATATTGAAATTAAATGAGTGATTATTTATAAATGCACCAACAAAAGATGATTAAAGATATTTCTCTACGCGAGCGTAGAAGACCGATCGGTGTTAAAGATAAAAATCCGGAAGAATGATCAATTTATTATTGATATTCAATCCACTCATGAAAACTCTTAAAGAGATTCGTCTGAAAGACGAAAACCCCAATAAATTAGCACGTGCATCAAATGATTAAATATTGGGGTTGCGAACAATCAATCCATACATTGATAAGGAATTGGTTTATACTAATATTGAATTAGCAATGAATTTTATGGGAGAAATTCATAATAAAATATCATAGTCGCGACGACATATTTGCCTCTTTAATTGCTATTATTATATCGGATCCAAGATTTGTTAAGTCATTCAGCAGAGTGCCATAAACACTCGGACTAGGTAAAAATGAAATAAGCAATTGAGGTTGAGTTTGAATTGAAAATATTTGTTTGTTAATGGTCAAATATATTCTCCCATTATAGATAATATAATGTTCCGCTAACTAATATATCTGGCAGTAACTTTATGTCATGACGGTATATTTACGGGTCGTTAGACATTAATATTGATATGAAAATCCTTGGTGGATTTCAGAAATGAATTAATATGACAATCGCAACATGCATATGGTTAAGGTCGTTATCATTCATGTTGAATGTAGTATGACCAGTTGAGTAGATTCCTATTGAGAAAGGAATATGTAAGTAATGCATGGTTAATGTCATAAATTTTAAGGAATTACGATGCATGATAGTGGAAATATATGCATGCAAATTTCGATTATATTACTTCCCCCATTATTTAGTTGATTACAGTGTTGATTGTGTTGCATGTGTTGCACAAGTTAGTAGTGGGAATGACGCTTATTAGCCACTACATTCGACTATCCAATAAACTCTAAAGAGAGTGATATGCAAAAGTACGCTCAAGTGACAATCTCATAGATTTGTTCACTAAGATTATTCCTACATCGGTTTTGGATAATAAGTGTTTATAATAATGGAATGTGTACATTTGAAAGATTGTTGTCGTCAGGAAGAGCGACAACTTCAAAACTTTTGTGTGGATTTGGTCTTAAAACCAATGATTGTACTCTTTTTCCCTTTAACCAAGTTTTTCCCAAAGGGGTTTTCTTGGTTAAAGGTTTTAATGAGACAATCGATTGCAACATATAAAAGCGCATATGACATGAACTATTTACCTTGTCTAGTTTTTTTTTCCCACTGGGTTTTTCTAGCAAAGTTAATAGTACATGACATATACGTTATGCAACTACGATCGAGACAATTAATTGAGACATTGTCTAGATGAGAATGGAAATTATTTAATTGCATGAAGACAATGCATCTTGCATATCTCAATTGAAGTGAGGCTATATTAATGGAGATTAACAAAACATATTTCACCCAAGTTATTCTTTACTCATGATTTGCAAAAGAATGAGGAGATTGATATGCAAATGAGATCCGGTCAACCGATAATTATTTATCAAGGCGATTATCGATCGCAACATTTGAAAGACCATTGAAGAGCATTGGGATGCAGCAATTGAAATATCGAAATTGACGCTTGGTTCAGGGGGAGTAAATCAACCAGATAAATATGTACTCTTTTTCCTTAACTAAGATTTTTTTTCCACTGGGTTTTCTCTTAGTAAGGTTTTAATGAGGCATATCATATCTGTTGTATGTTTAAATAATAGATATCCAAGGGGGAGTGTTATGAAATAATATCATTGATGGATCATCTATTATTCTGATTGATTTAAGTAGATTTGTGATTAATTAAGATTATTGTGTTCACATTGTAATCTCTACTATAAATACCCCCTTATATCATTGGAATAATATACAAGCAATTTTCCCTTCTTCTATACTTGCATTTCCTCTTGTTCTTCCTCCATTATCTTCTTAGTTTTATAACACCCCAATATTTCTTCCTCTATATTTCTTCTTCTATTATTTTCTTCCATTTATAATCAGTTTATTTTTATTTTTATTTTTTTCCTCCTAAAAGAAGTTTTGTCTATCGTCAAACTTCTTTTCAAATTCTGTATTTTTTTTTATTCAGGGCTTTTACAACCGTCAATTCCAAATTTTAATAAGGGTCTTTACAATCCTCTATTCCATTTACAATTCTCTATTACTCATGTACTTTGACGATAATGATGGACTTATTGTTAACCACAAGGGTCCAATACAACCGTTGTATGAAGGTTATATCAAGTGACACAATTACAATCTTTTATTTATAATCTCTCACATACGATAAAAGTATAATATGTGAAAGAGAGTGAAAATAAAAGGCTCTAAGGTATATATGTATTTTTGTACAACTTTCATACAACCGTTGCATCATAAAATCTTTCGTGAGTACTCGTATGTACTACTAGTATTTAACATGAATTACTACACTAAATTATATTTTCGGTTATAGTGCATGTGCTTTGTTTCTGTTGTACACTAAAAAAATGTTGAACCCCAATAATAAGGGTCCTCACTCCTCCTGTACAAACGAGCCAGAAGAGATACCGAGCCAGTGTAGATGTTAATCAGGTTACCAGTGACTTAGAGTTATGAGCTTGTCTGTTATATAAAAGAACTGAAAAGGTCCCCCTTTTACGAGGTTCGAACCTCCACCTTCCAGCTTTAGGTATCGACTGCCTTAAGCACCCAAGCTCCTTACAAACTGTTGAACTACCATCTCTACTACCATCTCTACCAAAAACACTTAAGCTGATAGGGAGGCATGTAATTAACATTTTATAAACTTTAACACGCCCATTCAAGTGTAGACAATCTCTCTCAAATCTCGCACAATTTTAAACATTTCAACACACCCCTCAAGTGTGGACAATTGCTCCTTCACTTGCACAATATAAAAGGGGAAAATAATTTTGACATCAGGGTTCGATTCCATAACATCTGGCTCTGATACTATGTTGGACTACCATCTCTCTCAAAAGCTTCAGCTGATGGGGAGACATGTAATTAACATATTATACACTTTAACACGTCCTCTCAAGTGTTGACAATCTCTCCAACACTTGTATAATTTTAAACATACATTTCAACACCAACTGAGTTATGTCTTGGGGACGTTTCTGTTGTACGCTATATACAATGTTTGAAGGTGGTGTTAATTAATTGCTCTCTTAAATATTATTTTAAAATTCACTCTGTCTCAATCATCATTATTATGTTTATTCAAAACACTAAATATCTACCTAGATGCATAGCACGCTACTTTGACCACGATTTGAACGTGTAATAACCCACGCCCCACGAGGGAGGGCAATTGAAATGTTGTTCATCCTCTTTCATAAGGTACACCCACTATATGCTAATACACCTCAAGTACTCTTATTTCCCACCTAATGTCTTATACAAATACTAACTTGGGTGTCGGAGTATCCCGAGGGAAAGCTCTGGCCAGTCCCTCGCGCTATTTGTATTTTGCACGCCTACTCAAAAAAAAAAAAAAATTGGATTATCACTCGGAGGTCCTTTTACCCGAATAACAACTCAATTACAATCCAGACAGCTTCCGACATCGTTACAACGTGCATAATATATTGCCGAACATACTTTTTTTTTTCCAAAAATTTACAACCAAATATCAATAATGATTTTAGGGTTTTAGATAAAGATCAGTGACGGTAAAGATTTTTCATAATATCATCGCTATATATTTGTACTATTATTGCTCATATAAGACCAACATCTTACTTCTAGAGATTTTATAAAGCAATAGTTGTATTAAGGTTGTATTAAGTGACATATATTAGATTTTTTTTTATTATTATTCTCTTTCACATAATACACTTTTCTTGTGTGTAACATATTAAAAATGCGTGTCTCTAATGTATGTCACTTGATACAACCTTACTACAACGGCTGTATTGTAAAGTAATTTATCTTACCTCTGCCCTTGATTGATAGTGCTGATTGCAGTGGCGGATCTACATGATCAAGGGTAGGATCACATCATGTGCCCCCACTGCGGGCCGAAGATTTTTTTTTTATTAAAATGATAGAGTTTTGTTGTTAAAAAATTTCGTTTTGTCGTTAAAAAATTCAGTTTTACGTTCCGGTGACTCTATTAAAATTAGTTTTGATAAAAATAATATGGTTTTAGTGTACGGTGACACCCAATGAAGTTATCTTGATAAAAAAATCTAGTTTGAAATTCCGGTGAAACCACTGGAAAAGTTCGCGGACAAAGTTAAATAATGAACAAATACTTACAAAAAATATACATCATTACAATTTTTTTTTTTGGAGAAACTACAACATTACAATTAAACTTCATACAAACACATTTATGCTGAGTAAACACAAAGTAGCTGTAAACTTATGTATACACGTTTGAAATTAAAATAAAATAAAAGGAAAGAAAAAAAGAGAAAACAGACATACAATCTTAAAAGAAAATTGTGGTCCAATAAGCGGTTCTGTACGCCCAAAGAGCGACATCTAATTTCAAAGACTAATCTTTCCTCGTGGAATTCACAGTCTTCTCTAAGATTCTCTTAATCTCTCTGTTCGTGACCTCAACTTGTCTACTTGTCTGGGGGTGATATACTGCTGCAATCTTGTGTCTAACCCCATATCTCAACATCAATTTCTCAAACAACCTATTAAAGAAATGACTCATTCCGTCACTAATTATGGCACTGGACACTCCAAACCTTGTCAAAATATTTTTCTTAAAAAAACCTCAGGAAAACCCTGCATCATTAGTAGGTGAAGCTACTGCTTCCACCCATTTGGAAACATAATCAACTGCTACCATGATGTAACGATTTGATTCTGACGATGTGAAATGCCCAACAAAATCAATTCCCCATACATCGAATAAATCCACTTCTAAAATACTCTGCAGTGGCATCTCATTCCGCTTAAAAATGTTACCAGTCATCTGATAGGGATGACAGGCTCTTGTAAACTCATAAGCAGATTTATGATTTGTTGGCCAATAGAATCCACACTGCAGCACCTTTGCTGCTGTCTTATCTGGTGCATAGTGACCTCCAACTTCTCTAGAATGACATTGGCTCAAAATACTTGGAATCTCATCATCATGGACTTATCTTCTAAGAATGGTATCAGGGCACATCTTAAATCGGCAGGGATCGTCCCAGTAATAATGCTTCAGATCCATAAAGAATTTCTTCTTATCCACATTCGTGAATTCCGGTGGTAGGTACCTTCCTGCTAGATAATTCACAATGTTAGCAAACCAATGGTATACCTTGCCCACTCTTGATGTATTTTTTCGGGTCTGAGATTCAATTGGAGCTACTACTGAGACGGCAAAAATTTTCTCATCTAGAAAGCTCTCCTTAATCTCAATCGGTTGCTCTTTTTCCAGCAAAGTTAATCTTGACAGGGGATCAGCCACCTGGTTCTCAGATCCATTTTATCCTTGATCTCGACATCAAACTCTTGTAAGAGTAGAATCCATCTCAACAATCTTAGCTTGGAGTCTTGCTTGGTTAGTAGGTATTTTAGAGCTGTATGGTCAGTGAATACAGTGACTTTCGATCCTATTAGATATGGTCGAAACTTGTCAAATGCAAAGATAACAGCTAAGATTTCCTTCTCTGTAGTTTCATAATTCCTCCTGGCACTATTAAGGGTACGACTTGCGTAATAGATAGGTTTAAAGATTTTATCCTCCCTTTGTCCCAGGGCTGCTCCAACTGCCGTGTCACTTGCATCACACATAAGTCCTAATGGTTTGTTGCAATCTGGGGCTACCAGAATTGGGACGGTTATAAGAATCTGCTTCAATGTGTTAAATGCTTGCTTGCACACCTCTTCAAATACGAAAGGCACATCCTTTGCAAGTAATTCCATTAAAGGCCTAGAAACTTGAGAGAAATCCTTAATAAACCTCCTGTAAAATCCTGCATGGCCTAGAAAGGCTCACAATCTTTTCCTTATCAACCTCCATTCCTTTCTTTGAAATCTTATGACGTAGCACTATTCCTTCTGTTACCATGAAATGGCATTTTTCCCACTTAAGTACAAGGTTGGTCACTTCATATCTCCTTAGCACTCTACTCATGTTGTCCAAGCATTTATCAAAGCTATCTTCAAATACAGAAAAGTCATCCATGAATATCTCCAGAAAATCCTTCACCATGTCCGCAAATAATGACATCATGCACCTTTGGAATGTTGCTGGTGCATTACAAAGTCTAAAAGGCATGCGATTGTACGTAAAAGTTTGATAAGGACATGTGAAAGTTAATTGTTTTCTCTTGGTCCTCGGGTGCAATATGGATCTAATAATAACCAGAATATCCATCTAAGAAACAAAAAAAAGCATGACCGCTTAATCTTTCTAACATTTGGTCAATGAATGGTAGGGGAAAATGATCTTTACGAGTGGCATCATTCAGTTTCCTGAAATCAATGGAAACTTGAAGTCCATTAATTTGTCTCACAGGGATTAATTTATCAAACTCATTAGGTTGAACAGTGAATCCTCCTTTCTTGGGCACCATATGAATCGGGCTTACCCACTCACTGTCTGCAATTGGGAAAATGATTCCCATTTCTAACATCTTTATAATTTCTTCCTTAACTACATCTTTCAATTGTGGCGCCAGCCTCCTTTGAGGTTGTGCTACCGCTTTCTTCTCGGGATCTACTGAGATCTTATGCATGCACACCGATGGACTTAGCCTTCTAATATCTGCAATTCTCCACCCAAACGCTCCCTTATGCTCTCTCAGTACTCTTAAGAGTTTCTCCTCCTCTAAAGGTGATATTAATGATGAAATTATGAGGGGAAGAGTATCATCTTGTAAGTATACGTACTTTAGGTGAGATGGCAAAGGTTTCAATGTTAAGTTCCTTGGTGGCACTTCCAATGATGATCTTAATAGTTTTCTAGTCAATTGTAAGTCAAAGAACTTGTGCCACGAAGGCCTATGAATAGTCCCTCCTAAATCCACAAAAGATATAGGCTCTACTTCTCGCACTTGACCTTCGCTACACCCAGGCCAGGTTTCCTCGCTACTTCATTCATCCGCTTTCAGGAGCAAAGTCTCTGCTACTTCAGGGTCTAGTGCCACTTGCTGATATAATTCCAAAACAAGCTCGTCTATGGCATCTAGCATGTAACATGCTTCTCCCTCATCTTGAGCATACATCATTTTCATCATCACATTGACTACTACTATCTCCTCATTCACTCTCAGAATCAGCTCACCCTTATGGACATTTATCAATGTCTTACTTGTCGCTAGGAAAGTGTTAGGTGTAGTGCCCGAAAGACAATTTGTGTAATTGTTTTTAATAATGGATGATAGAATTTATCTCACCTTATTACTTGCTTTGTGCTTGTAAAGTAATACACTGCTGCAAACCCTAAGTATATCAGTATGTAACCGCTTAACTCGGTGTATGGATTACACGTGAGGATTGAGTTAGTGGTGATATACTTAAACTATTAGTCCGTGGTGAACTTAATCAGAGTTTAGGGTCTCTTGATTAAAACACCAATAATGCACCCAGAACACCTTAGGGTGTGATAGACTTATCCGGACTATCGGTAGAGGGTACCTACGTGGGGCATTTATATATGATGGCATTCATATAGGACTAGACCGATTTAATCAGAATTTCTCGATATAATTCCGTAATCAAGGAATCTTATTAAATCATTAGATGATCTTATATGGATCGACCTTAATCCTGAGGTGATCACAGGGTGCTGCTTGTCTCGGGGTAGTGTTTGATGTGTTAGTTACGGTTCACTTAGATATGTGTTCCAAGCCACTTCTCATTGGCTCTATCTCCTGATGAGTGAGTAGTCCTGATTTTCACAGACATGGAATCCATTCCTTCCTGCGGGAAGTAGAGAGACAGTCCCCTTATTTGTTAGCCCTAAGAAAGTGATCGATACCGGGAGTTCACATTTGACTAATTAGCTACTAGTCAGATATGTGTACTAATTGATCATCAGGGGGTTAATGGTAAATAAGGATAAGATATTCTGAGTCGGGTTCACGGAGACTTCCCACTCAGAATGGACAGTCTATGGTGGGTTAATCCGTATGTAGTGATTATATCAATGGACGCTTATTCACTCTATGGGTTGAGGATAATTATACATCTATAATCGGTAGAGTTCAGTTTCGGGTTTATGGTGGCGTAATCCCGGAATTAATAATTAGTGTACTTATTCTGTTCGATGAATAATTAATTATTGGAGCTACTGGTTATAGGTCCATGGTCCCCGATGTGGCTTCTGTAATTTGGACTAGTAATCTTGTTATTTGGGCCTCAGTGATAATTAATTGGCTGGGCTAATTAATTGATATGCATGAATATTATTTAGTTGGGCTAAAAATATAATACACATGAAAGACATTTTATGTGGGCTTAGTAACCTACAAAGTGGCGCCAATGTCACGCTAATTAATTGTCAATGAATTAGTTTTCTTGGATAATTATTTAATGTGTGATTTATCTTTTATTTGTTAAATGATAATTCATGAAATATTAGATAATAATATGATTTATTCTAATTGGTTTGGGATAATCATTTTATTTATCTTTTATTTGGAATAAAGGATTAATGTAATAATTATCTCTTAATTATTAAATCCTTGGATGACAAGGATTACTCTCCTATATAAAGAGAGTTCTCCCAAACCTTAGACATTGGAAATTTCGACCTACACACTTGAAAAGAGAGGAAAAATTAGTTTTCTTGTCTTGGGTTTTAGAAGAAGAAAAACTATATGTTTTTCTTGGTGTTGCATATCGAGGAGGTTCGTGTATCAAGAAGGGTGTCCACCAACCGCCGTTTGGAGAACACATCGGAAGATCTTGGCTTCTCTTCCTACTATTGGTAACTTGATCTTAACCCCCTTGTAGTTGTAAATCCTTTATTTATGTATTATAATATATGAATCGTGATCCATCCACTGCTCATAGATCTAATTAATTTAGATCTAAGCTCCTACATCCTTCATGTGGTATCGGAGCGAGGTTCCACGATTTATGTAGTTATGATCATAAATAAACGATTTAAAGGAGTGGAATTGCATGTAGATAAATTTTAACTTTTATAGGCATAGATAATGATTGGTTGTTGTGGTTGAAGAGATCGATTGGGGTTGGAACTGTTTACCCGTTAGATCTATTGTAAACTCATATAAACGATGAAAATTCGTTCATATGAGTATAGGAAATTATGTAATTTATTTTATTGCAATTTTAATTTCCAGAAAATATATCTGTTTAGTAGCTGTTTAGTTATTTCATTTTTCCCGTTGATCGAGCCGTTGAAACAACGATCCCTCCAGTCAGAATCAAGATTGGAAGATGATGAAAAATTCCACAAAATTTGGCATCGATCGGAGTCCGTTTTGATATCCGTTCGTTCTTTGCAAAGAAGTCAGCTGCTTTATGTGAAAAAACACGGGATTCACGAAACCCTACCGTGACTTCCTCAAATTTAGGGAGAGTTTCAACCATTGAAACTCAAATCCAACCGGTCGATCGGGAATATGGAGTTTTGGGCGTGGGATAAAAATTCGAGATCGATCGGGATTCATCTCGATTCCCAATCGCCTCGGCAAGTCATTGATGCGGCTTCTTTGTAAAGTCGATTCAGACATCAAGTTGGGCGACTCACTCGGAGAAAATTGACAAGTCAAAGCTCCGATCCAACCGTCCATATTGAAACTCGAGGAATGAAGAACATATCTGGAGATTTTCGTTGCGATCTGTCATGGATTTTATCTAACAAAGCAAACAAGTAATAAAATTTATAAATCCGGTATTCCCCAAGTGTAGGGATCGTAGTATAGCGATTAATACCGGAGTCGATCACAGGGAATCGGGGTATCTAGTTCATTAATTTTCCTAAGGTTGATACAATTATTCCTAAACCTAAACTAAAACGGAAAATAAACTGGACAGAGGATTGTCAGTCCAAAGCCAGGGAGGATAAAAGCGATAATAAATAAATAAAACTACAACTAGGAAAACAATAAAACTAACGAACATGATAATGACTGAAGCAAATCAACATTGAACAAACATGATCCACCATCCCACAACCCTTAATTCTTCCCTAGATTATCTTATGATGATTCAATCAAAGTTGTGGTTCACCTAATCAAAGGTATGAATTCCTACTTCCGTAAGTAATCCGTCTATCAATCTCATCATCTTCCGATCTATTGAGATTAACGCTCTCAAAACAAGGTGCAAGATTTATTAGATCTAACAACCTAGAAATCTAACCTATCAACTTCCGTTATGTCAAGGATAAAAGTCTAATCTTTCCTATGGTGATCTAAGGTTTACACCGATTTCCATCATACGGTAAACATCAATAAGCAATTCATCTTCCGATATTGATTGCATAAACAAATAAACAAAGGAAAGAAACAAACTTTAAATTAAACTCACAAGATTATCCAAGAGAGAAATCAAAAACGCCTGAAAAAGTAACCATGGATGCTCCAGTTCACGGCTTGAAGACCATCGAAGATGGACGAACAAGAACATAAAAAGAACGAAAATAAAACCTAATCTAACCGCCACCCCACCTCCCAAAGGGGCTGGGGCGCTAAACTCCTCTCTAATGTTTGTGTGTCAAGAGGATCGAATTGTGTGTCTTTAGGGTTGGAATCCGCATGCTATTTATAGATATTTAAGTCGGCCAAGGCTAAGTCGGCGGACGGACGCCCGTCCACTTCTTTGGAGGCTCGTTCGGTCTTGTTGGACTTCCTTCAGACGCCCGTCCAGGCTGCATCCAAACTCTCTCGAATCAACTTTTCAGCCTGGGCGCTTGATCCACTATTCCTCAGACGCCGATTCGGACTCTTTTCTTCCAAATTCATCTTGATCTTCATTCCAACTTCATCTCTATCTCTTTCCTTCCATGAAAATCATCACTTGAACATCTTTTAAGCTCCTTTCACCTCATGCAAGCGTACCTACATCACGATAAAAACATGCAAAATGTAACATCTTACATCTAAAGATATTTATCCAATAAAATCACATAATTAACCTGATTTTGCACTTTAATACTTCTAAAACTCATTTGCTCAATATTTCAATATAAAGCTCGATTTCTATGAGAAACATACAAATATGGGGGAAATTGATATAAAATATATCCTTATAAAACGTATAAAATCACCCTTAACACGATCCGAGTTCGTTTGGTTTGCCGATCGTCGAAGTTTTGAACAGCTACAGATTAGGGTTTCTAATTTTATTTTATTTTAATAGATTAGATACGGGGGTGCCAATGGTCCATCTCGATGTTTATTTTCCGCACTAGTATACATGTTTAGATTGTATGTGTAGAACCGGAAAAATGCCATGACATGCATCATATCATGAATTCCACTCCATATGCATACATGTAGAAATTAATTTGAGGAATTAGTTAGGCATGTATAAAACACGCAATTAGTTTTATTGTTTGATATTAATTAGAAACTAATTAGGGTAAAAACCGAGGAACACGGGTTTTTTCAATCGTCGAGGTTGGGTGATGGATTCTCGGTGAATTCCACTCTACGAAAGCATAAGGAGTAAAATCCCGAAACCTCGTGGTTAAGGTGTTGGATTCTCGGTGAATTCCACCTTACCTAGACGAGATTACGTTTTTGTTCCGTAGTGTCTACGTGAAAGTTTGGTGTTTAAGGATTGGATAATCACGGGCATACATGGTTCGAAAGTGGTTTAACCACGGTTGGGTGGTCAACAGTAGCTACGGGTCGATCGACTTCACCCTCCACGTGTGGCGTTTGCACGAAGTGCAGCAAGGCTGAGCCATCTGAAGAGCCACTACGGCTCAACGGAGCTCCCCTAGTCTTGACCCGTCCGACGGCCACATATGTTCCAACGAATAGGTCGTGTGGGCTACCCCACGTAACCGGAAACATTCGGGTCTATGATCTATTGTTCCTTAATGTAACATCAAATCCAAAAAGGTGATCAGTAAACCCACCACTTTTTCAAAATATTGAGTGGGAGCGGGAGGCGACGGCCGACCCCACGGCCTCTACTCATTGACACAAGAAACGTGAGAGAATGGTGATGCCTCGTGCTGCACAGGACCGGCCTCCCTAAGGAAGGCCTTCACCGCTATCAAAATTCAAGGCTTGGTCTCCGAAAGGATAGGATTTTAGGTACTGTCGGGTCACCGACCGACCCTAAGGCGGCACACTGGGGTCTACCTAAAAATGCGAGACAGTGAGGTCACACTCATAAAGGGTATTTTTGGTAGTACCTTGGCTGAAAAAGGAAAGGTGATTGACGATCACAAATGAGATGTTTGATTCTCAATTTGATCTTCAATATTAATCGAAACCTTTTTGACCTACCGTAAGGCGGCACTGAGGTATTAGATTAAATCCTTGGAACGGTAGGATAGACTATAAGTACTTAGTTTATAGTTCCTAAAATTTATTAGTAGTGTATGATTTGGATTTATTCTGTCAATTTTATTTACAACTGTTGTACATATCTCTCTAAGGGTACTAGACTGCTAGTGTATGTATTAAATTGACTAGTAACGACTTCGTTAAAAATTGGTAAGTAACTAGAACGTTGTACTCATTAATCTTACATGCGATTAATCTTTCGGAAGAGATATTTCTCTTGAGCTTTCAAGACTTAAGTGACGTAAATAAGTATGTCACTGATGTCACTCGTGTTGAACGAGAGACAACCATAGTTATTTTGAAAGATGATTGGGACGGTAAAATTCTTTTAGTGAATTTTATTTGTGTACTGTCTTCACGAGAAATTTTCTAATTGAAAAATTGGAGAATCATCGATTAAAGTGTCACTAGTTAGACGGTATTTGGAACCGATAAACTAGTGGGAGCTTTTATTTTATGTTTTTCTGATTTATTAGAAAATTAGTCCCACTGGGTGACGCTTTCATTAGACATCCCACAGTTCACGAGTAGTGTCTACTCAAACGAACTGCTAGTTCAAGACTATTTCATTTTAAGGAAAGTCAAGAATGGGAAAGAATGTCTGCAAGTGTTAATCATCTAAACTAAATTTGAGGCGTGATTTCGGATCACTTAACCAATGAATCCTTAGCAATATTCTTAACCGAGTAACTTGACTCGGTAGCTTAGTTCTTTGGAAGAACAAGGAAGCTGTGCATTAACAATTAATACAAGATGAACACGGGCGCTTATTTCAATAGAATAGTGGGAGTGATATAAGGAAATGAATTTGATTCTATCATTGAATATCACGAAAAATTTATTTTTCTGTTTACAGATTCGTTGAAACAAATGGATTCACTTTCATCTCGATACTACGATTGCCTTAAACAAAGTGAAGATGACATTTGTAGTACGAATCTGAGACTCGGACTTTTGTTTGATAAAGACAAGAAACACTAAGAAAAGCTGAATAGGTATGTGTAACACATCTAAAACTATTAAAGGTAAAAGGTTTCCGTATTAAGATAAACGACCCTTCAATATCTATTAATTAGTGCATATATCCTAGAGATAAGACCTGACGACTGGCTAAGGGTGATTCCTATCTCCCAGTCTAGGAACACTATCTCAAAGGAACAATGACTAAGTTTCCTTTCAATTGGGAGAGGGTAATAGATTTGAAGAGGTAATATAGCTTCTTCATAATGACCTTCGGGGTCTAGTGAGAGAAACAAGCTAGTGGGAGTTTTTGGGTGGAGACATTTTGTCTGATAACTACTCGAAACACGATTTAGTTTATCGAAAGAATACGAGGAGGAGTCTCTGATTTTAGCAGAGAATAGAGTATTCCATGCTCAAAAAAAGGCTATCGCATAGTCTTTGGACTGATGCTCGGCCTGCCTTCAAGTGGAGACTTTTTCACTGAGGAAGAAACCATAGCCTCGCCTTGCATAGTTAGTTATGTGCTACAATACACTGCTTAACTCGGTTAAGATATTGTTGCAAAATAACGGTTACATTATTATGTAAACCGAGAAGTCTACCTAGAAGATGCTCGTGAATTTATGGATAAGGAGTGAATTCGGTTCACACTACTTCCGTAAATGTAGGCATTTAGCACTTATTGCTTGAAGGTGGGACTGGAGATTTTGCACACATGCACAGAATATAACTATTCGTGAAATATCTTAATGTGACGAGTGAAGGTTGATTATAAGATTCTTGAGATCAGAAAGTGACGGTTGGACTGTCACACCCTTTCTGAAAGAATCCATTCATAACAACTTTAGACCTTGGAGTACGGTTACTCTAGGAAGTTACTATCTGATTTAGTAAGGCCACGTCCAACATCGGATGTTGGTGAATACACTGATAAATACTACTACATCAGAATGTCAATCCACCTAAAACACAGTGGGAGTATGGTTTAACCGTTGACCCATTGTGATTTTGTGGACTTTACAGTCTGCTGAGGTGATTGATAACCAATGGCTCTTGGTGGGCTGTGTAGGATTCTGATCATAGAGGTTGGTTTGAAAGCCTTAATCCTGTGAATGGAGTTTTGGAACTCCAGTTCTGTTCAGCCTCTTGTAGAACCACTTGAGTGTCTCAGGCCCAGCGGGAGCAATTGGTGTTAGATGTAATATCGTCGGATCAATCATAGATTGACCCAATTACGCAGCGGAAGCATCAGATCTAGATTTAAACGAAACAAAATACATAAATAAATGATCTAAACCTACAATGGGGTTTATGAGCCTACCTTTTTATGGTGCTTAACTCCAAGAACAAAAAGGTCTCCAAGAACACGTGATTGAGAAGCCACAGCCTTCCAACGTGTGTCTCCCAAAGAACACCAGGTGGATGGTGTTTCCCGCGCGGACCTCCTTGATATGCTACCGAATAATCCCAAGATTATTCCAACTCAAAACAAAGAACTATAGCCGAAAATTCCAAGCTATATTCTTACACTAATGGCGTGTTCATATGTGTGTCAAAAGGCTTGGGAGAACTCTCTTTATATAGGAGAGTAAAACTTAACCTCCAAGGATTAAATAATTAAGAGATAATTATTACAATAATCCTTTGTTCCAAATAAAAGATAAATAAAATGATTATCCCAAACAAATTAAGATAAATCATATTATTATCTAATATTCCATGAATTATCAAATAACAAAAAAAGATAAATCACATGTCAAATAATTATCCAAGAAAACTAATTTCCTAATAATTAAATAATACAACAAAGATGCGCCACTTGTAAACCCAAAATAAGGTCCATACGCATTTTACTATATTTGACCAATTTGGTCAAAAGGTCAACACACCAATTTGGGCCGAGTCCACGAAAAATGTCTTTTCCGTGAATTTAATTATTTAGTCCAACTAAACAATTAATCCACATATCAATTAAATAGTCCAATCCACTATTTAATTATAATTGAGGTGCAACGATGAGAAACCTATATGCTATATTAGGAGCCACGTCGGGGACCATGGACCCATATTCAGTAGCTACAATGAATCGAATAAAATTATTCATCAGACAGAATAATTATATCCAACCTATTAATTCCGGGATTACACCACCATAAACCCGAAATTGTACTCTATCGAATATAGATAACTTACACTCAATTTATGAGTCGAAAGCGTCCACTGATATAATCATTACATACGGATAAATCCTTCATAGACTGTTCACTTCGATTCGGGATATTTCCGTAAACCCTTCTCGAAACATATTATCCTTATTTACCATTAACCCCTAGTGATCAATTAGTTCATATTCAATATAATATGAACTCGGCCGATCGATCAGTTTCTAGGGTCAACAAATAAGGGAACTGTCTGTCTACTTCCCGAGGGAAGGAATGGATTCCATATCTATGATAGCACAGACTACTCACTCATCCCAGAATAGAGCCAACGAGAAGTGTTGGACCACATACTTCGAAGTGATCCTTATTAACACGTCAAACTCTACCCTAGTCTAAGCAGTCGTCTGTGATCACCTCAGGATTAAGATTAATCCATATATGATCATCTTCTGATTCGATAAGACTTCTCGATTACGGAATTATATCGAGAACTCAAATCAAATCGGTCCAGCCCTATATGATCATCATCATATATAAATGCCCCATTAGGTACCCTATTACCGACAGTCCGGATAAGACTGTCACACCAAAAGTGTTCTGGGCGCATTAATAGCAAATTAATCATGAGACCCATACTCAGATTAATAAACACTACGGACTAAGTTAATTTTAAGTACATCTCACTAACTCAATCCTCTTGTGTATAGTCATACACCGAGTTATGTGATTACATAAACGATGTACTTAGGGTTTTCAGTAGTGTCTTAATTATAAGCATACATGCATATAATAAGATGAATTACTAATTCTGTCCTAAAACAAATATATAATTGTCTTTCGGGCACTACACCTTACAATCTCCCACTTGCACGAAAGGCAAGTGGATTAATTGTTTTAGAGCACACCCTTATTTATCTATATCTACAACATTCTCCCACTTGCTCAAAACAAGTGAGACGAATCCCTCAAATCTGTACCCTCCAAGCGCATCTTAGTAATTCATCCTTCCAAGCACGAACGGAGTGTGCCGCCGCAGGGTAGGTCAGTGACCCGGCGCGTACTCAGAATCCGAATACCATGTGACTTGGTACACTGATCAGGTAGGTTGGCGGCTTGAGTCAATCTTTGGGATCGAAGCGTCACCTTTCCATCTAATCCGGTTGTACGATATCAATATGCCTTTGATTCAACACTAATGACGAAATCGACTTAACGATCATCCTTAATCTAACCTAAAGTCAGAATTAGTGTCATCACTTATATTCTAGTTTGCACCTGAATATACTAGCATATTATTCCTCATTCTCCCGAAGATACTTGAGGATCATTAAACATCCCATTTCATATTCATCCTCAGGTTTAGATTAATCATTCCTGAGAGGTAGGGTAGACTACATCGTTGAATGCCGCATAAATGCAGGAATATCTTAACCAGGTGAATGGGTGGGATTGCCAATGATCAATTCTCACAGATTTGGGCGAATCAAATCCTTTAGAATGAATCCCGATGGCATGTCAGACTCTGACTGCAGATAACACACCCATGTTGTTTCCAACTGTTTCAGTGTTACCGTTCATAAACACTAATCTACATACTACTTTACTAATATTGATGCCCAGTCTACGAAAGACTTATCAACATTCTGGTCAAGTCCACATATTAAAATATATGACTTCGAAATGACCTAGAGGTTTGCTTTAATCCCCAAAGGATATAAGCTATGGCAGGCATCCTGCCAAAGGTTCTTTCTGAATAAATTAAGATACCGTTAGTCTCGCAAAAGGGTCTTAGGGAATCACCCCTATTTTCTGCTTTGTAACGAATCTGTTATTTGTTCTTAGCTAAAACCCTTATGTTCTGAATGAATTCAGATTCCGTTGTTCGGCAAGGAAGTCTTAGGGAATCACCCATATTTCCTGCTTTTTGACGAAATCAAGCATGACTGAGTGGTGAGAGAGATCATGGTCTGGTTAACTCTCTACCTTTTCAGGAATCACCCCTAAATTACTCAGCTTTACTGTGAAAGTTAAACTTTCCTATTCATTCTACTCTTCTTCTTGTAGTTCCAATTACTCCCACTGGGCCTGAGATGCTCAGGTGGCTCTACAAGAGTTTCAACAGAACTGGAGTATCAAACTCCATTCACAGGGTTATGGCTTTTAAACCAACCTTTATGATCAGGATCCTACACAGCCCACAAAGGACTATAGGTCATCAATCTGCCGTATAGACCGTAAGGTCCTGCAATGGGTAATGGACAAACCATACTCCCACTGCGTACTGGGTGGATCGATATACTGATCTAGTTTAGTAGTTTTTATTAGTGTTATCACCAACTGCCGGTGTTGGATGTGGACTGAACAAATCAGTTAGTAACATCTTGAGTACAAATACTTCAAGATCCACGGTTGTTAATTATAGACTCTATCAGACCGAGTTTGACAGTATAACCGTCATTCTCTGATTTTACGAGTTTTATAACCAACCTTTACTCAATGCATTAAGATATTTCACGTCCTGAACATGTACGCAAAATTTCCAGTCCTACCTTCAAGCACTCGGTGCTAAATGCCTCTATTTACGGAAGTGGGGTGAACCGAATTCACTCCTTATCCACAAATGCGTAGGCATCTTTTAGGTAGACTTCTCGGTTTTTCAATACAACTGTTATTTTGCAACCAATATCTTAAATGAGTTCAGCAGCGTATCGTAGCACATCAATAACTATGTAAGGCAAATTTGTGTTGTATCCCTTAGTGAAAAAACATTTCACTGGGAGGTAGGCCGAGCATCACCCCACGAAGACTACGCAATAACCTATTTCTCGAGTATGGAATACTCTATCTCTGCAGTGAAATCGAGATTTCCTCCAAATATTTTTGATAAACTTACCGGAGTCTCGAATAGTAGTCGACAAGATGTCACTACTTCAAAAGCTCCCACTAGCTTGTACCTTTCATATGACCCGAAGGTTGTTATGAACAAGCTATGTTACTTCTTTAAATCTATTACCCTTTCCTGATTGAAAGGAAACTTAGTCATTGTTCCTTTGAGACAGTGTTCCTTTGACTGGGAGATAGGAATCACCCTAAGCCAGTCTTCAAATCTTGTCTTTAGGGAATATGCACTAATTAATAGAATAGAAAGAAGCGTTTATCGAAATACGGAAACCATTTGCGTTTATATGTTTTAAGATGTGTTACTAATACCTTTTCAACAATGATTAGTGGTTCTGACTTTATCAAACAAAAGTCCGAGTCTTGGATTCGTGCTACGACTGTTATATTCATCGTCAATAAGACAAACAAATTATCCTATTGAAAATGAATACGTTCGTTCTCCTAACGAATCCAAAAGCAGAAAATGAATTTTCTGTGATGCTCAAGAATTGAATCCGAGATTCATTTCCTTATATCACTCCCACTAGTCAATCAAATAATCGCCCGTTGTCTTTTTGATTTATCGTTTAATGCAAAGCTACCTAGTTCTTCCAAAAAACTTTAGCTTTCGAGAAAATTGCTAAGGATGCATTGGTCAGTGATCCGAAATCACTTTCCTTATCCTCTAATTTCCAATTAATTTTCGGGTTTAGCCTTAAAACTACGTAGTTTATATGACTAACACGTGTAAACATTCTTTCCCATTCTCGACTTTCCTTAGATGGAAACAGTCTTGAACTAGCAGTTCGTTTGAGTAGACTCTACTCCTGAACTGTGGGATGTTTAGTGTTACTTGCTTGGACTATCGATTTTTCTAATCGTCAAATCATAAGACCAAAGCTCTGACTAGTTTATCGGTTCCAAATACCGTCTAACTAGCAACACTTTGTTCGAATGGTTTGAGAGATCATAATAAAGCTCTCACTAGTTTATCGGTTCCAAATACCGTCTAACTAGAAACACTTTGTATTTATGATTTTTCAAAGATTAGAACATCACCTAGAACTAAGCTCCCACTAGTTTATCAGTTCCAAATACCGTCTAACTAGCAATGCTGTGTTCATGATGGTTCAAAAATTATAAAATCTCCAGAACTAAGCTCCCACTAGTTTATCAGTTCCAAATACTGTCTAACTAGTAACGCTTTATTCTTGTTTTTCCAATGAATGGAAAAACTCGTGTGCAGTCCATTACACTTTTCTAATGATTCCGAAAAACAACAAATCATAAGACTAAGGCTCCCACTAGTTTATCGGTTCCAAATACCGTCTAACTAGCAATGCCTTATGTATATGATTTTCCAATTAGAAATTTGATGTGTAATTACACTTTTTAAAATTCACTAAATGAATTTTATCTGATAGTCCTATGTCATCTTTTTGTAAACTAAGTATGGTCGCCTCTCGCTCAATCATTTAGTGACACCCGTGACATACCTATACTATGTCACTTAAGTTTTTAAAGGCTCAAGAGAAAAATCTCTTCCGAAAAGTTAACTGCATTTATTGATAATTACAACGTACTTGTTACTTTCCATATTTTTAATGAAGTCCTATTACTAACAGTTTAGTAGGCTAGAGATTTTGTTGTAAATAAAATGACAGAAAGTTAAATTCAAAATTAAATTGTTCACTACTAGATTTATTTTAGGAATAATAAACTATATAAAGTCTATCCTAGCATTCCAAGGATTTAACCTCGCATCGTACCGCCGCCTTTAGGGTCGGTATCAGCACAATGACGGTTAAACTGAGACAATCTCTCTCAATGATTAAGCTTTGAGAATCGAACATCTCACGGGAATCAGACATCCGGCTCTTAATCATTGATTACCTTCCTTTTTCTAGCCTAGAAATTTCAAAAATATCCATAATGAGTGTGACCTACTATATCAGACCTCAAAGTACGCCCCGAGTATACTGCCTTTAGGGTCGGACAGTGACCCAACGAGTACCCGAAATCCTATCCTTTCGGAGACCAAGCCTTGAATTTTGATAGGGGTGAACACCATCCTTAGGGGGCCGGAATCAAAGCGGCACGAGGTGTCACCCTTCTCTCACGTGCTTGCATCTATAGTAGAGGCTGTGGGGTTGGCTGTCACCTTCCCCTATCCCACTCAATATTTTGAAAAAGTGGTGGGTTTACTAATTACGATTTTGTCCTTGACAACAAGAAACAATAAATCAAAGTACTCCGAATAGGGTTGGTTATGTAGGCAAGCCTACGCCGTCTTATTCGTTGGAACATATGTGACAGTTCATGCCAATCCGGCAAGAGAAGCCCCGATTAGCCCGAAGGCTTATCGGCTATGCTTAGTCCTGTCGAACTGCAGTAACGTACATCACACGTGGAGGGGAGTCGATTGAGCCGAAGCTCGGTTGAACTCGCCCAACCATGGTTAGACCATTTCCGAACCCATGTACTAAGATTCTCCGATTTCTAAATTGTCACCCAAAGCGTAATCTCGCTTCTACTTTTAAGGTGGGTTCACCGAGAAGCCATCACCGAAAAGCTCAACGATTTATCCTAGTGGGATTCACCGAGAATCCATCACTAAAATCGTAACGATTGACAAAACCTGGTCCTCGGTTTTATAATTAGCTACTTATTATTTAACTACCACATATTAAATTAATAAGCATTCATACTAATTATTCGAGTTATACACGTCTATTTTAATTCAAATTAAAAACTACGTGTATGCATTGGAGTGGAATCATGAAGATGCAAGTCATGGCAATTTTTCGGTTTTAAGCACGTAATCTTGATCAAACACAAAATTATACCGAAAAGTAAACACCGAGATGGACCATTGGTACCCCCGACTAACTATTTTCTAAGGAAAAGTAAAACTTATATCTATGTCTTCGAGTCTTGATCTTCAAATCATGAACTCGAACCGCCGGATCACGAATCACGAACACCCGAGGGGAGAAAGACTTTTTAATTAAATAAACAAATATTATTATAATTATCAAAACCTTTCTTTTTTTTTTTTTCTTATGTTAATGCGGCTGATGAAAAAAAAAATTCCAGTTTTTTTTTTTTTTTTTTTTTTTATATATGTCGGCTGTAAAAAAGAATACAGTTATATATATATAAAAATATAATAAAGCAGTCAAGATGTTATACCTAGCCGCAAGCTAGGGTTTTGATAAAAAAAAATCTTTTGCAGCCGCAGAAAAGCGCCACTACAGGTGCTGCTGCCGCCTGTTTAAAGAAAAACAGAAGCTGTTGTGACGTTTTTAGCGCTGCTAAAGGTGCTGGACAGCCTTAAAAAAACAACGTTTTTAGCCGTTTCTCCTCGTTCATACCTTGGGTTTCGCCTTGATCTTCATCTTTTCGAGCCCGGAACATCAAAATTACAATAAAAGATGCTACTTTTACATAGAATTTCGAAAAAGACATAAAAAAAAAATACAAATCCTATGCTCAATTGTTGCTAAACAAAGGAGCTACAAAATAGATCTACGGGTAAACAATACCAACCCAATCCATCTCTTCAACCACAACATTCACAGGCATACAACATGATTAAATTCGAATTTTACCAAAAAAAAAAAACGAAATAAAACATCTAAAACATGCTTTTCCACTCCAAAATCTAAAATTCATATACTTTGATCGTTAGATCAAAGGCTCTGATACCACTTGTTAGATGTAATATCGTTGGATCAATCATAGATTGACCCGATTACGCAGCGGAAGCATCAGATCTAGATCTAAACGAAACAAAATACATAAATAAAAGATCTAAACCTACAATGGGGTTTAGGAGCCTACCTTTTTATGGTGCTTAACTCCAATAACAAAGAGGTCTCCAAGAACACGTGATTGAGAAGCCACAGCCTTCCAACGTGTGTCTCCCAGCAACACCAGGTGCATGGTGTTTCCCGCCGCCGGACCTCCTTGATATGCTACGGAATAATCCCAAGATTATTCCAACTCAAACCCAAAGAACTATAGCGAAAATTCCAAGCTATATTCTTACACTAATGGCGTGTTCATATGTGTGTCAAAAGGCTTGGTAGAACTCTTTTTATATAGGAGAGTAAAACTTAACCTCCAAGGATTAAATAATTAAGAGATAATTATTACAATAATCCTTTATTCCAAATAAAAGATAAATAAAATGATTATCCCAAACAAATTAAGATAAATCATATTATTATCTAATATTCCATGAATTATAAATTAACAAATAAAAGATAAATCACATGTCAAATAATTATCCAAGAAAACTAATTTCCTAATAATTAAATAATACAACAAAGATGCGCCACTTGTAAACCCAAAATAAGGTCCATACGCATTTTACTATATTTGACCAATTTGGTCAAAAGGTCAACACACCAATTTGGGCCGAGTCCACGAAAAATGTCTTTTCCGTGTATTTAATTATTTAGTCCAACTAAACAATTAATCCACATATCAATTAAATAGCCCAATCCACTATTTAATTATAATTGAGGTGCAACGACGAGAAACCTATATGCTATATTAGAGCCACGTCGGGACCATGGACCCATATTCATTAGCTACAATAAATCGAATAAAACTATTCATCGCATGTAATAATTATATCCAACCTATTAATTCCGGGATTACACCACCATAAACCCAAATCGAACTCTATCGAATATAGATAACTTCCACTCAATTTATGAGTCGAAAGTCCTTCACCGATATAATCATTACATATGGATAAATCCTCCATAGATCGCTCACTTCGATTCGGGATATTTCCGTAAACCCTTCTCGAAACATATTATCCTTATTTACCATTAACCCCTAGTGACCAATTAGTTCATATTCAATATAATATGAACTCGGCCGATCGATCGCTTTCTAGGGTCAACAAATAAGTGGAACTGTGCCATGTCTACTTCCGAGGAAGGAATGGATTCCATATTTGTGATAGCACGACTACTCACTCATCCCGCAATAGAGCCAACGAGATGTGTTGGACAACATACTTCAAGTGATCCTTACTAACACGTCAAACTCTACCCTAGTCTAAGCGTTAAATGCTCAGATCACCTCGAGATTAAGATTAATCCATATATGATCATCTTGTGATTCGATAAGACTTCTCGATTATGGAATTATATCGAGAACTCAAATCAAATCGGTCCAAATTATATGATCATCATCATATATAAATGCCCCACTAGGTACCCTATTACCGATAAACCGGATAAGATCACACACCTAAAGTATTCTATGCGTATTAATAGCAAATTAATCATGAGACCCATACTCAGATTAATAAACGCTACGGACTAAGTTAATTTTAAGTACATCTCACTAACTCAATCCTCTTGTGTATAACCATACACTGAGTTATGTTATTACATAAACGATGTACTTAGGGTTTTCAGTAGTGTCTTAATTATAAGCATACATGCATATAATAAGATGAATTACTAATTCTGTCCTAAAACAATTATATAATTGTCTTTCGGGCACTACACCTTACAATTGGATCTACACGGAAAAGAGTCGAATGAATAGGAAAGTTTAAACTTTCAGCGCAAAGCTGAGTGGTCTAAGGGTGATTCCCTGACAAGTAGAGAGTTAACTAGACCTTGAACTCTCTCACCACTCACTCTTGCTAGATTTCGTTAGAAAGCAGAAAATAGGGGTGATTCCCTGAGACTTTCTTGCCGTAAAACGGAGTCTGGATTCATTCGGAACAGAAGGGTCTTGGTTAGAACAAATGGAAGGTTGATTGCCGGGACTTATGTCCTTTGTGGATGTAAGGGAACCTATCGGTCATTAAAAGTCGTATGTTTTAAAATATGTGGACTTGACCAGTATATTGATAAGTCTTTTGTAGACTGGGTATCAGTATTGGTAAAATAGTAGTATTAGTGTTCGCGAAAAGTAACACTGAAACTGTTGGAAAAAACATGAGTGTGTTATCTGAAGTCAGAAACTGACACACCAAGATTCTCTAGATGAGAGAATGGACTATATTCTAAGAATTTGATTCGGTCAAATTCACGAGAATGAGTCATTGGCTATCATATCCCTCTTATTGGTTAAGATAATCTTGCATATACAGATGCAACATTCAACGAGAGTAGTCCTACCCTACCTCTCAGGAATGATTCTCCAAATCTTCAGATAAAGAGAAAATGGGATAGAGTCTCTCTAGGATAAGGGCAAGACAGCTTAACACGAGTCAATTGCGATCGAATCTTGGATTTGAGCAATAAGTAGCGGTTTAGTACGTCCTCAAGTATCTTTAGAGAACGAGGAATCATATGCTTGTATATTCAGGTCCAAACTTGAAGATGGTTGACTACACTGATTCTGACTTGTAGTCAGATTAAGGATGATCATTAAGTTGATCTCGGGCTCAGTCTTTACTCATAGTGCTTAGGATTTCCTTTTTGGTCTGGGAGTAATTCCAGTTCTGATAAGCCGATATCACATCATCATGAAAACAGTGAAGAGATAGCTTAGAAGGATCTTCTCAGTCATAAGAAGTCAAAAGCATATTGAGAGAGAGTACCGCCTGATTGGAAGGACCGGCAACGTTTCGAACCTAAAGATCGTCTCGAGCCGACAACCTAGCTGATCAGTGTACCAAGTCGAGTGCTTGGAGGGTATGGCATTGAGGGATATATCTCATATGCTTTTAGAGCTAGTGGGAGAGTGTTGTGAATAAGATGAGAATGGGTGTGCTCTAAAAACAATCGTTGCTTGCCATTTCGTGCAAGTGGGAGATTGTTAGGTATAGTGCCCGAAAGACAATTTGTGTAATTGTTTTTAATAATGGATGATAGAATTTATCTCACCCTATTACTTGCTTTGTGCTTGTAAAGTAATACACTGCTGCAAACCCTAAGTATATCAGTATGTAACCGCTTAACTCGGTGTATGGATTACACGTGAGGATTGAGTTAGTGGTGATATACTTAAACTGTTAGTCCGTGGTGAACTTAATCGAGTTTAGGGTCTCTTGATTAAAACACCAATAATGCGCCTGAGAACACCTTAGGGTGTGATAGTCTTATCCGGACTATCGGTAGAGGGTACCTACGTGGGGCATTTATATATGATGGCATTCATATAGATTTGGACCGATTTAATCAATTTCTCGATATAATTCCGTAATCAAGGAATCCTATTAAATCATTAGATGATCATATATGGATCGACCTTAATCTGAGGTGATCACTGGGTGCCGCTGTCTCGGGGTAGTGTTTGATGTGTTAGTTACGGTTCACTTAGATATGTGTTCCAAGCCACTTCTCATTGGCACTATCTCCTGATAAGTGAGTAGTCCTGATTTTCACAGACATGGAATCCATTCCTTCCTCGCGAAGTAGTAGAGACAGATCCCTTATTTGTTAGCCCTAAGAAAGTGATCGATCCCGGAGTTCACATTTGACTAATTAGCTACTAGTCGATATGTGTACTAATTGATCATCGTGGGTTAATGGTAAATAAGGATAAGATATTCTGAGTCGGGTTCACGGAGACTTCCCACTCAGAATGGACAGTCTATGTAGTGATTAGATCAATTGACGCTTATTCACTCTATGGGTTGAGTATAAGTATACATCTATAATCGGTAGAGTTCAGTTTCGGGTTTATGGTGGCGCAATCCCGGAATTAATAATTAATGTACTTATTTTGTTCGATGAATAATTAATTATTGGAGCTACTGGTTATAGGTCAATGGTCCCCGATGTGGTTTCTGTAATTTGGACTAGTAATCTTGTTATTTGGGCCTCAGTGATAATTAATTGGCTGGGCTAATTAATTGACATGCATGGAAATTATTTAGTTGGGCTAAATAATATAATACACATGAAATACATTTTATGTGGGCTTAGTAACCTAAAAAGTGGCGCCAATGTCACGCTAATTAATTGTCAAGGAATTAGTTTTCTTGGATAATTATTTAATGTGTGATTTATCTTTTATTTGTTAAATGATAATTCATGGAATATTAGATAATAATATGATTTATCCTAATTTGTTTGGGATAATCATTTTATTTATCTTTTATTTGGAATAAAGGATTAATGTAATAATTATCTCTTAATTATTAAATCCTTGGAGGACAAGGATTACTCTCTTATATAAAGAGAGTTCTCCCAAGCCTTAGACATTGGAATTTTCGACCTACACACTTGAAAAGAGAGGAAAAATTAGTTTTCTTGTCTTGGGTTTTAGAAGAAGAAAAACTCTATGTTTTTCTTGGTGTTGCATATTGAGGAGGTTCGTGTATCAAGAAGGGTGTCCACCAACGCCGTTTGGAGAACACATCGGAAGATCTTGGCTTCTCTTCCTACTATTTGTAACATGATCTTAACCCCCTTGTAGTTGTTAAATCCTTTATTTTTGTATTATAATATATGAATCGTGATCCATACGCTGCGCATAGATCTAATTCATTTAGGTCTGAGCTCCTACATCCTTCAGAAAGGTCTTCTTAGGATTACTGGAACATCGTGGTTAGCCTCCATGTCTAGCACCACAAAGTCTACGGGGAATACAAACTTATCAACTTTCACCAGAACATCCTCCACCACTCCACAAGGTTGCTTCATAGACCTATCAGCCAAGTGAAGGGTTATAGATGTTGTGTTCAATTGTTTCATTGACACTAGCTCCAAGATCACACAATGCTTTGTTTAGGCACACTCCTCCAATTGTGCAAGGTGTGTGGAAGCCCCCAGGATCTTTACATTTAGGAGGCAGCTTTCGTTGCAAAACTGCTGAGCATTCCTCATTAAGGCATATAGTCTCGAGGTCTAATAATTTCCTTTTGGTTGAGATTGCTTCTTTCAAGAATTTTGCATACTCTGGCATTCCGGCTAGAGCTTCTACCAAAGGAATACTTCTTAAACATTTCTATGAACTTTTATAACGAGCATCATCATTATATTGTTTATATTTCCTAGAGGATAGGGTAAAGTAGCAGGATTAATAGTTACAGTTTGTGAAGACTTACCTGCTGCCTGCTACTGCTCTGCCTGCTCGTCTATTGAGTTTTTAGATGCCCGGTTTACCGGGGTAATGTCCCGAGTTACCGGCCCATCTTTTTCTCCTAATTCTGTTGTGTTCTGCTGCTGACCACTTTCTGAGTCCTCCTGGACAGTCGGTATAACTGGTCTAGGCAGTTCCTTTCTGCTTCTAGTCATGATTGCCTTCACGTCCTTCGGATTCTTCTTAGTGTTACTTGGCAATCCTCCTGGAGGACGGGCTAACACTTGTTCTGCGATCTGGCCCACTTGGTGCGACATATTCTGCACTAAGGCTTCCTGATTAGTTAATCTTGTATCAATCTTCTGACGATATATGGTAAAGATTGTATTCAGCTCAGTCATGGATTTAGTAAGTTAATTGACCGTGTCGGTCACAGTTGAACTCATTTTATCCATGGCTGCTTCCCAACCACCTGATTTGTTGAATTGAGGCATGAATCCTCCAGTTTGTCTTGGTCGCTCTCCACCCGTTGAATAAATTTGTCGAAAACCCCCCAGTAGGGTCACTCAGTCGAAAACCAGGGTGGTCATGAGAACCTATGCGATATCCGCCCCCATAAGGATTTCCTTGCATCCCTATATAGTTCACATCCTCGGTGTTGGTTGCTTTGATTTCTTGAAATTTCTCATCCTTGGCAATGCGATCTTGCATTCCATATATTTTCTCATTTATCGCCATTAGCTGGTATAAAATCTTTTGAGAAGTGTCTTCTCCAAATACGCCTTCAGCTACTTTTGCAGTTTCTATTTGATATGTTCCCCATTGACTTGTAAGTGTGATTTGTTCCAATTTCTCTTCAGCTTCTTTAGGTAATAGCAACGTAAAAAATCCGTTGCTCGATGCATTAACTCTCATTTGTTCACTTGGCCGTAGTCTGTGATAGAAACTATGCATTCGTACGGGCAGAGTGATGACAAAGTGAGGGCATCTCCTTTGTGCTTTATTAAACCTTTCCCAAGTTTCTTCAAAAGTTTTAGTAGGTTTTTCCTTGAAATTCATGATGTCTTGTCTTATCTGTAGTGACTTCCCAGGTGGGTAGTACTTGTTCATAAATTTCTGCAGTAGATCGGTCCAAGTTTGGATCGATCCTGGTGCTAGAGACAATAACCATACCTGTTGGTCACTTGAAAAGGCGTTGGTTAAGATTATAAGGGGGAGGGGTTGAATAAACTTAACACTTAAAAACTTTTTGGAGTTTAACAAACTCTGCAGGGTCAATAGTCTGCTGACCACTCAATAGTCTGCTGACTATTAAAGCTTTTGATTTTGTTGCAGCGGAATACATTTAATTAAGCCTTGTTAATTGTTGTTCATAAGATGATACTAAGTATTAGATTCTCAGTAGTGCAAGCACTGTGATTCAGTAGCTAGTTCTGTAGATTGATGTGATGTGTATGCTGATAAAATAAGATGTAAATGCAGTAAAGTAAAGTAGGCAAGATTTTTAGTGGTTCTAGGTGGTGTAATCCTGTCTGTTCACTCTTCTCCTGTGACGTTGGAGGAAATTCACTAGATATTCTTGAGGTTGCTGTTACAAAAATTCCTAAACTGTTTGTCCTTCATCAATGACTATGGCTTTACAAACTGAACATTAGAAACAGGTAGGATTGCTGCTTCAAAGTATTCCACTAGTCCTTGAAGGGTAGGATTGCCTCTTCACCAGCTCCACCACAAAAAACAGTTCTTGACACTTCAAAAGTGCTTCTCTATCTTCAGTAAACTTCTTGAAAAAGAAGGGTTGAATCAAGAAAGTGATTCAGCTTTCAGCAAGCTTTTGATCAGGATGATATGATCAGCAACTTATTGTCTTCAAGTGTGTATACTTGATGTAACTTGATTGCAGGTTACACTTGAAGAAAAATTCATCATCAGCAAATTGATAGCTCAGTGATGTTCAGCAGGGTAAGATTGCACTTGATAAATTTCTTGCATTATTTTCTTGATATTCTTGCATTTCATTATCTGAATCTAAGTCAGGAGTCCCCTATTTATAAGTGTGAATCCTGTGACTTGTGTTTGAATTTCAAATATAGCCGTTTCATATATGTCTCTATCTTGAATTACTTTTACCTCTGCTACATAGTACTGACACTGTTAGTCTTGCTTTTTGACAATCCAATCTATCTATCATTGCCTATTTCCATTGGATAAAGCTCTGAAGTTTTCCAACATTCTTTTAATCTTGACCATTGATTTATTGATTAATCCAAGGCTTGTATGTCATCCTTATCCATTTAATTTTCCAAAGATAAACATGGATTAATTCGAATCTTTCATTTAGCTGACACCTGTAGTGTAAGTCTGTTGATGTCCATATATGTCAGCTGACTTTTAGTCTGCTGTGTTTTAAAAACACTTCATCTGACTGTTTCTCATCTAACTTTTTACTATGAAGTTAGAGTACATCATTTTAAGCATAACCAAGTTCCAATCACCATTTTACTTTTATGGAACTTAGATTTTCTACACAAGGTATATGTAATCAGTTTAGGTCATCACAGACTTGCCTAAATTTTGATTCAATATCCTTAACTTTAAATATTAAGTTTGAGCCCTTAGCCTTCATAAGTGAGTTTGAACCCTCAGCCTTCAACCATCAGCAATTAGGTAGACTCTACTGACCTAGACAGGTCTGTTGATAAAATCAGCTGACCTCTTTACAGTACTTATTTGATCAAATCTATACAAATATCAAACTCTAATAAACCTATACATTTTATCTGGACATCTTTTTGCCTTTACTCTATAACAGCTAGTCTGGCACTAATCATTAAAACTAAAATATGTCAAAAAATTTCCCTCTTTTTAGTGATGATGCCAATACCCTCTTTACAGCAAAGCAAAAAGATAAAAACAAAATAGAACAAACTTCATTTATATATAATTGATGTTCAAAAAATTCTTACAACTAGAATCAGCATAAAGATAAATAGGAATAAGTCTGCTGATCTAGTTTCTATCTCTTTCTTCTTCTCACTTTTGAAGGTATTCTTTGATTTCCTTTTGCATATCCACCATCCATTAATTTTCAATTCTTGAGAAGTCAATCCAGGTATGTACCATTTTCCATCATTTCCAGGCTTCAACCAAGGTTAACTGGACACCATGCCAGTTAAATCCTCCTCCCATGTAGCATACCTTGAATTCTTCTACACAATCTTTTGCTTTTTGATCAGCAAATGTTGGTTGTCTTCCTCCAGATCTTCCAGCATGACATCCTCTACCAGTTTGACCTCTTCTAGTCATTTTTAAAGATTTGATCATTGCCTCCCACAATTTAAGTCCAAGGAAGGAGTTTAGAACTTCCTAAAAAATCATATCCTGGTATGGTCTTCTTCTTGCATTATAAGCAGCCTTGAATTCCTTCAGCAGATCATCTGTTAGTTGTACTCTGCCAGGTCCAGGTGCTCTGAATTGATTGATTTCAGCCTCAAATCTTCTTGTTATAGATCCTTGCTGCTTCTTTTGAAACTGCTGTCTGACCTTCATCCCCCTTATTGACATCATCAATAAAACAGTTCAGTAGGCCTAGTACACTATCATGTGTGTTTACCAGATTATTCAGTTGCCCCTCTATGATTTCAGTTCTTGTGTCAACTGTAGTAATCTGGCCTTCCATAGTTTCCTCCAGCAGATTTATCCTCTCAGTAAGCTTTTGATCGAGTACAGCATGGTGAGGTGTCTCAGCAGGGTGTGGTGCCTCAGCCAACTTATCAACCTTTTTGTGCAAAGATGCAATCTGTTCAACCATGTTTTTGTCTCTTTTTACAGCATCTTGTTTAACATAAGCAACTTCTCTGAGTAAATCATTAGTGGAAAACTGTTGATGAGTGACATTGGATGCTAGTGTCTCAGTGGTTCTTTCTCTATTCTCCACTAAATTCACCAAATCTTCAAATCTTTGTTCACTCCTTGTCAGTTGAGTTCTTAGTTGAGTAATATCATCTCTTACAGCCCTTAACTCATCCAAAATATATACTTGTATTGCAGCATCCATACCACCCATACCACCAGCAAAGGTCTCAATAGATCCTTTAGCATTATCATCTTCTCTATGTACCCTTACCACAATTGCCCTTGTCCTGTCCCATACATGGGGTTCAGGACCTTCTTCAACTACATTCAAAACAGGTACTCCTCAAAAATACGATCTTGTGCTTGTTGATGCTCTTCTACTTCTTCTTTAGGCAACTGAAATTCTTTATCACTAAAATCATAGTCAACAAGTTGCTCCTTAGCTTGTTCATCAGCAACTTCTTGCCCAATTTTCCCATCAGTAGCTCTTTCCTCGGCAGCCTCAGAACAAGACATAAGGGATTCCTCCAATCCCAACAACATATCAACCTTTGTCCTAGTACTGTTTGATCCTCGGTACTTTGGACCTCCAGCTTCCGACTGTGTTCGATTCTTTGTCGATCCTCACAGATCGAACCTCTATATCTTCTTTAATCTGGGGAAAAACAGCCATGTTTTCCTCCAAAACACCATATACCTCAGCAATCTCTTTCAACACTTCAGCAGCTTGAGCTAAGGTTTCATCTGTGTCTATATTGTCTTGATATTGAATTGAGTCCTCAGAAATGACTTCAGTCAATTCAACCATCATAACTTCAGCAGTGGCCTTTAATATTGTATCTTCAAGAAGTGTTGATGCTGTTAATTGTTCCTTCAAATCTTCAGTAAAAGCAGCAAACAGCTCTTGATCTAGATCATCAGTCTACTGGCCCTCAGCAGACTTGCCATCCTCGCAAGTTGCTCTGCTGTCTTCTCAGTAGATCTCTGTCCAGCATCCTCAGTAGAATTTTCTTTTGCAACACTAGTGGACTCTCTTGGATGCATAGGAAGATCATCATCTGAATCTAATGATGATGTTGTATCATCACTATCTGGAGTAAACTTGGGATCCTTAAATATTATGTTTCCTTTCTGCTTCTCATTTTCAATGATTTCCAACATCCTCTTCTCTAGAAGTGATGTGTCAATCAATCCTACCAAACTTTCCACCCCAAGACTTTCAAAAGCCCATTCTTCAAAACCACTCATTGGTTCTCTTGCTGGCTTTTGTCTCTTGTAAAAACCAAACTTCCATGCAAAGTATCTTGAAATCTTCCTAACATTGGGATCCTCTTTTGGCTTCTTAGATTTCTTTTCCTTCCTTTCATAAGGCATGGTTGGTTTTCTTGAAGCAGGTTGGTCATTTTGTTGACTTCCAAAAGTCTCCACAAGATGACTCAGTGTATCCTCAGCGGATTCAAAAATGTCAGTTGGCGCTTCAATAGATAAATTTGTGCCTACTACTTCCATCTGTTCTACCCTTGTTTCCCCCAGAATTACATGCTCTTCAGCAGGGTTTTCAACAGATTTTCCTTCCCCCTGATTTGTTGCAATCTCAGTAGGGTCTTCAACAGGTTCACTAACTTTCACACTAGATCCAGATTCAGCAATTTTCTCTGGTTCTTCAACTTGTTGTTCAACAACAACAACTTCAGTAGCTTCCACAGTAGGCTCAACAACTTCTGTTGTCTCTTTAACATCTTCTTCTACTTCTTCTGCTCTTTGTATTTCAAGAACCCACAGTTCATTCCCTATTCCATGTTCTTTCTTCCTCACAACTTTCTATCTTCTCTTAGCAGGTTGTTCTTGGCCCTCAAAAAGTTCTTCTTCTAACTGCTCTTTAGTAGCAGCCTTCCTTTTCCTTGAAGCTTATTTGATTTGTTCTTTGAGCACATCAGCAACAGTCTTCTTGATAGTTTCATTAGGCTCGATAAGATCAACATCAGTTTGATCCTCAATAGACTCAGCAGTGTTTACTAATTGCCTTGTCTTCTTAGGCTTTAACAACTCTGTTATCTTTCTAGTGTCAGCAGAAGCCTTTCTTTTCTCCACTGTCTTTCTTAGGTGCAAATGGTTGAACATCATTTCTAGCTTTAGTTCTCTGTTCCAGCTCACAATCACTTTCTACTTCTTGAACCTCTTCATCATCATCAAGGCCTGGAATAGGAGTGGTAATTTCTGGCTTGTATCTAGCCTTGTTGATGTTGCAAGGAGCAACATTAGCAATCTTCAAATGATTCAGTAGGGCTTGAACCATTAACCCTAAAAGTTTTGTGTTAATGAAGAAACCTGAACCCATGTATCCAGCAGGTTTCCTTTCACTCAACCTTTTCCTTATGGGTTCTATTTCATCTGTCATTATCTTCTTCAAGCAATGAACGAAGAAACCAGCCCAATCAAACTTCTTGCTCCTTGAAATGATTATCAGCAGGTCTATTTTGGGTCTGGATAAAGTGTCAAGACCAATAAACCCCAAATATTCTTAGCAATGATTTTGCTCAGCAGATTATACTCAAAAGCAATATTCTTCACATTTATGTTCAAGGCTACTGGTGCATCTGGGTTTGTCTTGATAGATTCCACAAAAGCTAGCCTTGGCAACTCTATAGATTCTAGATTTTTAGGGGCTCCATTCCCTGGACTAAATCCAATGACCTCTTTTAGTAGGTCTGAGGTAACTTCAATCTCCTGGCCATTTACAGTTGTTGTAAATGCCTCCCTGTAATCTCTAACCACCAAATTTTTTTTAGAAAACATTTTTATTTTATTCAAATGAAAAAGAATAAAGTGCTACAAAGTCAATGCCATATCCCGGCCCGCCCCAAGTACGTGATAGAGTGCATAGCATGGCCTCCTTAAACCCTATGTGTGGCAAACCCAGTGTAGGAAAATCCAGCACATAGGGAAGAGTACTCGCTCTATGCACCCCCAAAATCCTTACACCATAAATATTACAATCATATACATCAAAATTATCCTCCACTCGAAACTTGTCCTTGATTAAGCACAAAAGATAGCACGATTGATTCCGCATAGCAATTCCAAGGAAAAAAGTAGCCCTTGTATCCAACCAAGGTATGAGCCAAAGACTCTGAACAAGTGCATGAAGCATGAAAACTGTAACACCCATTCTCCACCTTGTCCTTGCTACTACAACTCAACGGATGGTTACACCTGGCATAAGAGGAAGATGATAACCCCAAAAATAGCTAAGGAAGATAATAACCCAAAAAAGGGACAAGGACACCTGGATTGCACCCCTAACAGGATGATAGGGGTGCCTTCAAAGTTGAATGCCAATCCTGGTCTTATGCATTGAACCCTTTCTGTCTTCTGCCAGAATTCTGCTGATCTGCGTCACCTTCAAAGAGAAATGGCCGGTCCACGCTAGCCGAACATGAATCCTCAAAATACAAATGCCGGATAAAGCATAGAAATCAGAGATCCATAAAAGATAAACCATGATAAAAAGAATCCAATAAAGGAACATGTACACATGAATTGCACCCCTAACATCATGATAGGGGTGCTTCCAGATATCGACAACGGCCATGTCCCTGAAGAAGGTGCCCGAATCTGCCCGCATCATAAAAGCATAAAAATCAGTGAAAAAATGTACTACGTGCCAAGTAGTGAATAGACGATGGATAGAAAACACCTGATTTGCACCCCAACTAGAATATGAGGGTTGCTTCAAGGCTGAAGGAGCCATTCGGATCCAAACATGACAAATACCGATGTGGAAAATTCGTCTCCCCTCTACATGGGACATAGAGCGAGAAAAACACGTCCATCGTGGGGAAATATGTAAAATTAACAGAAAGCACATCTTGACCTGGCTTGCACCCTTCACAATTGAAGAGTGTTTCCCTAGTTGTCTGCAACATGTCGATTAAGAGGAGGGCCATGTAAATAATCACTAATAAGCTGTTGAATATGATAAGGCACGTTGTTAAGATGATTAAACGTCATATCATCCCCTTCCATAGCTGCAAAGCTGTCCGCCACTCTATTACATTCCCGAAAAACATGAGAAATATTGTGTGGTATTTCCCGAAGACAAGCCGAAATCTGACCAATCGAGATGCAGAGGGGCCAACCTCCACTATGATTTCCCGATATCACATAAGAAACAAAAATGGAGTCAGTCTCAATATCAAGAGGCAAAACATGTGGACGCAAACGAATACCAAAGAGCAGCGCCTTCTGATGACGTAGATCAAGTGAAATTAAAATACTTGACCACCATAAACCAATATTAGCAAGAGGACTAGGTCCATCGTAGTATAGCTATAGCGAATCAAGGTCAATCCCACAGGGAACCAATTGTGGGTCCTTTATATACAAACAATTAATCATTCATGTCAAGGAAACAAAGGCGGTCTACGACCAACAAAAGACAAGAAAGGTAAAGGACACGACTCGACACAACACAAATAAAGACACGTAATTAATCTCCCCAATTATCATGTTATCGTTTGGATCTAGAGATTCTATATAATTAAGCTAGACTCGTCAACTATCAATCCGATTTGTATTTCTTTTATAGTGGCTACGGGAGTCATCCCCTAAACTAGATCTAGCTCCGGGTAGGCCATCTAGATCACTATGCTACATCACGTGACTTCGCTTTTTCGGCCTCCATCTCATATGACTCGCACGCTTACAAAACTAGGGATGCCGATATTAACCGTATTCCTCACCTAAGCAACATTCCTTTGTTCAGGCGTACTTCCTAAGCGATCGCATCAGTCTCCGTCCCATTAACACTAACTTTTTAGGTATCATGTTAATCTACGATGTACGTATAACTAGGTGTCGACAATTCCCAAATACAAAACAGATCTAGATCTCGCTGAAAGTCCCGGAAGATCAATTCATGAGCCGACCTAGGAGCCCTATATTGGTATTTCCTAATAATACGCTAATTAAAACAGACAAGCAACGTAGCCGTAGCCATACCTACTAAGATAAGAAATTCTAGGTGGACAATCACACCATAAAGACGCTAGCTAGATTGACGCGGCGCGAAACCTAAATCTTAGCGTTTCTACATACGTAACGGATAAAATAGAGACTCATAAAGCAATTATATAGATCTACTAAAAACACGGTTGTCGATCATACCAAAGTCATCTATAGGTCACCGGATAACAGATCTGGGGCGTGTGGATCCTTATAGACAAGGAATCCCCACCGCCTCATATCGCACTTTAGATCTACATCGTTCGGTGAAGAACGAACAACCTCAAACAATAAACAATAATTGGGGGCTTAATTACAAAGAACTAAGAACAAATAAATACAAGAACTTACATTATTGCAGAACTTGCATAAAAACTGCTCTAAGAAAAACAGAGAACTTTTTTATGAATTGTGTGTATGTATTGAGGTGTGAAAGGCGTGTATTGTATGCCTTTATTTATAGGGGTTCAAGCTAATTAAGAGATATACAACAAAATATCAAAACAAATAAGAGATAACTCTCGGCTGATCTCTAAATAAAAATAAAAATATGATGCGCCCCTTTATGCGTGTCCTTCATGTTGGCGCCACCTTTGGTCATGTCTTACTCCTCTTTTCGTGCTTATCCGATCTCTATCTTG
Source organism: Gentiana macrophylla (assembly GCA_026214975.1). NCBI lineage: Eukaryota > Viridiplantae > Streptophyta > Magnoliopsida > Gentianales > Gentianaceae > Gentiana > Gentiana macrophylla. The sequence continues at coordinate 61,621,156 of CM047805.1, forward strand.
AATTTCCTTTGATTTATCTTGAGATTTAATTCTTCCATTTGTATTTATCTTCCAAAATTTATCTCAATCTACAAAATAAATATTTATCCCAAAATAAATCATATTTAAATAAAACGGATAAATATAATAAAAACAGATAAATACCGATTTATATAATAAAAACGGATAAACACCAAATTATATCTTATAAATGGATAAATACCAAATTATATAATATAAATCACATAACATTAAATAATACATATAAACATGCGATTTATCACAAAATATATATTATTAGTCCCGATTTAAGGTCAACGTTGATGACTTTTACGGGTATAATTTGACCGTCATCAACTACCCCCCACTTAGACTTTGATCGTCCCGAACAAAGCGTCAATAAGTCATTCCCCAAGACAACATTTTTCATGGTCAAATCATACTTGCACAAGAAACTCGAGTCAACTCATACCATTCATGCTCATAAGGTATCCATTATTCACTACTTTCTATGAATCGAAGTGATGTGTGCATGTGCGTTCAGTTTTATACTTTCGTGGCAAGATTAAAGTTTATGCTAACTTTGGTCTCAACCTACCAACATCAGCATTCCTACTTCTTAAGCCTCGCATGGGTAAAGACATGGTGCAATAAGCAAGAGCGTTATCCAGAAGGTTTTTGGACTTGGAGACCGAGAAAAATACTCGAAGCCTCTTAAAAAGTTGAATTTTTTCGCATTTCCGTAGTCTCAAGCTTTAACACCTCTCAAGAAAGAAACTTGCTTTAAAAGTAAGTATGCATTGCAAGAATACCTCTCTCACGGATTGGTCAATAACATGAATATTACCACAAGCACGAGGCTACTTTGGTAATGTTACTACAAGCCCAGTGTTTAACGCTTTGTCAAAACACAGATTATTCTCAAGCTTATTACTCTGCTTTGATGGCCAGAAGATAGGAATACATCAGCAGATAAATATCGACACTAAGTCTACATAACCAATCATCTACGCAATGTACACATAATTCTTCAGTTATTATAATTTGCACGGTAAAACTCGATTCAAAGATTGAGTAATTGAATAATAAATAACTACTTGCAACAATCGGCATGAATTTTCATTTCCTATTAATTCTATGTATAAGAACTCACAATTCTAAGGGTACGAGATAAATAATATGGTATTTATTCAATTTTTTCAATTTTTCATCGTTTCATTCAATTTTCAATTATAGTACATCATAGCTAAGTCTCCTACCCCCCATTTAAACATGGCATTGTCCCCAATGACAAATAAAAATGAGAATTTAAGAAAAAGACTTAGCTCTGGAAACGGCTCTCAAGTAGATGCAGAACATCGGAGTAATCTAAGCACGTCGTGGAGAAGCAAGTGAAAACCTGTTTAAGCAAACCAAACATAAACTCCACGAAACCGTTAATAACATGTCAATGGAAGTTATAAAATAATGTGGCATGTTGGATCATATATCCAACATTGGGCTTATATGTGAAATAATCGTTACGTCGTAGACTGTCAATAAATGTTAGTCCGTTTAAAGTGATCTACTACGGTTATAATTATTGGATCAGCGTGTATCGCTAGGATGTGGACCTTTAATGTGTAGAAACTCGGAGGTAATTTCTAATTTTATGATGGGTAAAATTGGAAAGACCTAATAAATATTTTACTATATAAGGGTGGGTTATGGTCCATAGGCCATACACTTTTCCTACTCTCTCTTTTGATCCTCATTGTCACAAGAGAAAAAATACAGAGAATACAAAAGGCTTCTTCTGATAAGAAATATGAGGTGTATAGATCTGGAAGATCGATCCTACAACATCTAAAGAGTCTTCCGCTGCTATGGATTCAGGTATGTTTGTAGATTAATATCGTTCTCTAGATTCTCAATAATTTAGCATAATCGATCATGAGGTAATGTGATTGAATCACATAAGGATTATTCTAACAAGTGGTATCGGAGCTGAATTATGTTGAATTATCGAGAATCGATTTTATATTGGTCTCAACATCCTTCCGCATGTGGATCGTTTTCTTTTACAGTATAGTTTTCCTCGTCGCTTCATACCCCTTAATTATGCCGCAATAGCAACTATAAATGTTTTTCTTGGTTTTGCTTTTGATTGTAATGATAAATTTTTTTTTGGGTATGGATTCAATGACGGTGGTGGCAATAAGCATTCTGTAGTTTCACGACTGGTTTTATTTCCGGCGGCGGAAATATTACCATAGGGTTGTTTTATTAATAATAATAAAAAAATTAAAAAATAAAATAAAATAAAATAGGGAAAAGGGTTCCGATAATAATGCGGCGGTTGGAAAGCTAATGGACTACATTAGGTTTATGTTTTTTATGGACCTTTTATTTTAATTCCTTTTTTATGGATTTAGTAAGGTCCATTTAAGGAAAGTGGAGTAACGTATTTTTTTTTGGGATCAATTGTGTACAGTTATTTGTCTTTTATTTATTTGATTATTTTAATGAAATAAAATAATCAAAACAATCTAGATTCAGGGCACTAAAATAAAGATAAAATAAAATAATAATAATTCAGAACCTTTGATTTAATTTAGTTGTTTGGACTAAAATTACGAAACTCAAATAATGGTATGTACATATCCTGGGATGATTTAACGGAAGCAGAATGTCACCAAAGTGACCACTTTTGTGGAAGTTGTTTCATCTTAGTATATAAAAAGATGTGTTCATGTGATTTATATAAAATTTTCATCGGCCCAAAGGAAGGTGATTTTTTGTTAGAATTGTGTGTGCACCTACAGTAATGAACATGTGATAATTATTCGGTTTACGTATGATGAGCGATGAGTGCGGCCCAAAGGAAGTACTGTTGTTTGATACGTTCTTATTATCAATGTTTGATTACTGCCCAAGATATCAATTACAAATCAATATTATTGTCCAAAGATAAGGTATTGATGGAGTGCCGATATCTTGAAATGGGACTTACCTTTATTTAAGTTTATTAAATTGGTTCTGATTAATTTGGTTTTATATATATGTGAGCATGATTAGTTATTTTGTTTTGTTGTTTTCTCTTGTATAGAAATGTCTACTCCGGCTAATATTATCACCCGAGATTAATTCCATCCCTATGTTGAATGGCACTAATTTTAAGTCTTGGCAAGAGAACCTCCTCATAGTTCTCGGAGTCATGGATCTCGACCTTTGCGTTAAGGATCGATTCTCTGCACTTTTACGGATGACAAAGACTCTGCCGATCATAAAAGGGATTTGGAAAAGTGGGAGAGATCGAATCGCATGTGTATGATGATCATGAAAAGGCCATTCCGAAGCATTCGAGGGCTATTATTGCTTTGAAAATATTACTACAACTAAAGAATTTCTTAAGGATATTGAGAAAAGGTTTGTCAAAATGAAAAGTCTCAAAATTGGTACGCTTTTGACAAATCGATCTCAATGAGGTATGGCGGTAAAGGCAACATTAGAGAATACATAATGGAGATGTCTCACATGGCTTCAAAATTAAGAGCACTCAAGCTTGAACTCTCTGAGGACTTGCTGGTGCATTTGGTTCTGATATCTCTTCCAGCACAGTATAACCAATTTAAAGTGAGCTACAATTGCCAGAAAGAGACTTGGTCTCTGAATGAGCTCATTTCACACTGTGTTCAAGAAGAGGAAAGGTTGAAGCAAGACAAGACAGAGAAAGTGCTCATGTTGTCCTAACCTCTAAAAAAAAAAGGCAAGGTGTAAAGGAAGAAGGAAAAGAAGCCGCAAATACAACTCCACATAAGAAGCGACAAAGGTACATGCACCTCGACAACTAATGTTGCAAGCGCTAAATCTTGATGGAGCTAAAAGCTTTTATTTCTATGGAGCTGAAGGGCATCAAAAGAAGCAGTGTACCAACTATCACGCTTGGCGTGCAAAGAAAGGTATGCTTTTCTCTTTGGTTTCATCTGAAGTTAATTTGACCTTGGTACCAAGACACACGTGGTGGATAGATTCTGGTGCAACAACTCACATCAGTGTGTCTATGCAGGGTTGCCTCCATTGCCGAAAGCCAAGTGATGCTGAAAGATACATCTATGTTGGCGATGGCAAGACAGTTGAAGTTGAAGCAATTGGAAAATTTAGATTATTATTAAAAGCGGAATTTATTTGGATCTTGATGAAACTTTTGTTGTTCCGTCTTTTAGATTTAAATTTAATTTCTGTTTCCGTTTTAGACAAATTTGGTTATTCTAGTTCTTTTGGAAACATGAAGTTTAGTTTGTTTCGTGATTCAAAATTGGTTGGTTCTGGTTCTTTATCAAGTAGTGATAATCTTTATTTACTAGATACAATTGCTTCATTTAATGAATCCCTGCACCTAAATACTATTGGTATAAAAAGAAAATTAACAAATGAAAAATCAGCTACATTATGGCACAGGAGATTGGGTCATATCTCCAAACGGAGAATTGAGAGACTTGTGTCAAACGAAATTTTGGACCCTTTAGACTTTGCTGATTTTGATATTTGTGTCAACTGTATCAAGGGAAAACAAACTAACAAAAGAAGATTTGTGGCCAATAGGACTACGGACGTCTTAGAACTCATCCATACGGATATTTGCGCACCATTTCCTACTGTTGCTTGGAATGGTCAACAGTATTTTATTACGTTCACAGACGATTTTTCTAGATATGGCTACATATATCTTCTTCATGAAAAGTCACAGTCCGTGGATGTGTTCAAATCCTATAAAGCTGAAGTTGAGAACCAACTCAACAAAAGGATTAAAAGCATCAGATCTGATCGTGGGGGTGAATACTACGGTAGAAATGACGGTTCAGGTGAACAACGTCCAGGGCCCTTTGCTAAATTCCTAGAGGAATGCGGTATCGCCCCACAGTACACCTTGCCTGGTTCACCAACTATGAATGGTGTGGCTGAAAGACGAAACAGAACGCTTAAGGATATGGTGAGGAGTATGATTGCTCATTCTACCTTACCAGAATCGCTCTGGGGAGAAGCACTTAAGACTGCAGCTTATATCCTTAATAGAGTTCCCACCAAAGCAACTGACAAAACACCTTACGAACTTTGGACAGGCAAGAAGCCTAGTCTGAAGCATCTGCATGGTTGGGGATGTCCAGCCGTGGCAAGGCCCTACAAGCCTAATGAAAGAAAAATGGACACAAAGACAGTCAGTTGCTATTTCGTTGGTTACTCTGAAAAGATCAAGAGGGTACAAGTTTTATGATCCCACAAGTAAAGCAATTTTTGAATCGAGGGACCGCCAGATTCTTTGAGGATGTTGAGTTTGGGTGGGAGATACGGTAAGAGATCTTGTTTTTGAGGAGGAACATATTGAAATTCCACGGGTGTCATTGACATTGATCAAGGATATATTCCTAACAATGTTCAAGACACGATAACTGAAGACAATAATATAGAGTCTCCAGTTTTAAATCCTGAAGAACAAGAAACAACCTCAAGAACCTGTGCCATTAAGGAGATCCACTAGAGAAAGAAGAAGTGTGATTCCAGATGATTACATTGCATTTATCCAAGAAAATGAGTTTCAAGATGGAATGGTGGAAGATGATCCTATCAATTTTCATCAGGCCATGGAGAGCTCTAACTCTCAAAAGTGGATAGATGCTATGAATGAAGAGATGAAGTCCATGAAAGACAATGATGTATGGGATCTTGTTGCATTGCCTCAAGGCACGAAACCTATTGGTTGCAAATGGATTTTTAAAACCAAGAGGGATTCGAAAGGCAATATGGAAAGATACAAGGCCCGTCTTGTTGCAAAGGGCTTTAAACAGAAAGAAGGCATAGACTATAAAGAGACATTCTCTCGGGCTTTCATCTAAGGATTCTTTTAGCATCATAATGGCATTAGTGGCACATTTTGATCTTGAGTTGCGTCGGATGGATGTAAAGACCGCGTTTCTCAATGGCGACATTGATGGGGACGATTTATATGGTGCAACCTGAAAACTTTGTGTCCAAGGGCTCGAGAGAACATGGTTTGCAAACTTAAGAAATCCATCTATGGGCTCAAGCGAGCATCAAGACAATGGTATTTTAAATTTCATCAAGTGATCATCTCGTTTGGGTTTGAGATGAATTTGGTAGATGAATGCATATACCATAAGTTCTGTGGGAGCAAATACATTTTTCGGTTTTGTATGTCGATGACATTTTTCTTGCCAGTAACGATATAGGTTTATTACACGACACCAAGAGATTTCTAGCTAAGCATTTTGAGATGAAAGATCTTGGTGACGCCTCTTTTGTGTTAGGGATACAAATACACCGAGATCGCTCTCGGGGTATCTTAGGATTATCACAAAGAGCTATATCGAAAAGTTCTTAAAAGATATGGCATGCAAGGCTGTAGACCTATTGATACCCTCAGATCTAAGGGAGACAAGTTTAGTCTCAAGCAGTGTCCTGAAAATGAAATTGAAGAGAAAGACATGCAAAAGATTCCTTATGCATCAGCAGTAGGGAGTCTAATGTATGCTCAGGTTTGTACGCGTCCGGATATTGCGTACATCATTGGAATGCTGGGCAGATACCTGCACAAGCCAGGAAGAGATCATTGGATAGCAGCCAAACGTGCCTTCAGGTACATGCAAAAGACTAAGGATTACATGCTCACGTATCGGAGGTCTGACCAGCTTGAGATCATTGGTTATACTGACTCCGATTATGCTGGATGCCGAGACACTTTTAGATCAACATCAGGCTATGTATTTATGTTGGCTGGAGGTGCCATCTTGTGGAGAAGTGCTAAGCAGGATATTGTAGCACCTTCTACCATGGCGGCAGAATACATAGCGTGTTATGAGGCATCCAATCATGCATTATGGCTTCGCAATTTTGTCACGGGGCTGCGGATAGTGGATAGTATTGAAAGACCACTCAAGATATATTGTGACAATGATGCAGCTGTGCAATATTCTAATAACAACAGGAGCTCGACAAAATCAAAACATATAGATATCAAGTTCCTAGTTGTCAAAGAAAGAGTTCAAAGTGGACAGGTGTCTGTTGAACATATCAGAACAAACTCCATGCTTGCGGATCCGCTTACTAAAGGACTACCACCCAAAACATTTATTGAGCATACTGCTCATATGGGTGTCATGTCATTTAAGGATGTTTAGGTTTTGTGGGAGTTTGTGATTGACTATGTTTTTTGTTGTTGTTTTTTTGATATAGACACATTTTCAGTTATTTCAGTTTAAGGTTAAAGTAATGGTTAAAGTTAGGTTCCGGTAATTTTCTGCAGAAATTAAAGTTACTTTTATATATTCACACTTTGATCTTGGAATTTGGTTGATCTCACTAAAGTTTAAGTTGGACCAGTTGGAAATTTACATGTTAAGATCACATTTCATGTTATTTCCATGCTACGCATCCACATCATGATCCATGTCATTCAACTTTATTAGCATACGTGATCATTGATGGGTCCCGTTACGATAGATGTGACGAAGGCCGCTTTGGTCCTATGTTGGTGACTTTGATGGACGGGATTGTTATTTGATACGTTTTGTAATGACAGCCAAGTTGAGCGCTCATTCGGTTATCTTATGACATACAATTATAAAGTTACACATATAGCCCAAGTGGGAGATTGTTGGATCATATATCCAACATTGGGCTTATATGTGAAATAATCGTTATGTCGTAGACTGTCAATAAATGTTAGTCCGTTTAAAGTGATCTACTACGGTTATAATTATTGGACTGTAACGTATCGCTAGGGTGTGGACCTTTAATGTGTAGAAACTCGGAGGTAATTTCTAATTTTATGATGGGTAAAATTGGAAAGACCTAATAAATATTTTACTATATAAGGGTGGGTTATGGTCCCTAGGTCATACACTTTTCCTACTCTCTCTTTTGATCCCCATTGTCACAAGAGAAAAAATACAGAGAATACAAAAGGGTTCTTCTGATAAGAAATAGGAGGTGTATAGATCTGGAAGATCGATCCTACAACATCTAAAGAGTCTTCCGCTGCTATGGATTCAGGTATGTTTGTAGATTAATATCGTTCTCTAGATTCTCAATAATTTAGCATAATCGATCCTGAGGTAATGTGATTGAATCACATAAGGATTATTCTAACATGGCAGTAATTAGATATAAAATATCTAAAAACAAATTAAGCCACTTTATTCCATACAACCAATGACAAGGAAAACCAAAGAGTTAACTCTGAAAAAGGATATACGGACTCAAAAAGAAAAATACTAAATAGAAAGAAAAATAAACAAGCAACAAAAGATTATAGTCTTCATCGATATCCTCCACCACAGAAATATCAGAATAACCGAGTGGAGAAGACAAAGATCAAAAGGCATTACCCCATGTGGGAGAACACAAGGTTGACATGATTAACCATGTATTCAACCCAGTGGAAAAGAGACACTTGGTAAGGTATAACAGATTCAATGTGACCTATTGGTAAAAGATAGGATCAGAAACTCGGCGCAGACGCTTCACGTTTGGATTGGATATCAACAACTTAGCGAGATGTAGCTTCTCCTCGAAATTACTAACAACCCAATGCATCACGTAAAAGTCATCACCGTCATCAACAAGGTCGGATCAATGTGATATTCTTAGAACAAAACTCATCATCTAGAAATGCCGGAATAGGCGTAAAAGTGTGAAATTTAAGACTTCCGGTCGAAAGATAAGTTGTAGTTTGATCGAACCAAAAAATTTTAAAATCTAGCTAGGGTCAGATCTACACTTACCCCGGCTAGGATCATGAAAACCAAAATGATAAAAGATCATCATTAAAACTTAGCAACGGTTAAATTCCGCAACTAAAGGGTATTTTGTAAACATAATGGAGGTTGAGAGTATGATGGGTTTAGAAAAAGATATACAAGGATGGTAAGAAAAGATAAACTGTGGGTAAGAAATTGTGTGTTGGGTGGGTATTGGTTAAGGGATTGGGTTGGGTGGTAGAGTGAAATAGATGGAAATAAAGAGAGGGGATGAAAGAATGGTTAGAAATGTGAACTGTGGTGCAGATTAGTGAGAGAATAGAAAAGTTTGAAGGGTGAAAAGGTATAAAGGAAAGGATAAGGGTAGTTGTAGAACGAATTGCACACAACTTTGGATTTTCACTCGGATCGCCATTCTAAAAAGTTTTGGGAGTTGACCAAAAAGCGTTCTTGTTCGCACCAATCATTCTCTCTTATATTTTCAGTAATTCTCAAGCTCTCTTAATGCTTCCATCTTAAGGTTGATTGCTAAATTTCCTTTTCTTTAGCAATTTCTCGACTCTCCTACGGAACTCTACTTCACGTGACCTATATTGAGTAAAAAAGTTTTGCACATCCTTAGCCCAATGGCCATCGGAACACGGAAAAATAAAAAACCTCAACATATGTCACGTTACTCTTATTGGACTCAACCTAAAATCCTAAAAAGAAATCCTAAGGGTTTTAAAGAAGTAGTTCTGAGTTTAAAGTCCTCAGCTTGACTTTCAAAAAATTATCCTTGTCAGTTATCCTTCTTGGATCGCTAGATGTTGACCCCTTGAGCACTATAAGAGGTGGGCTCGTCGCTTTTGCGGATTAATGCCCTTCCCTTGGTTGTAAGACCTAGGAAACGACATCTATCCATACCATTTATACAAAGCTCTTACCTCGGCTCACGTTTTAGGAACTAGTGAATTCTAAGGAGGTTTAGTCCTATGGACCAATTTTAATCACATCCTATATAATGCTGCTTCATTATGCTCTCTCAAAACTCAACGTCTTCTTTAGATTAATAATTCTTACAAACTACACAAATTGTTGCTCCCATGGCCAGTAGAAGCAATCTCATGCATAGGACAATGAGATTTTGACAGAACTACGAGGAACTCTTTATTCACTGCTTCCTTCAACTACTACATGTTTCCTTACACCCTCTAGATGAGACAGATTTGGGGCAGAACCTTCCATACTAATAATATAAATCTTACAAACCAACTCCGGGCTAAGATTCATACTTAGGTTCATGTATAGGCTAACTTATGCTCATAAGACCAAAAGATAGTAAATCATAAGCAAAAAGGGTGTACCTTGCCTTCCACATTGTACCACGAATAATTCGAACCTTAAATTTTTTTTCCGGAGCCATCTTAGTGCTTTAAAGGTATTGCTTCCATCGCTTTCCCATCGCAGATTCATAGCTTCACATGTTGTTGGGTTATTTCTCAGCGCCCACGAAAAATTACTGACTCGGATTATTGCTTTCCTGGTTTCTGCAAACAGTAGAAAAACAAAACGGACCGTAGATCGATTTTAACATGGTTTCCCATGCTGCTATCGGGACTCTCACGGATTAAACATCTGGAGATAAACAGACACATGAAATTCCAGAGAAACGAACCAGGCTTGCTTGGCAAAGCGAGGCGCCTCATTGAGCGAAAACCAATTGCTCCAGATTTTGGAATTTTTACACAGAGCAGACAACCAGAGGGATTCAAAAACATAAAAACAGACTCTAAAACAGAAATCTCGACATGAATAAAAAAATTATTTATATATAAAATTGACCGTTGGTTCCCCGGCAACGGCGCCAAAAACTTGATGACGTAGATCAAGTGAAATTAAAATACTTGACCACCGTAAACCAATACTAGCAAGAGGACTAGGTCCATCGTAGTATAGCTATAGTGAATCAAGATCGATCCCACAGGGAACCAATTGTGGGTCCTTTATATACAAACAATTAATCATTCATGTCAAGGACACAAAGGCGGTCTACGACCAACAAAAGACAAGAAAGGTAAAGGACACGACTCGACACAACACAAATAAAGACACGTAATTAATCTCCCCAATTATCAAGTTATCGTTTGGATCTAGAGATTCTATATAATTAAGCTAGACTCGTCAACTATCAATCCGAATCGTATTTCTTTTTAGTGGCTACGGGAGTCATCCCCTAAACTAGATCTAGCTCCGGGTAGGCCATCTAGATCACTATGCTACATCACGTGACTTCGCTTTTTCGGCCTCCATCTCATATGACTCGCACGCTTACAAAACTAGGGATGCCGATATTAACCGTATTCCTCACCTAGGCAACATTCCTTTGTTCAGGCGTACTTCCTAAGCGATTGCATCAGTCTCCGTCCCATTAACACTAACTTTTTAGGTCTCATGTTAATCTACGATGTACGTATAACTAGGTGTCGACAATTCCCAAATACAGAACAGATCTAGATCTCGCTGAAAGTCCCGGAAGATCAATTCATGAGCCGACCTAGGAGCCCTATATTGGTATTTCCTAATAATACGCTAATTAAAACAGACGAGCAATGTAGCCGTAGCCATACCTACTAAGATAAGAAATTATAAGTGGACAATCACTCCATAAAGACGTGGCTAGATTGACGCGGCAAAAACCTAAATCTTAGCGTTTCTACATACGTAACGGATAAAATAGAGACTCATAAAGCAATTATACAGATCTACTAAAAACACGGTTGTCGATCATACCAAAGTCATCTATAGGTCACCGGATAACAGATCTGGGCGTGTGGATCCTTATAGACAAGGAATCCCCACTGCCTCATATCGTACCCTTAGATCTACATCGTTCGGTGAAGAACGAACAACCTCAAACAATAAACAATAATTGGGGGCTTAATTACAAAGAACTAAGAACAAATAAATACATGAACTTACATTATTGCAGAACTTGCATAAAAACTGCTCTAAGAAAAACTGAGAACTTTATTATGAATTGTGTGTATGTATTGAGGTGTGAAAGGCGTGTATTGTATGCCTTTATTTATAGGCGTTCAAGCTAATTAAGAGATATACATCAAAATATCAAAACAAATAAGAGATAACTCTCGGCCGATCTCTAAATAAAAATAAAAATAAGATTCGCCCCCCCTTTATGCGTGTCCTTCATGTTGGCGCCACCTTTGGTCATGCCTTACTCCTCTTTTCGTGTTTATCCGATCTCTATCTTGAATTTCCTTTGATTTATCTTGAGATTTAATTCTTCCATTTGTATTTATCCTCCAAAATTTATCTCAATTTACAAAATAAATATTTATCCCAAAATAAATCATATTTAAATAAAACGGATAAATATAATAAAAACGGATAAATACCGATATATATAATAAAAACGGATAAACACCAAATTATATCTTATAAATGGATAAATACCAAATTATATAATATAAATCACATAACATTAAATAATACATATAAACATGCGATTTATCACAAAATATATATTATTAGTCCCGATTTAAGGTCAACGTTGATGACTTTTACGGGTATAATTTGACCGTCATCACCTTCACTTCAGCATCAAGAACATTCCCATGGCCGAAGCAAGCATAAAACGCAATGACAAAGTTACTATGCGAATCCCGAATAATTCCACCCCTATAAGCAACTCCATTTCTGACACTACCGTCTACATTGAGCTTCACCCGACCGACACGAGGATGATTCCACCGTAATTGGACCAGTCGACGCTTGGGCCGAGTTTTCACCCTGAAAGGCTTGAAAAAAGGAACATCCCAATCAATCCCAATATGTTTACGATCAACAACCTTGCGGAAAGCTACCTGTCTAATCATCCTCTCAATGAGAATGTTGGTACGCTGAATAGACGGACAAAAATATTCGTGTCTACACTTATTCCTCTCCGTCCAAATGCCCCAACACACAACAGCCGGTACTAGAAGGCGCATGTTATATATGTGGGCCGAAGAGTGTATCCAGAAATTAAACAGAGGAACAATCCCAGTAGTAGGAGTGAATCGAAGGCCAAATTGAGTCATAAAATGAATCTTGTTAGGCTGGGCAAAAGGACACTCAATGAAAATATGACGAAGATCTTCCCCTTGCTCGCACGCAAAACACTTAGAAACCAAAGTAATACCATGCCAATGAATGTTCGAATCAGTAGGAAGAACATTATTGATTAGTCTCCAGCAGAAGAAAGAAATCTTGAGAGGTAACATATTGTTCCAAATTAACTTGAAGAGAGGACGAACCGGTTTGTGAGTTCGTAGCATATTCCATGCCGACTTAGTACTGAAATGCCCATCTGAATTTAATGTCCATATCAACTCGTCGTCCTGGTCAGGTCGAAATGGTATGCATAAAATCTCATCCACAATATGTAGTGGAAGATACTCTTGTAAAAGAGGAACATTCCACCTCCCATTCACAAAGAAATCCTTCACCATCCTAAATTCGTTGTCTAGAGGATCGCCCAAATCAACGGTCATCCATTTATCTCTCCAAAAATCTATATTACCATAATTGACCTTCCATGTGATAGCATATTCAGCAATATCACGCAATTGCCAAACTTTCTTAACCATCTGCGTCGGATTTCTGGGAAGGGAAGCTTGCAGGGGCGACTGATCCACAACATAAGTACTATAGTGTTGGTCCCTTGGAAAGGCTAACACAAGTTTAGAGGGGCAGGGGGGTGAATAAACTTGTCACCAAAAAATTTCCCAAAACTGAAAATGCCCCAGGAACTGAGTTTTTGCCAAACTCAAACTGATGCTCTGCTCAGTTTTGTTCATGTCCTTTAACTTGTGCGGAGTTCACTAACTCAATTGAGTATAAGTCAATCTTGACTTATATTTAGTCTTGTTAATCGGCAAATGGATAAATTTTAGCCTTTAACAACTAGTTAACTTAGTTTCAGAGTGAAAACCATATACAAAAACTGCAATAAAGTAAATGAATGCATAAAGTAAATAAACAAGAATTATAGAGGTTCCAGGCTGTGTAATCCTGTACGTCCTCTCTTCCCCTGTGATGCGGAGGAAAATTCCACTAGAACTTCTTTGAGATGGCCCGGTTACAAAGAGTCCTAAACTGATAGTCCTTGACTAATCCCTAGCTTCACTATCTAAACACTTGTAGAACAGGTAGGATTGCTGCTCTCCAACTGTTTGAAACACTGGTCCTTAGAGAGTAGAATCGCCTCTTCACCAGCTCATCACAAACACATTCTTCCTGACTGCACTCAACTGTCCTTCACACCTTCTTGGTGTTTCACAGTCTAACCCTTTGATAAAATCAAAGTTGAGATTTGAATCAATAACTATGATTCAATTGTGATTAGAGCTTTTCTTCTGAATTGTTGGACTTATTTCTTAGTTTTGATGATGAGTGCCATACTAGCTGTTATAGTGCAAAGGCAAAAAGATGTCTAGATCAAATGTATAGGTTTATTAGAGTTTGATTCATAAATAGGTTTGATCAAACAAGCACTGTAAAGGGCTGCTGATTAATATCAGCAGACTGGTCTAGGTTAGTAGGGTAGACATGTCAGTTGACTAGTGTTGAACTCTTGCCAAGATCAAGACGTATACGAGGGTTCAAACTCGATAAATGAAGGCTAAGGGATCAAACTTAGTATTTAAAGTCAAGGATATGGAATCAGAATTTAGGCAAGTCTGTGATGACCTAAACTGATTACATATACCTTGTGTAGAAGGTCTAAGTTCCATAAGTTGGATAATGTTTGGAACTTAGTTATTGTTAATGATGTAATCTAACTTCACAAATAAAAGTTAGATAAAAGTAATCAGCTGCATTATATTTTATACACAGAAATGTCATGATCAGCAGACTGATTGAAACCTCAGCAGATTGATGAATCTGCTGATATATACCTCGATTAATTCAAGATTATTTTTGGTAGATTACATGGATAAGGACAGCCAACTACCTCTGACTTATCAAGAAGATCAAAGGTTGAGATTAAAAAGACGTTGGGATGATTCACATTTTTATCCATTGGATACAAGTCAAAGGGTGGGCAGACCGCACTGTCAAAAGGAATTTTGACAGTGTCAGTCCCTATGAATAGTGACAGAATGCAAATCAGATGGGACAAAAACAAGGAACGGTTACATTTGAAATTCAAATACAAGTCACATGCATTCTTGCCTATAAATAGAAGACTTTCAACTCAGAAAAATATGATGAATTTTGGAGTAAAAATGTGAACTTGCCTATAAATAGAAGACTTTCAACTCAGTGATATTCTTGAAATGAAAGACACCTCTCACTTGAACTTCTTTGAGCATAAGGTTGCCGATCTAGTAAATTTCTTCAAGTGTATTCTCGTATTCAAGCCGCATCAAGATTACACACTTGGAGATCGCAAGTCGCTTGATTACATCATCGTAATCAAGTGCTTTGCAATCGAATCATTTATTTGATTCAATCTTTATTTTATAAAGAACCTCACAAGACAATGAAGCATCCGTTGGGTGTGAAAGATCGTTGTTTGTGGTGGAGCTGGTGAAGAGGCAATCCTACCCTTCAAGGACCAGATGGAAGACTCGGGAGCAAACAATCCTACTGCTCCTGCCAGCTTTGTGAAGCCATAGTTATTGGTGAAGGACAAACAACTTAGGAATCTTTGTAAAAGCTGCATCAAAGATCTCTAGTGAATTTCCTCCAACATCACAGGAGAAGAGTGGACTGACAGGATTACATCACCTGGAACCACTATAAAATCTGGCTATTTACTTTCTGCATTTACTTTCTGCACTGAGTTTATCTTATACATCACCATCGAATCTAGCAACTGAAATCACACACTTGCACTACTGAGTATGTAATACTTAGTATCACTTTTAACAACAAGTATAAAGGCTTAATTTTGATATAATTCCGCTGCACAAATTCAGCAAACTCAACTCGATGAGACTCTTGCTTATCAAGAGGCTATCAAAGTCTCAACAGACTCACGAAGTATCGAGATCTTTGAAGTTGCAGATTTGTTAACTCCAAAGTTTTAAGTGTTAAGTTTATTCACCCCCCCCCCCCCTCTAAACTTAACCAAAGCCTTTTCAAGGGACCAACATGAATAAATAAATTTAGTATGGCTCTGAATTTCTCCAAGTGATAGATTCTGGATTTCGCTTGAATGTACTTGGATACTTGAAGAAATTTTCTTGATCTTGCAATTTAGCACTTAGCAGGAATTCTTTCGAAAATGGCTTTCCCCATTAATTAAATCTTTTCCTGACTAGATAGATTCTTATTTTTAATTCCTCCTTCTCTCTTTCTTGATGTTGTAGATGTAGTCTATTTATAGGGGTTTGTTTCTCCTGCTTGAATGTTGTAACGGCTATATTTTGTGACCTTTCTGATTTGTCAGTAGTTCATCCAATAAAATTGCTTCCTTTATAACGTTCGACTGTACTTGTTAGTTCATCGAATGATCATCCCTAAAAACGAGTATCCTTATCAGTTTTATACTGAGTTTAATACTTGTCAGTTTCTTGACTGACTTGGAGCGTTAACTGAGATTTTACTCTTCTTCAAATATCAGTACTCCAGTTTCATCTGATTATAATTGACTTAATCAGAGTACACCATAACGAATTATCTTCTAAGAATTCATTGTCCTTATGATTCTTAGGTCTTCATACAAGATCTATAAAGTCAGTTCAGTCATCACAATCTTGCCTGAATCCTAACTTTACAGTCTCGACTTGTAATCTTCATAACTGAGTTTGAACTCTCGCTTCTTGATCTTCAATAATCGAGTCAGTGCCCCTCGGTTCTTGATCTTCATAGATAAGCCAACTGAGTGTGTCCTCAAATGAACTTACCTTCTTCAGTTTCTTTGTAAACTCAGTTTCCTAGTTATCTCAGTTTTCTAGTTTTCTAGTTTTCTCAGTTCAAAACCTAGAACTATTACAGTGCTAGTCTAATTTAACTTATACAAATATCAGACTCTATTAAATCCTATACATTGATATCTAGACATCTTTTTGCCTTGCACTATAACAGCTAGTTATGACACTTCATCAATGGGGTTTAGAATAATAGCTGATTAAACGATGAATCATCATCAAAAGATAAATTTTATTTCCAACAATTTCCCCCTTTTTGATGATGTCAATACCCTCCTTAAAAGCAATGCAAAAAGATAAAACACAACACAGTAAATAACGCAATGAACTGAGAAACTAAGAATTTATTTGATAATGGAGTTACAAGATAGAGTAATAAAATACAACATGATAAAAAGAACTAGAAGATAGTTTCTTTTTACTTGGAAGATAGAGTAAATTGATTATCATAATTTTCTGCAATAGATCTCATAGCATCATTTGTAGCTGAGCTTTCAATTCCATGGATGCTTGCCCAAATGTTCCATGATTCAGATAAATTGTGCTTCTTGAAAAATTTGTTTTTGAAAAGGACTGCAAAAGTGAAGACAATTACCCTTAGTCTTTCATTGGTGGCTGTTCTCAGTAGATTTTTATTAAATTCAGGTTCAGCCTTCTCAATTTTCTCTGATTGTTTATCAAATATACCATCTGCTTCCCATTTCTTCAGTTTATTCCAATAGTGCATGAGCACCTTCTGCATGTGTAGGAACGATTCTAGAGATTCTTCTCTTGATACTCCTTCCCTTTCTGGTAAGTTTCTAATAAACTATATAGTCGAGAATCCAAACCAACTCTCTTGTCAGTCGGTTCAGAGTATTTAAGAATCAGCTCCATTTCATCATCAGTGAAATCTCCTCTTGCTTTCTTCAGTTCTTTCAACTTATCATCAACATTTGTAAGGACTTGTGGCATCTCAACTGCATGGACTTTTAAGATATCCAAACTTTCCCTCTTATTGACATCATCTTTGTGAATCAGGATCTTGATGTAAGCGTTCGGTGTTTGTTGAGTTGATGCCAAAATGGTTTGAGCCACAACAACAAAGTCCTTCATGCCCTGTTCCATTAAGATCATTTTATCTACCAGATTGTTAAGAATAATTTACCATCTATCTTGAGTTTCATCTCTTCTTGTATCATGCTCGATGGTTGTTTTTCGAAGCTCAAGCAATGTGTTTTGTGATTATCATTGATTTATATCCATTTTATTTTCAAGATTGCTTCTTTCATCTTTACTTGGCTTCTAAGGCATGTAGAACCTTTCCAAATAAGTTGTTATCGTCTTTACGAATTACGATTATCTCATTATGATAAAACTTAATGATATCAACTTTGAGTGGGTAAATCTTTTGGGCTTCCCGCTTGTTGTTCTTTTCCTTTGTTTGTCTCAAATTCGCTTGGTTTGGCTTGCTTTAGAGGTGAGAGAACAACTTGCTTCAGATTTTCTCTCAGTATTCACCGATTGTCTTCTTTCTTGATTGTTTCTTAGCTTCTTCCAAGCTTGATGAGTCAATGACTTTTGCGGTGTGATGATGTACATTGAATTCATCATCCGACTCTTCTTCTTGAGCATGTTTTCCACAGTTCTTGCTATTTCAAGTGTAGACTTGTCAGTGGGAGATTGGTAACCTCCTTCTTGTTCGTTGTCTTGCTGTGTTTCAGATACACTTTCATAACTTGAACTTCCACTGCTTTCACCAGAACTACTAGAATCATCATCAGTGTTATGTTCTGTTGCAGTTTTCTTTTCTTGTAGAGAGGCAAGAATCCCTTTTTGTAAGTTAGGATCTTCCTGAAAATCATCATCATCATCATCATTGTTCTTTTTGGAACTTCCACCAGTTGTGGCTTCCTTCCAATAACTGTTTCTAATCAGCGCATACCCTTGATTTAAGAACTCATTGGTATTGATTATTTCTGATAGATTTGTGGTGTTTTATAAATCAAATACCCATTTCTCAGTAATTTCCATTTCTGCCTGCTGACTTCTTTGATTGGCAATGGAACTGAATTTCCAAGTTTGATATCTGCGCAATCGCTCATAGTCAGCTGTCATTAGTTCACCATGATCAGTTGTGGACTTAAATGGTGTGAGAGTGTCCTCTGATTCTCTTGTGATCTCTTGTCCTTCTACTGGAATAGAATCTTCAATTTGCATGGGATCATCAGTTCTTGCAACATCATCAGTCTGTATAAGATCGGTTCTGCTGATTCCTCCCTCAGCAGTGTGTGGAACGACTGATGTCACTTTTTCAATAACTGAAACTGAGATTAACGGCTCAGTTTCCAAAACTTTCTCACTTACAAGTTCTTTAGCAACTTCTTTTTCACTAGGTTCAAGTTCTAATTCAATAACTGGAACTTCTTTCTCAGTTGGTTCAACAAGTTCTTCTTCATTAACTTGTTCATCCAAGTGAATAACCTTGGTTGATTCTTTTTCTGCTTCAGCCTCTTTTTCCTCAGAGTGGGGAGCTGAAAATTCTTTAATTGTTTCCTCGTGTTCCAATCTGGGGCCAGATCCTTCAGTCGTAGACTTGGATCTTGAAAGCAACAAACGCATATTTAGCGTTGTTTCGTCAATCAGTCTTTCATCATTGTCAGATTCTTCATCAACATGCTCAGTTCTCAGGGTCTGTTCCCCCTGAGTTTCAGCATCCTTCTATATGACAGTTTCAACAACTTCAGTTTCCATTGTCACTTCTTTTTCTTGTGACTGCGTAGCAGGTTCTTGAATTGGTAAAACTTCAATTTCCAAAACAGGAGTGGGCTCAGTGAGAGTAGCTTCAGTTCTTACTACTGGTGTTGGTGACACTTCTGTTGGTTTCTCAGTAACTTGATCAGTAATGTATTTTTCTGTATCTTCCAACTATTTTCTTCTCTTCCTTAGATCTTCAACTGCTCCAAAAACTTCATCTCTAGTTGCGTGTTTCTTCGATTTCTGCTTTTCTTCTTTTAGGTTCAATCCTGTTTCTCGACTTTCCTTTTTCCAAATTTTTCTTCCTTAACAACAACCTTCCCATCAAAGAATGGTGTTTCTTTTCTCTTAGCAATTCCAAAATGGTCTAGTATTCTTTGGACTACTAATGCAAGAGTCTTTTTGTGATAAAATCGACCCTTTTTGACATCAGTTTTCTTCTTGGGTATGTCAATTGATTGAGCTGTCAATTGATCAAACAGATACCTTGGACAATTGAAACTTTCTTCAAACCAAATCATATATAGCAAATCTAATTTAGCTCCAGATAGATTGCTAAAGTTTCCTGCATTTCCAATTATGCAATTTGCCAACATCTTTGAGAGAAAATTAAATTCTGGCTTGAGTAAGCTTGTGCTCCCAGTCTGTGAGACATCAGATTCTCCATTAATCGCTATATCTTTCCATAGCTTCTCCTTTTGTTCCTTAGTTAGCTTGATGGCTGCTGATCCTCCAGATTTGTCAAACCCAAGGATGTCTGCAATTAGATCTTCAGTGACCTTAATTTCCTTACCATTGACAGTGGTGGTGTAGGTGTGTGTGTCTTCTCCTTCTATAGTTGTCTTCCCAAATTCATAAAAGTCTCCAATGCTTTCTAGACAAACATTTTTCAGATCGATGTTGAAAGCAGCCTCCAATCCTTTAATTTTCCGGATTTTTGTTGCAATTGAATTGACAAGAGTTTGATCAATATACTTTGCAATATACTGGTCAAGAGATACGATCATTCCGGGTTCAATAAGAGTGAAAGGCATTTTTCTGGATTTGAATGAGAGTTTTGAAAATTTGGGATTCAGAGAGTGGATTCAAAATTTAAGCGTAAAGAATTATAAACGAAAATTCTGGGTATTTATAATTTGTAGCAAGGGTAGTTAAGAATTGAGTGGGACTTAAAACGTCTTGTCATAAATATTTTGAGATTGCGAAAAAGGTGGATGAGTGGAAAATTTGGACGGTTTAGATTGAGAGGAACCACGTCTTTTCATGATATCTGAAGCTAGAGAATAGTAAATAGAGTAGGTACGGTGTATCAACAGTTGTATGCACTCAGTTTTGTCCTTGTGCTGAATTCAAAAACTCAGTTGTAAATAGAACTCAGTTTTGTGGATTAAGCCCCTTAGTTCCCAGCTAGCGATATTTCTCCTGCAAAACAAAATAAGGAATTTTTGGTACCCATATATGTTTGGGTCCTAACTGATTAGATTTCGATGATACAACTTTATTTTTAACAAAATAAGGAATTTTTGATATAAGGAATTTTTGATATTTTGACTGAGTAAAGTCAGCTTTCACACACTTTTCCTGTTTTGTCTTAACAGCTTTAGTTTTGTTCAGTATGTGAAACTGATGTGATGGTTCATTCCAATCTTCATTAGTGGGAAATAGTCTTCATTTCCCTCTGAGTCTATTATTCCATGAATGATCTTCATAATTAGATGGATATGACTTGAAGATTTTTCTTCGATCTCGGATCGCTTTTACTTATTTTCACCTTACGAGTCTTCCCAGTAAAATCTGTTGGCTTGGTGAATTTTACCAACTGATTTTTTAATTTTATTAGTTTGTGCGTTTGGCTGTGCTGAGTTTTTGTCAGTTCTAATAATTTTGTCAATTTTCTGAGTTCCTGACTTTTGAGTAGTCACAAATTTTATTGCAACTGATCTAGGTCTGAACTTAGAATTATACTGATTATCAAACCCTAAACCAGATATATCTCCAAATGGTTTTCCTGGTTTGAATTGAACTCTGGAAATTGGATCAACTAATGATTCTATGATGTTTATTGCTTTTGTTGGTTCATCGGTTGGTCGAATTACCTCGGTTCCATTATTAGCCTTGATTTGATTAATTTCAGCATTCAATCTTGAAATTTCAGCTTTCAATAACTTTTTCTCCTTTTTGACATTTTCATAATTCTTTTGAGTTACCTCTAATTCCTTTATGAGTATGTCCAAGGTTTTATTGAAATCATCATTCCTTTGATTGTTCATTGTAGTGTGAGTGCTGGATGTAGATGCAATTACCTCCTGATTTTTGATAGGTAGATCTTCTGTAGAGGAATCATCATCAATTAGAACTTGTTTTCCTTTATCAGTAGCATTTGCCTGTGTAGCTCCTAGCAGTATGATTTCTTAATCACTTTCACCTCCATGACTTGTAGTTAGAGTCTCATCAATATCTTTGGCTTTTGCACTGGATGGATCATTCGTTAGTTTTTCTTCTATATAATTAGCTACTCGAAGTAACTCTCTTTCTGCTTCTTCTGAAAGATCTCTTAGGGATGGAAATCCTCTGGATTCATCATCAACGTTCGCATTAAGCCCAATGTCTTCATCATAACGGAAATGAGTTTCCGGATTTGTGTGAGAGCTTGTAGTACTAAATCTTTCAAATACTTGATCCTGGAAATCGTAGACAACATTCTACAAGTAGTCAGTGGGTTATTTAGCCAGTTTCTAATTCTAGATGTATCCATTGTAATGAAGTACAGTAAGGGTTTTCAACAACTGGTTTGTAACTTGAGCAGTAACAACTCGGATCTCCTCCAAAAGGAAGAACTCGCTCCGATACCAATTGTTGGTCCCTTGGAAAGGCTAACACAAGTTTAGAGGGGGGGTGAATAAACTTGTCACCAAAAACTTTCCCAAAACTGAAAAAGCCCCAGGAACTGAGTTTTTGCCAAACTCAAACTGATGCTCAGCTCAGTTTTGTTCCTGTCCTTTAACTTGTGCGGAGTTCAGCTAACTCAACTGAGTATAAGTCAATACTGACTTATATTTAGTCTTGTTAACTGGCAGCGGATAAATTTTAGCCTTTAACAAGTAGTTAACTTAGTTTCAGAGTGAAAACCATATACATAAACTGCAATAAAGTAAATGATTGCGTAAAGTAAATAAACAAGAATTATAGAGGTTCCATGTGGTGTAATCTTGTACGTCCTCTCTTCCCCTGTGATGTGGAGGAAAATTCCACTTGAACTTCTTTGAGATTGGCCCGGTTACAAAGAGTCCTAAACTGATAGTCCTTGACTAATCCCTAGCTTCACTATCTAAACACTTGTAGAACAGGTAGGATTACTGCTCTCCAACTATTTGAAACACTGGCCCATGGAGGGTAGAATTGCCTCTTCACCAGCTCATCACAAACACAGTCTTCCTGACTGCACTCAACTATCCTTCACACCTTCTTGGTGTTTCACAGTCTAACCCTTTGATAAAATCAAAGTTGAGATTTGAATCAATAACTATGATTCAATTGTGATTAGAGCTTTCTTCAGAATAAATAAATTTAGTATGGCTCTGAATTTCTCCAAGTGATAGATTCTTGATTTTTCTTGAATGTACTTGGATACTTGAAGAAATTTTCTTGATCTTGCAATTTAGCACTTAGAAGGAATTTTTCCGAAAATGGCTTTCCCCCTTAATTAAATCTTTTCTTGGCTAGATAGATTCTTATTTTTAATTCTTCCTGCTCTCTTTACTGATGTTGTAGATGTAGTCTATTTATAGGGGTTTGTTTCTCCTGCTTGAATGTTGTAACGGCTATATTTTGTGACCGTTCTGATTTGTCAGTAGTTCATCCAATAAAATCACTTCCTTTATAACGTTCGACTGTACTTGTCAGTTCATCGCATGACTGTCCTATAAAACTGAGTATCCTTATCAGTTTTATACTGAGTTTAATACTTGTCAGTTTCTTGACTGACTTGGAGCGTTAACTGAGATTTTACTCTTCTTCAAATATCAGTACTCCAGTTTCATCTGATTATAATTGACTTAATCAGAGTACACCATAACAAATTATCTTCTAAGAATTCATTGTCCTTATGATTCTTAGGTCTTCATACAAGATCTATAAAGTCAGTTCAGGTCATCACAATCTTGCACGAATTCTAACTTCTGATCTCGACTTGTAATTTTAAATCGCGAGTTTGAACCCTCGGTTCTTGATCTTCAATAATCGAGTCTCAGACCTCGGTTCTTCACCTTCATAGATAAGCCAACTGCGTCTGTGTCCTCAATGAACTTACCTTCTTCAGTTTCTTTATAAACTCAGTTTCCTAGTTATCTCAGTTTTCTAGTTTTCTCGCTTTCTAGTTTTCTCGCTTCAAAACCTAGAACTATTACAAAGGTTAGTCTGATTTAACCTATACAAATATCGAGACTCTATTAAATCCTATACATTGATATCTAGACATCTTTTGCCTTGCAATCGAATAAATGAAGTTATGACACTTCATCAATGGGGTTTAGAATAATAACTGATTAAACGATGAATCATCATCAAAACATAAATTTTATTTCCAACAATATAGTTAGTCCGGGCCCAAATCCCCTGCCTCATCCGAAGATGAACCCACAATTTAACCGCAAAGGAATCCATAACTTCAAAAATATTTCGCACCCCTAAACCCCTTTCCTCCATAGGCTTATAAACACTTTCCCACGACGTCCAATGAATATGGCCACCGTTTCATCCGCCATCCCAAAGAAATTTATTAAAAAGACGATGTAAACGATGAATAACCTCTTTAGGAGGGACCAAAACTTGAAAAATCGGAATAGAAGTTAACACATGCCACAGCAATATAAGTTTACCTCCAAACGACAGCAACCGACTTCCCCAATGAAAAAGCCGATGATGAACCTTGTCAAGAATGTCTTGATAGTAGCTGATTCTATTCCGTCCCCGAAAAAGAGGAGCACCAAGATAGCAAATAGGCATATTCTCCCTCATAAAACCGAAAGAATTCCGGATCCAACGAAGTTGAGTGGCATTCAACTTATGACCAATGAACGTGCTCTTACTCGCATTAATATGTTGTCCCGAAACAATTTCATAGTGCTGAAAAACCTCCTTAAGACGCTTTAGACCTTTCTTGTTGCACCAAGTAAAAAGAATTGTATCATCAGCAAAAGCCAAATAATGTATCCCCCGTACTTTCGAATGATAATGCATACCCGGGTTGGTGTTCATGAAATCATTAATAAGTCTCCCAAAATACTCTTCGACAAGAACAAAAAGAGCAGGAGATAGAGGGTCACCTTGTTTGACACCACGAGTCGCATGAAAGGAGGATGAAGGAATGCCATTCAGAAGGACATAGAACCAATTATCCGCCAAAGTCCGGAAGATGAGATCCACACAAAGCTCTTGAAAGCCAAACATCCTTAAAATCTGCATAATTAAACCCCATTCCATTCGATCATAAGCTTTCTCCATGTCAAGCTTAAGCATAATGTTAGGGCTGCGGATCCTCTTATTCACATCTTTACACAGTTCTTGAGCTAAAAGAATATTATCCGTAATGGAACGACCTGGCACAAAGCCTGACTGTTGATCCGCCACAAGCATAGGGAGATACGCATTCAACCGTTGAGTGATTATCTTAGTGATGATCTTGGAGAAGATAGTGCATAAGCTAATAGGACGGAAATCTTTCTAACAATCAGCCCCTACCATCTTAGGAAGAAGAATAATCGAGGACGTGGAAAAATAACGTGGTAGGTGGCCACCGAGGAAAAATTCAGCAACCGCATTAGTCATGTCATGCTTAATGATGTCCCAACACGATGGGAAAAAATGAGAGGTGAAGCCATCAGGACCCACAGCACTATCCGGATCAATGGAAAGAATAATATTGTGAATTTCTGATGCACGGTCCAAGTAATAAAAATACTCGATACCTAAATAACACACTAGCAAGAGAACTAGGTTCAATCATAGTATAGTTAGATAGAGTCGATGTCGATCCCACAGAGACTCGGCTTAAACGAAATATAACTTAACAGACCAAAAGTAAATTAAAAGCGGTCTACGACCAACAAATGACGTAGAATTAAAATTGACACAATAGAAACACAAAACCAACAAAAGACACAACGACACTTAAACACTTATTTTATAGGTTTTATAAATGATTAACAAACGGTATTGATAACGCTAGTAGTAATTACTCCCCCATGCTATGTAGATTGACGACGAGACAAAACAAGACATTTAAGATTAATTATTCTGACTATGGGAGTCATCCCCTAAAATAGATCTAGCTCCGGTTAGGCCATCTAGATCATAGTGTCTCCATTACATGACTTCACATTTTTAGTCTCCATCTCATATACCTTCTGACACAATTACGAAACTAGGGATGCCGGTATAAACCGTAACCTCATCTAAGCAACATTCCTATGATTAGGCGTACTTCTTAGACACCGATTCAATCTCTGTCCTAAGTAACAATCACTTTTTAGGTCTCATGTTAAATTACGATGACAAATAATTAAGTTGATCAAGTTTAATTACTCGTTTAAATTACAAAGTAGAGAACCTGACGTAGTCGAAGCCGTTCACCGACAAATCAAGAACATCACAGATCTTGCAACCAGCAAGCTCAGATCTGAACCAGATTTGCTCGTGAAACGTCTTTTACGTCTTAGATCTACATAAACATGGGTTCGTAAATTAACTACATAACGAAATCAATACACAAAAAGACTACTACATAACGAAATAAATTAGATCTACGAATAAAGATTGCATAATAGAGTAGACATTACCCTCGAAGACGTGCATGATTCCCACTCCTAGTTACGATCTCTAACCGGAGACTCTAACGACTCCGTAATGAACGAACATAAATAAAAAACAAAGAACTATATAAAAGTATTGGAATAATGTATTTATAAAGTGTACAAGGCATGTATGGTGTATGCCTCTATTTATAGGGGTTCAAGCTAATTAAAAGATATACTTCAAAATGTCAAACAAATAAGAGATTACTCCCGGCTGATCTCAAAATAATAAGGTGCGCCCCCCTTTATGCGTCCCCCAAAAAGTTGGCGCCATCATGGATTGGTTTGCCGGCTTTTGTCATTCTTATCCGATCTTTATCTTCAATGCATCCGAATTTTCTTGGATTTATCTTGTAATTTAATTCTTCCACTTGTATTTATCCTCCAAAAATTATCCCAATCTACAAAATAAATATTTATCCCAAAATAAATCATATTTAAAATAACGGATAAATACCAAATTATATAATAAAAACAGATAAATACCAAATTGTATCTTATGAATGGATAAATACCAAATTTATCTTATTAATCACATAATATTAAATAATAAATATAAACAGGTGATTTATCAAAAAATAGATATTATTAATCCCGATTCAAGGGCAAAGTTGATGACTTTTACGGGTATAATTTGACCGTCATCAACTACCCCCCACTTAGACTTTGATCGTCCCAAACAAAGTATCAATAAGTCACTCCCCAAGACAACAATTTCCAAGGTCAAATCATACTTATACAAGAAACTTGAGTCAACTCATACCACTTATGCTCATAAGGTATCCATTATTCACCACTCGCTATGAATCGAAGTGATGTGTGCATGTGCATTTAGTTTTATATATTCGTGGCAAGATTAAAGTTTATGCTAACTTCGAAGTCTTAACCTACCAACATTAGCATTCCTACTCCTTAAGCCTCGCAATGGGTAAAGGCATGGTGCAATAAGAAAGAGCGTCATCTATAAGGTTTTTGGACTTGGAGACCGAGAAAATACTCAAGCCTCTAAAAAATTTGAATTTTTTCGCATTTCCGTAGTTTCGAGCTTTAACACCTCTCAAGAAAGAAACTTGCTTTATAAGTAAAGTATGCATTGCAAGAATCCTCCTCTCATAGTTTAGTGGAAGCATTGAATATTACCAGAAGTGCGAAGCTACTTTGGTAATGTTACTACAAGCCCAGTGTCTAACATTTCGTCAAAACATAGATAATTCTCAAGCTTATTACTCCGCTTTGATGGCTAGAAGATAAGAATACATCAGCAGATAAATATCGACTCTAGGTCTGCATAACCAATGATCTACGCAATGTACACATAATTCTTCTTAGTTATTATAATTTGTGCGGAATTCGTCGATTCAAATTGAGTAAGCAAATAATAAATAACTACTTGCACTAGTTGGCATGAATATCCTTAAATTTACATTCACATAAGTATAAAATGATCATGTACTCATGCAACTTGGTTCATTTCATATTAATTTGGCATTTGTTCAAAAAAATTTCCATTTTTACACCGTTTCATTTAGTTTTCAATTATAACACATCATGGCTTTTCAATTATAACACATCATGGCTAAGTCTCCTACACCCCACTTAAACTTGGCATTGTCCCCAATGACAAAGAAAAAGGAGAATTTAATAAAAAGACTTAGCTCTGGAAACGGTTCTCAAGTATATGCAGAATTCAAGAGTGATCCAAGCACGTCGTGGAGAAGCAAACGAAAACCTGTTTAAGCAAACCAAACAGAAGCTCCACGAAACCGTTAATAACATGTCAATGGTAGTTATAAAATAATGTGGCAGTAATTAGATATAGAATATCCAAAAACAATTTAAGCCACTTTATTTCATACAACCAATGACAAGGAAAACCAAAGAGTAAAAACTACAAAACTCACATGTCGCTATCAAGGAAAAAACCTCGTTTATTCTGAACATAGAATCGGAACATGGCGAGATGAAAAAAACCTTAACAGTCTCATGCTACTTTATTCAAACAAAACAAAAACAAAAGATAGGTTTTAAGAAATAGTTCTGTGTTTATAGTCGTCAGCTCGACTAAACTCAACGATTGTTTAAGTATAGGTGGGATCTTCAAGAGTGAAGACTTCCTCCTCCTTACCTTGACCAAGACCAACATAATGTTTCACGCGGTGTCCATTAACCACAAAAGTGGATTGATCTTTCAGGTTCAATAATTCAACAGCTCCAGAAGGGAAAACCTTACTCACTCTATAAGGGCCATACCATCGTGATTTTAACTTGCCCAGGAAGAGTCTCAAGCGCGAATTGTAAAGAAGAACCAGATCGCCTTCCTTAAAGGTGCGGTCCAATATCTTCTTATCATAAATTTCTTTGTGCGCTCCTTAAATATTTTAACATTCTCATAAGCTTCCAGACGAAACTCCTCTAGGCGAGTCAACTCTAACAATCTTCTTTCTCCAGCTAAACAATCATCAAAATTCAGCATACGCGTAGCCCACATGGCACGGTGTTCTAGTTCAACCAGTAGATGACATGCTTTACCAAAAACAATCTTAAAAGGGGACATAACAATAGTCGTCTTATAAGCAGTCCTATAAGCCCATAAAGCATCATCTAATCTGAACGACCAATCCTTTCTAGTCGTATTCACAGTTTTCTACAAAATGCGCTTTATTTCTCGATTTGTAACCTCAACTTGTCCACTTGTTTGAGGGTGATAAGCAGTAGCTAACTTGTGTCTAACCCCGTACTTAATCATCAACTTTTCAAACGGCCTATTGCAAAAATGGCTTCCATTATCACTAATAATGGCACGTGGGGTTCCAAACCGCGTAAAAATATTCTTCTTTAAGAACTTCAGTACAACCTTCGCATCGTTAGTAGGCGAAGCAATGGCCTCAACCCATTTGGACACGTAGTCGACCGCCACTAAAATATAGCGGTTGGACAAAGACGATGTAAAGGGTCCC
Source organism: Gentiana macrophylla (assembly GCA_026214975.1). Classification (NCBI taxonomy): domain Eukaryota; kingdom Viridiplantae; phylum Streptophyta; class Magnoliopsida; order Gentianales; family Gentianaceae; genus Gentiana; species Gentiana macrophylla. The sequence continues at coordinate 61,650,357 of CM047805.1, forward strand.
ACAAAATCAATACCCCAAACATCAAAGAGTTCCACCTCTAGGATATTCTTCAGTGGCATTACATTCCTTCTCGAGATATTTCCTGTCATTTGGCAAGAATGACAAGATTTAGCATATTGATGCGCATCTTTGAACAAGGTCGGCTAGTAAAAACCATATTGGAGAACTTTCGCAGCAGTCTTGTCTCCTCCATAATGTCCTCCGGCCTCATAAGCATGGCAATGTCTAAGGATATCATACATTTCCTCTTCCGGCACACATCTCCTAAAGACATTGTCGGATCCTAGCTTAAAAAGATAGGGCTCTTCCCAATAATAGTGCCTAAGATCCTTAAAGAATTTCTTTCTTTCTTGGGGGTTGAGATTTGGTGGCAAGTATTTTGCGGATAGATAATTCACAAAGTCTTTAAACCATGGTTGTTTCTTCTCCTTCACAACCTCAATACGCGAATATACTGCAGCGCAATCATCATTTCCATGTATGGCCGTGATGTAGAATAGTTGTTCATCAGGAAATGTTTCTCCAATCTCGGTCATTGGCTCATTATCCTCTATTTGTAAACGGGAAAGATGATCTGCAACCAGATTCTCAGATCCTTTCTTATCACGGATTTCTACATCAAACTCTTCCAATAGTAGATTCCATCTCAACAACCTTGGTTTGGAATCTTGTTTGGCTAATAGATACTTCAAAGCTGCATGGTCACCCAAATAAAGGTGACTTTATATCCTACTAGAAAAGATCTAAACTTGTCAAATGCAAAGATGACAAATAGAAGTTCTTTCGGTAGAGTTGCATAGTTCCTTTGAGCAAAGCATTTAAAGTTCGACTAGCATAGTAGATGGGCCTAAAGATCTTGTCTTTTCTTTGTCCGAAGGCAGCACCTACAGCTGTATTGCTTGCATCACACATCAACTCAAAAGGTAGATTCCAATCAGGCGCAATCAGAACGGGTGCAGTAATAATCATGCTTTTTAACTTATTGAAAGCTTTCATGCACTCATTAGTAAACACAAATGGAACATCCTTGGCCAATAATTCCGTAAGAGGTCTAGAGATTAAGGAAAAGTCCTTCACAAACTGACGATAGAATCCTGCATGGCCCAGAAAACCTCGCAAAGTCTTAAGATTTGTTGGTGGAGGCAGTTTTTCAATCACCTCACCTTTTGCTCTATCCACCTCTATACCGTTCTTAGAAATACGGTGGCCAAGTACTATACCTTCAGTAGCCATAAGATGACATTTCTCCCAGTTGAGCACCAGATTCGTCTCCTCGCTCTCTTCAATACTCTCGCTAGATGCGTGAGACATGAATCGAAATCATCTCCAAATACAGAGAAATCATCCATAAAGATCTCTAGGAAATCTTCAACCATATCAGCAAACAGATAAATCATGCATCTTTGAAACGTTGCTGGTGTGTTGCACAAACCAAAGGGCATTCTATTATAAGCAAATGTTCCATATGGACATGTAAAAGTGGTCTTTTCATGATCCTCGGGTGAGATATAAATTTGATAATATCCAGAGTAACCGTCAAGGAAACAATAAAACGCATGTCTGCTCAGTCTCTCGAGCATTTGATCAATGAAGGGAAGAGGGACGTGATCTTTACGAGTGGCGTCATTTAGCTTCCTAAAGTCAATGCACACTATATGACCAGTAATGAGTCTAACAGGAATCAACTCATTTAACTCATTGGCTTGTACAATCAAACCCCCCTTCTTCGAAACTACGTGGATCGGGCTAACCCATTAACTATCAGAGATAGGTAAGATGATCCCCATTTCTAACATCTTAATAATTTCATCCCTAACCACGTCCTTCAATTGTGGAGTCAACCTTCTTTGGGGTTGTACAACCGCTTTCTTTGCAGGATCGACGGAGATTTTATGCATACACACACTAGGGCTAATGCCTTTAATGTCCGCTATTGCCCATCCAAATGCTCCGCGATACTCTCTCAACACTCTCATCAGCTTTTCTTCTTGTATTTTAGTCAAGGCAGAAGAAATAATAAGCGGCAAGGTCCCGTCTTGAAGGAATACATACATCAAATGTGCAGGCAGAGGCTTCAGTGTCAGATTAGTAGGAGGTTCTTCTAACGATGTTTTTAACTTTTGTCCGGTTAGCTTAAGTTCAAAGAACTTATGCCACGTTGGTCTGTGGTAGAATTTTTCAACCTCGGTAGACTTCATCTCCTCGACTAGTCTAGGGGTTCCTCTACTACATCCAGGCCATATCACGTTTTCTTCCTCGCTACGTTCATATGGCACTTCATCCTCTAACTCTAGGGTAGCCTCGAGGAAATCCTTAATATCCTCATATTGTTGGAAGTCATTGACAAGCTTGTCAACAGAGTCCAACATGAAACATGCATCCTCTTCATCATCAGGTGTCTTCGTAGTGTCAAGCACGTTGAATGCTATTTCATCCCCATTAACTCTTAACACTAAATCTCCTTTGTAAACATCGATAAGCGTCCTACTAGTGGCCATAAAAGGTCTTCCCAAGATTAGGGGCACTTTGTAGTTAGCTTCCATATCTAGCACAACGAAGTCGACAGGAAACACAAACTTCTCAACTCTTACTAGCACATCTTCAACTACTCCACAAGGTTCCTTAACCGAACGATCAGCTAATTGTAAAGTAATTGAAGTCTTTTTAAGGTCCTTCATACCTAGCTTTTGAAAAATGTATAGAGGCATCAGATTTACGCTCGCTCCTAGATCACACAAGGCTTTGTTCAAACATACGTTACCTATGGTGCAGGGAATGAGAAAGCTTCCCGGATCCTTGCACTTAGCGGGTAACTTATGTTGAAGAATGGCTGAGCACTCCTCATTTAGGCAAATGGTCTCTAAACCTCGGAGTTTCCTCTTAGTAGAGACAGCTTCTTTCAAGAACTTTGTGTACTCAGGCATCTCAGCAAGTGCTTCAACTAAAGGTATATTGATGTGTAACTTTCTAAAGATATCAATGAAGTTCTTATACCTCTTGTCATCAACCTTAGGCTTAGGTTTGCGTGGAGGATAAGGTAAGGTTGAAGGATCGACATCAGTGAAAATAGGATACTTGTTATTGTAAAGCTCAACTCTAGGGCCAGCAGGTTCTTTATAGGTTTCTTGCTCAGGTAAGGTTTCAGAGGCATTTCTTTCCTTGCTTGGCTCACCATCCTTACTCTCCTCTACTTTCTCTTTTTCTTTCAAGGATGGTGGAGTTACTTCTTTCCCACTTCTAGTCATGATCGCGTTCAAATCCTTAGGATTTTTATCAGTATTGCTTGGCAATCCTCCAGGAGGTCTAGTTGAGACTTGCTCAGCTAACTGTCCTATTTGGTGAGTGAGATTCTGGACTATGGCTTCTTGGTTGATTACCTTAGCATCGGTCTTCTGACAATATTGGCTAAAGTTAGTGGCTAAATCAGCCATCGATTTTGAAAGTTGTCCCATATTGTCAGTGACGACATTACTCAGTTTTTCTATTACAGCTTCCCAACCAAAAGTTTTAGTTTGCTGGGGTACATAAGTAGTGGGCGGTTTAGGCCCTTCTCCTGCATTAGGGTCACTATATCAGAATCCAGGATGGCTATGGTTAGGTTTATATCCTCCCTATTGATTTCCTTGTTTCCCAATATAGTTGGCTTCTTCAGTACCAGCATTCTCATTTTGAGGAATTACTTCGATTCCAGTCCCTTTCTCTACTCTTGCCATCCTTTCGTGCATTCCATCTACCTTATTGTTGATAACATACAGTTGTTCTAGGATTTTGGTAGATGCACTATCCTCAAATATGTCGGCGGCCATCTTCACAGCAGCTATGTCATTGCCTCCCATTGACTATTCATCATTGTTTGCTCCATCTTTCCTTATGCCTCCTCAGAGATAAAAGAACAAACGCCTATTGCTAGAGGTGTCTACTCTAATTTTCTCAGTCTCTCAATCCATGGTAAAAGTTTGCATTAAAAGCCAAAGAGAGATATCATGATGAGGACACTTTCTCATAGCTTCCTTAAAACGCTCACAAGCTTGATCAAAACTCTCCCCAGGTTGTTGCTTAAATCCTAAGATATCCTGGCATAACGTAAAGGTTTTTCCAAAAGGAAAATGCTTATTCATGAATTTTTGCAACAATTGTTCCCAAGTAGTGATAGATCCAGCCTCTAAAGAGAGAAGCCATTGCTTAGCTTTATCTTTCAAAGTGAAAGGGAAAAGCTTAAGACGAATGTTACCCTCCGGGATTAATTCTGCCTTCACAGTGCTAACGATTTCCAAGAAATTTGTCACGTGAACACCAGGATCCTCGTTTTGGATTCCATGAAAAGTGGAATAGTTGGTCACCATTTGGATTACATTAGGCCTAGGGTGATAGACTTCCGCAGCATTTTGTGGTGCTACGATAACGGGAATGAATTGCTCAATAGTAGGTGTTGCATAACTTTGTAAAGTGCGCCTCGCGGCTTGGTTTCCATTATTAGCATTATTAACATTATTGGCATTATTAATAACTTGTACATGATTAGGTACCTGGTTTGGATTGTTCAGAATGCCTTCCATTTCTGCCTCAGATTCAGAATGCGCAGAATGATCGGTTGTATGTCCTTCTTCCAATTCGTGTTTGCTTTCCTCAAGATTTGGATCCTCTTCTCCTTGCTTAGCCAGTTCTCTAGCTAACTTTCTATTTCGCCTTGCAAATTTCTCTATTTCAGGATTATTGGCTCAAGCGGTTCCTTCGATTTTCGAGTAGCGTACTACAAAATGACAAAAAAACAATAAAACAATTAAATACTTAAAAGGCTAGGCCTTTGACTAGACTAAATAATAAAAACGAAACTAAAACAGACACTATTCACAATATTTACGAATTTATTTTTAATAAAATAAGTTATACTTAATTTAATGACACGAGTCCCTGTCAACGGCGCCAAAAACTTGATGCACGGTCCAAGTAATAAAAATACTCGATACCTAAATAACACACAAGCAAGAGAACTAGGTTCAATTGTTGTATGGTTAGATAGAGTCGAGGTCGATCCCATAGAGACTCGGCTTAAAAGAAATATAACTTAACAGACAGAAAGTAAATTAAAAGCGGTCTACGACCAACAAATGACGTAGAATTAAAATTGACACAATAGAAACACAAAACCAACAAAAGACACAACGACACTAAAACACTTATTTTATAGGTTTTATAAATGATAACAAACGGTATTGATAACGCTAGTAGTAATTACTCCCCCATGCTATGTAGATTACGACGTGACAAAACAAGACATTTAAGATTAATTATTCTGACTACGGGAGTCATCCCCTAAAATAGATCTAGCTCTGGTTAGGCCATCTAGATCATAGTGTCTCCATTACGTGACTTCACATTTTTAATCTCCATCTCATATAACTTCTGACACAATTACGAAACTAGGGATGCCGGTATAAACCGTAACCTCATCTAAGCAACATTCCTATGATTAAAGTGCATTTCTTAGACACCGATTCAATCTCTGTCCTAAGTAACAATCACTTTTAGGTCTCATGTTAAATTGCGATGACAAATAATTAAGTTGATCAAGTTTAATTACTCATTTAAATTACAAAGCAGAGAACCTGACGTAGTCGAAGCCGTTCACAGACAAATCAAGAACATCACAGATCTTTCTACCAGCAAGCTCAGATCTGAACCAGATTTGCTCGTGAAACGACTTTTACGTCTCAGATCTACATAAACAAGGGTTCATAAATTAACTACATAACGAAATCAATACACAAAAAGACTACTCCATAACGAAATAAATTAGATCTACGAATAAAGATTGCATAATAGAGTAGACATTACCCTCGAAGACGAGCGTGATTCCCACTCCTCGATACGATCTCTAACCGGAGACTCTAACGACTCCGTAATGAACGAACATAAATAAAAAACAAAGAACTATATAAAAGTATTGGAATAATGTATTTCTAAAGTATACATGGCGTGTATGGTGTATGCCTCTATTTATAGGGGTTCAAGCTAATTAAAATATATACTTCAAAATATCAAACAAATAACAGATAACTCCCGGCCGATCTCAAAATAATAAGGTGTGCCCCCCTTTATGCGTCCCCCACAAAGTTGGCGCCATCATGGATTGGTTTTCTGGCTTTTGTCATGCTTATCCGATCTTTATCTTCAATGCATCCGGATTTTCTTGGATTTATCTTGTAATTTAATTCTTCCACTTGTATTTATCCTCCAAAAATTATACCAATCTACAAAATAAATATGTATCCCAAAATAAATCATATTTAAAATAACGGATAAATATCAAATTATATCTTATAAATGGATAAATACCAAATTATATCTTATTAATCACATAATATTAAATAATAAATATAAACAGGTGATTTATCATAAAATAGATATTATTGATCCCGATTTAAGGGAAAAGTTGATGACTTTTACGGGTATAATTTGACCGTCATCAATTTCCTCACTCGTAGGGGTCGCAATAAGGTTCGCATTCTGATCCTCAGAGATTTGAGGCAGAATAAACGAATTCAAAGGAGCACCAATCCCTGCCCGACTAGCCATGAAAAGGTTTTCAAAGAACGTCTTCGAAGAAGTCCGTATCTCGTCTTGATTGTCAATCCAATTACCAGCATCTGCCTTAATATGATGGATATAGTTATGATTCCGCCTTTTCTTGCAAATAGCATGTAAGTACTTACTACTGGCGTCCCCCCGCCTCAATCCATTTAACTGTTGCCATCTGCTTAAGAAATCGAGTCTCAATATTGTTGCATCTCTCATAATCCATAAAAGCCCTATGGAGATCCGCATGGGTATCAAGAGACCTGACTTGATCATGCCTCAACTTTTTAACATTGACCTCCGCCAACGCCTTCTGTGTATTATCGAAAATATTCCCAAAAACAGCACGATTCCACTCAGTAAGCTTATATCCAAGCTTCTTCAGTTTAGTTGCCATGAGCCACATTCCTTGACCAACTTCAGGTTCAGCCCATACAGATTTAACCACATCATAAAAAGATCCGTCATCCGTCCACACATTAAGAAACCGAAAGGAAGACTTACGAGCGGTGATAGAACCACAAGTAGCGAGCAAAGGGCAGCGATCTGAGTTGACCCTTGGTAAGTGGAAAATCTTTGTCATATTAAAATGGTCCAACCAAGCCTCATTAAAGAAAACCCTATCAAAACGTTGCCACATATTCCGATTATGCCATGTAAACTGCGAGCTTTCAAAGGACGCCTCAGTAAGATCAGCCACTTGAATGTACTCATTAAAGTCCAACATGTCATTAGAAATCACAAACATTGTGATTGGAAATTTCCTTCAATCAAAGATTCATAACACTTTCCAGTCCTTCAAATCTTCTGATTCTCCTTCCAAGATTTATTGCTAACTTAGTAGCATCTGTGTCAGTGACATATCCTCTAACACTTTGACTGGTGCCAATATGAACATCTTTGTCTGCCATTGTTACGATTTGAGAAAGATGAAGAAGAAAATTTTATAAATCTATGTTCACACTTGTGTATTTTATAGGGAAAATAATATGAGATTGTATATACACTCTGTGTGTATATGTCTGTATATATATATAGCAAAGTAGTGGGTGAGAATCTTCAGGCAAGTACTGTGCACATACTGTAGCATTAACACACAATTTAACTTGCAATAAATGTGATGCTGCCACGTGTCCCACTAACTGTTGACAAGATCAAGTGATAATAAAACACTTGACCACCATAAACCAATACTAGCAAGAGGACTAGGTTCATCATAGTATAGCTATAGCGAATCAAGGTCGATCCCACAGGGAACCAAATGTGGATCATTTATATACAAGCAATTAATCATTCATGCCGAGCACACGAAGGCGGTCTACGACCAACAAACGATAAGAAAAGATAAAGGACACGACTCGACACAACACATAACATACAAGTAATTAACTTCCCCAATTACTATGTTATCGTTTGGATCTAGAGATTCTATATAACTAAGCTAGACTCGACAACTATTAATCCGATTCATATCTATTTTATATTGGCTACGGGAGTCATCCTCTAAACTAAATCTAGCTCCGGTTAGGCCATCTAGATCATTGTGCTACATTACGTGACTTCGCTTCATAGGCCTCCATCTCATATAACTCGCACGCTTACAAAACTAGGGATGCCAATATTAACCGTATTCCTCACCTAGGCAACATTCTTGTGGTTAGGCGTACTTCCTAGGTGATCGCATCAGTCTCCGTCCCATTAACACAAACATTTTAGGTATCATGTTAATCTATGACTTACGTATAATTAGGTGCATGCAATTCCCTAATATTGAACAGATCTAGATCTCGCTGAAAGTCCCGGAAGATCAATTCATGAGCCGACCTAGGAGTACTATATTGGTATTTCCTAACTACACGTTTTAATTAAAACAGACGAGCAACGTAGCCGTAGCCATACCTACTAAGATAAGAAATTCTAGGTGGACAACCTCACCATAAAGATTTGGCTAGATTGATGCGGTGAAAATCTAAATCATAGCGTTTCTCTATACGTAACGGATAAAATAGAGATTCATCAAGAAATTATATAGATCTACTAGAAAACGATTGTCGTTCAGATCAAAGTCATACGCAGGTCACCAGATCTCGATGTGGGCATGTGGATCCTTATAGATGAGGAATCCCCACTGCATCAAGTCGTCTCCTTAGATCTACATCGGTTGACGAAAAACGAACAACCTCAAATGGTAAACAATAATTGGGGGGATATAATTACAAACAACAAAGAAGAAATATACACAAGAACCTCACGTAATAACTGCTGGAATCTTGTATAAAAACTACTCTGAGAAACTGAGGATTTGTGTTATGAGTTGATGTAAAAAGTGTATGTAATAAAATCCGTGGCTGCCCTTTATATAGAGGCTTAGGCCGACTTAATGACAGATTTAGAAACCTTAAAATGCGTAGAGATAACTCCCAATTATCATCAAGATTTTGCTTGAGCTCGCTTCTACTTAATCGTGTGCACTCGCGCCGCCGAGTCCTCTTCATTCTGATTGGCTCGCTGGCTTTTCTTGCTCCTCACTCCACTTTTCGTGCTGCTTCAATATTTATCTTTTATTCAATCCGATTTTGCTCTGATTTATTTTGAGATTTACTTCCTTCGTTGGTAGATATCCTCCAATTCACCATAATCTATAAAATCAATAACTATCGCACAGTAAATCATATTTTAATAATAAAAATAGATAAATACCAAATTATATTCTATAAATCACATAACATTAAATAATCATTATAAACAAGTGATTTAATATAAAATATATATTATTAAGCTCGATTTAAGGATAACGTTTATGACTTTTACGGGTATAATTTGACCGTCATCAACTACCCCCACTTAGACTTTGATCGTCCCGAACAAAGCATCGATAAGTCATTCCCCAAGACAACATTTTCCATGGTCAAATCATACTTACGCAAGAAACTTGAGTCAACTCATACCAGTCATGCTCATAAGGTATCCATTATTCACTACTAGCTATGAATCGAACTGATGTGTGCATGTGCATTTAGTTTTATATATTCGTGGCAAGGTTAAAGTTTATGCTAATTTTGCAGTCTGAACCTACAAATATTAGCATTCCCATTTCTTAAGCCTTGCAATGGGTAAAGACATGGTGCAATAAGCAAGAGCGTCATCTAAAAGGTTTTTGGACTCGGAGACCGAGAAAATACTCAAAGCCTCTTAAAAAGTTGAATTTCTTCGCATTTTCAAATTTCAAGTATTAACACCTCTCAAGAAAGAAACTTTCTTTAAATGTAATGTATGCATTGCAAGAATCCCCCTCTCACGGATTAGTCAATAGCGTTGAATATTACCACAAGCTCGGGGCTACTTTGGTAATGTTACAACAAGCCAGTGTTTAACGCATTGTTAAAACAAAGATAATTCTCAAGCTTATTACTCCGCTTTGATGGCCAGAAGATAATAATACATCAGCAGATAAATATCGACACTAAGTTCATATAACCAATCATCTACGCAATGTACACGTAATTTCTTTAGTTATTATAATTCGTGCGGTATTCGTCGATTCAAAGATTGAGTAATTGAATAATAAATAACTACTTGCAACAGTCGGCATGAATATCCTTAAATTTACTTCACCTAAGTATAATATGATCACGTACTCATGCAACTTGGTTCCTGCCCTACCAATTTCATGTTTAAGAACTCACAATTCTAAGGGTACGAGATAATTAATTTTGGCTTTGGTTCAATTCTTTCAATTTTTCACCGTTTCATTTAATTTTCAATTATAGCACATCATAGCTCAGTCTCCTACCCCCCACTTAAACTTGGCTTGGTCCCCAATGACAAAGAAAAATGAGAATTTAAGAAAAAGACTTAGCTCTGGAAACGGCTCTCAAGCAGATGCAAATTATCGAAGTTATTCAAGCACGTGGTGGAGAATCAAATGAAAACCTGTTTAAGCAAACCAAACAGAAACTCCACGAAACCATTAATAACATGTCAATGGAAGTTATAAAATAATGTGGCAGTAATGAGATGTAAAATATCTAAAAACAAATTAAGCCACTTTATTTCATACAACCAATTACAAGTAAAACCAAAGGGTTAAAAACTACAAAACTCACATGGAAGCTATCAAGGAAAACCCCGTATTTTCTTTATCAAACTGAGACACGAAACAGGGTGAGATGAAAGAAAAATAAACAAGCAACTAAAGATGATACTCTGTATCGATATCCTCCACCACAAAAATATTATTGAAACCGGGTGGAGAAGACAAAGAGCAAAAAGCATTAGCCCATATGGAAAAACATGAGGTGGACTAGATCGACAAGGTATTCAAACCAGTGTTAAGAGAAACGTGGTAAGGTATAACAGATTGGATGGGACCGATTGGTAAAAGATGGGAACAGATACTCGGGGAATAATCTTCCCATTGGAATGGGAGAATAACAACTTAGGGAGATGTAGCTGCGCCACAAAATTACTAATTACCCAATTTAGCACGTAGAAGCTCTCAACGTCATCAACAAGGTCGGATCGGTGTGATAATTTAAAACAAAACTCATCATCTACAAATGCCGGAATGGTCAGAATAATTGTGAAATTTAAAACTTCTGATAGAAAGAAAAGTTGTATTTTGATAGATCCAAAAACTGTTAAAATCTAGCTTGGTTCAGAGCTACACTGGCCATATCTAGGATCATGAAAATCAAAATGGTTAAAGATAATCATTAAAACTTAGCAATGTTCTAATTCCGCAACATAAGTGTAATTTGTAAACAACATAGAGGTTGAGAGTACGATGTGTTAGAAAAAGATGGTGAAGGATAGTAAGAAAAGACTTTGGGTGGGTTGAAAATTGGTTAAGGAAATTTGTTGGGTAGATAGTGTTTAAGGGATTGGGCTAGGGTGGGAGAGTGAAACCGATGGAAAGACATAGTTGGAATGAAAGAATGGTTAGAAATATGAACTGTTGGGGTAGATTGGTGAAAGGATCGAAAAGTTTGAAGGTGCGAAAGTGTAAAGGGAAATGTAAGGATAGTTGTAGAACGAATTGCACACCACTTTGGATTTTCACTTGGATCACCGTTCTAAAAGGTTTTGGAAGTTGACCAAAATTGGTCTTGTTCGCACCAATCATTTTCTGTTACATTTTCAGTAATTCTCAAGCTCTCTTAATGCTTCCATCTAAAGGTTGATTGCCAAATTTCCTTTTCTTTAGCAATTTCTTGACTCTCTATGAAACACTATTTCACGTGGCTGTTATTGAGTAAAAAAGTTTTGCACATCCTCAGCCTAATGGCCATCGGAACACGAAAAATAAAAAACCTTAACACATGTCACGTTATTCTTATTTGACTTAAAGAAAACAAAATCTAAACATCCTAAGGGTTTTAAAGAAGTAGTTCTGCGTTTAAAGTCCTCAGCTCGACTTTCAAAAAAATATCCTTGTCAGTCATCCTTCTTGGATCGCCCGAAATTGACCCATTGAGCACTATATGAGGTGGGCACTTCGCTTTTGCGGATTAATACCCTTCCCTTGGTTGTGAGACCGAGGAAACGACATATATCCATACCATTAAACAAAGCTTCTACCTCTGCTCTCGTTTTAGGAACCAGTGAATTCTAAGGAGATTTAGTCCTAGGGACTTATTTTAATAACATCTTCTATAATGCTGCTTCATTATGCTATCTCAAAATTCAATGTCTTCTTTAGATTGCGAATGCTTAAACTACATAAATTGTTGCTCCCGTGGCCACTAGAAGCAATCTCATGCATAGGACAAAGAGATTTTAACATAACTACGAGGAACTCTTTATTCACTGCTTCCTTTCAACGAATACATGTTTCCCTACACCCTCTAGATGAGACAGATTTGGGGAAGAACCTTCGAAACTAATAAAATTAATCTTTTAAACTCACTCCTGTCTAAGATTCTCATTCAGGTTCATGTAAAGACTAACTTATGTACAAAAAACCAAAAGATAGTAAAACATATGCAAAAAAGGGTAGTAGCTTGCCTTCAACATTGTACCACGAATAATTCGAACCTTTTAATATTTATTTTCTCAGAGCCATCTTGGTGCTTTAAACGTGTTACTTTCATTGCTTTTCCCATCGTAGATTCATAGCTCCACATGTTGCTGGGTTATTTTCTCAGCACCCACGAAAAATTACTGACTCAGATTATTGTTTCCCTGGTATCTGCAAACAGAAAAAAGAAAAAAGAAAATGGGCCGTAGACTGACTTTAACATGGTTTCCCATGCTTCTATCAGACCTACGGATTAAACAAACGGGGATAAACAGACATGCAAAATTCCAGAAAATAGAAGCTGGGTCGCCGCAAATGAGGCGATCATTGGGGAGTGAAACCAGCTTTTCGAGAATCTGGAATTTTCGAATGAGCGATAACAACGAGAGGGCTCAAAGAACGTGAAAACAGACTTTAAAACAGAAAACTCAACATGAATAAAAAATTAGTTATAAATATAAAATTGACCGTTGGTTCCCCGGCAACGACACCAAAAACTTGATAACAAGATCAAGTGATAATAAAATACTTGACCACCATAAACCAATACTAGCAAGAGGACTAGGTCCATCGTAGTATAGCTATAGCGAATCAAGGGCGATCCCATGGGGAACCAATTTTGGATCATTTATATACAAACAATTAATTATTCATGCCGAGCACACGAAGGCGGTCTACGACCAACAAATGACAAGAAAAGATAAAGGACACGACTCGACACAACACATAAGATACAAGTAATTAACCTCCCCAATTACTATGTTATAGTTTGGATCTAGAGATTCTATATAACTAAGCTAGACTCGACAACTATTAATCCGATTCATATCTATTTTATATTGGCTACGGGAGCATCCCCTAAACTAGATCTAGCTCCGGTTAGGCCATCTAGATCATTGTGCAACAATACGTGACTTCGCTTCGTAGGTCTCCATCTCATATAACTTGCACGCTTACAAACTAGGGATGCCAATATTAACTGTATTCCTCACCTAGGCAACATTCATGTGGTTAGGCGTACTTCCTAGGTGATCACATTAGTCTCTGTCCCATTAACACAAACTTTTTAGGTATCATGTTAATATACGACTTACGTATAATTAGGTGCATGCAATTCCCTAACATAACACAGATCTAGATCTCGCTGAAAGTCCCGGAAGATCAATTCATGAGCCGACCGAGGAGTACTATATTGGTATTTCCTAACTACATGTTTTAATTAAAACAGACGAGCAATGTAGCCGTAGCCATACCTACTAAGATAAGAAATTCTAGGTGGACAACCTCACCATAAAGACGTGGCTAGATTGATGCGGTGAAAACCTAAATCTTAGCGTTTCTCTATACGTAACGGATAAAATAGAGATTCATCAAGAAATTATATAGATCTACTAGAAACACGATTGTCGTTCAGATCAAAGTCATACGCAGGTCACCAGATCTCGATGTGGGCGTGTGGATCCTTATAGACGAGGAATCCCCACTGCCTCACGTTGTATCCTTAGATCTACATCGTTTGACGAAGAAGGAACAACCTCAAATGGTAAACAATAATTGGGGGGGATCTAATTACAAACAACAAATAAGAAATATATACAAGAACCTCACATAATAACTGCTGGAATATTGTATAAAAACTACCTTGAGAAACTGAGGATTTGTGTTATGAGTTGATGTAAAAAGTGTATGTAATAAAATCCGTGGCTGCTCTTTATATAGAGGCTTAGGCCGACTTAATGATAGATTTAAAAACCTTAAAACGTGTAGAGATAACTCCCAGCCGATCCTCGTGATTTTGCTGAGCTCGCCTCAATGAATCAGTGCACTCATTGCCCAATGAGTCCTCTTCATTCTGATTGGCTCGCTGGCTTTTCTTGCTTCTCACTCCACTTTTCGTCTTGCTTCAATATTTATCTTTTATTCAATCCAATTCTGCTCCGATTTATCTTGAGATTTACTTCCTTCGTTGGTAGATATCCTCTGATTCACCATAATCTATAAAAGCAATAATTATCGCACAGTAAATCATATTTTAATAATAAAATAGATAAATACCAAATTATATTCTATAAATCACATAACATTAAATAATCATTATAAACAAGTGATTTAATATAAAATATATATTATTAAGCTCGATTTAAGGATAACGTTGATGACTTTTACGGGTATAATTTGACCGTCATCACTAACTGATCCTATTTAGTGTAGTAACCATTGGATATTGTAATGGTTGTGATAAAGGATAAGATAAATATCCATTTACTCCACTGTTGACTTTCGTTAAAGTCGGACTTTATGAGCAACGTATCATCCCGCAGAGTTCTTAAGTAGGCTTGATCTTCAGCAGGGTCTCCTTGAATATACTCTGCTGATATTCTTTTATTGGCTCAGCATCCTGCTGATACAAAAATGCACAGCTGATGTTTATACAACATAGTTTTGTCCAACTGATAAAACAAGATGAAGTTTAATACCAATGACTAATACCAAGTGAGCTCGCCCAACAGGGCAAAGACCAATCCCCTTGCCAACTTCATTTGCTAAATTATCCAAACAATAAGAGCACATAGGAATTGTTGATACCAATGAGTAATCTGCCAAGTGAGTGCACGCAGCAGGGCAAAGACTAGCCCCCTTGGTGAATTCCAGTACTCTGCTGACAATTAAAAACTCAGTCAACTTTGATGATGCCAAGTTCAGTTCTTAACTTAGAAAATCTTTCACTATCCAAAGGTTTTGTAAAGATGTCAGCAAGTTGATCTTCAGTAGGTATATAGAGAACCACCACATCTTTCTTTTCAACATGATCTCTTATAAAATGATGTCTTACATCAATGTGTTTAGTTCTTGAGTGCAAAATAGGATTTTCTATGATAGCAATTGCATTTGTGTTGTCACACATTATGGGAATTTCACTTTCTTCAATCATATAGTTTCTTAATTGCTATCTTAACCAAAGTATTTGTGCACAATGACTTCCTTCCAAAATGTAATGTATTCAAATTTCAAAGAAGTGGAAGTTGATATAGAATTCAGTTTCTTGCTAAACTAGGAAACAAGTCTATTTCCCAACAACTAACAAGTTCCTGTGGTGCCTTTTATATCAATCTTGCACCCAGCAGAATAATCAGAATCTGAGTAGGATATAACTTCGAAACTTCCATCTTTTGAATACCAAATCCCTACTCCCAAAGTCTATTTAAGATACTTGAGAATCCTTTTTCACTAGCCTAAGTAATTTTTCCTTAGGCTTTGATTGAAATTTTGCACAAACACTCATCGAAAAGGATATATCAAGTCTGCATTGGTCAGTAAAGTACAAAGAGACTTCCTATCATTATTCTCTATAAAGTCCGGTCAACATCTTCGCCTTCTTTGTCCTCATCCAATATGATGCTTGTACTCATATGTGTTGAAATTTTGGTGTTGTTTTCCATACCAAACTTCTTCAACAGCTCCTTGGTGTGCTTTGTTTGATGAATGAAGATAGTATTTGCTTGACTTGCAATCCCAAAAAGTAGTTCATTTATCCCATAATACTCATTTGGATCTTGCTTTTCATGAGATTAGCAAATTCTCACAAAGCAATTCATTTTCAGAACAAAAAATTATGTCATCCACATAAACCTGCACCAGCAGGGTGCTATCACCTTCATTGATTCTAAAAAGTGTCTTGTCAATGCTTCTTTTGGTAAAACCATTGTTCACCAAGAATTGAGATAGTGTCTCATACCATGCTCTTGGTGCTTGTTTCAAACCATAAAGTTCTTTGTTAAGTCTATACACTTTATCTTCTTGGTCTTTAACTTCAAAACCAGGAGGTTGCTGAATATAAACCTCTTCTTCTAGAATGCCATTTATAAATGCTCTCTTGACATCCACCTGGTAAAGCTTGAAGTTTTTATATGCGGCATATGCCAAAAAATAATCTTATAGCTTCCAATCTTGCAACTGGGCATATGTCTCATCAAAATCTATTCATTCTGCTTGAGAATAGCTTTTTGCCACTGGTCTGACCTTGTTTCTGACAATGCTACTAGATTCATAAAGTTTGATTCTGTATACCCATTTAGTACCAATTATATTTGCATGTTTAGGCCTTTCCACTAGTGTCCAAACATGGTTTCTTTCAAACTCATTCAATTCTTCTTGCATAGCAATTATCCAATCTAGGTCAGAAATTGCTTCTTCAACAACTTTAGGTTCCATTTGAGCCAGAAAACAAGTGAACATTGCTCCTAGTTGTCTTTTTGTTCTTACACCTTGCTTTACATTACCAATTACTTATTCAGCATAGTGGTCCTTCAACCATTGTAAATCTTGGTTTGCTTGATTTACAAGAACCTCATCTTCAGTAGAGTCTGCTGTTGATTCAGTAGGGGGAATAGCAGATCCTTGAACTTCATCAGTTGTTGTATCAGTAGTATTACCAGTAGGTTCTTTAGCAGGGGCTTGTTCAACTCCAGAATCAGAAACCTTTAAGTCATTTATCTTCTTTAGAACATCAACATATTTTGGATCAGTGACTTCTAGATTCACAGTAGATTCTGAAACTTCTTCATCTTCCATTCCAGTGAACTTAGGTTCATCAAACACAACATGTTTTGATTTTTCATGTTTCAGTGTCCTTTTGTTCAGCACCCTAAAATCCTTGTGGATTGAAGAATATCCCAAAAAGATTCATTCATCTGATTTTGGTTGAAAAGTGTTCAGATGTTCCATATGATTTAAGATAAAACATTTACTTCCAAATGGATGGAAATATGATATATGAGGCTTTCTTTCATTCCATATTTCATAAGGTGTCTTCAGCATCTTTTTGTTCACTGAGGTTCTATTTTGTGTGTAGCATGCTGTGTTGATTTCTTCAGCCCAATACCTCTTAGGTAATAATGCTTCACATATCATAGTCCTCCCTGCTTCCTTCAAAGTCATGTTTCTTCCCTCAACAACCCTATTTTGCTGAGGTGTTCCAGCTGCTAATTGTTTAAGAACTCAGTACCCTTATCTGATCTGATCTTCACTACTGTCAAAATTTTCACATTTTGCAACCTCTTCAAAAGTTCAGGCATGTTTTGAAGTGTTTCACTTTTCTTATTCATGAAAATAACCCAAGTGTATCTTGAATAATCATCCACAACTACAAGAGTGTATTTCTTTCCTTTGTTGATTGTTTGTTTTTTGACTGGAAACTTGATTTTGTTTGTTTACCTTGCTGACAGGCATCACATATTCCATCATTCTTATATGTGATCTCTGGTAAAACCAATCACCAACTTCTTTTTCACCAATTGATTGATATCTTCAAAGTTTAGATGATTCAGCTTCTTGTTCCACAACCAATTTAATTCTGATTTTATAAGTACAATAAGACATGTTTCAAGAACAACAGTAGACCAATCTACCACATACATGTTTTGTTGTCTTCTTCCAGCCAACACAACTTGTTCTCCCATTTTAATTATGACAATGCAGTAGGATTTGTCCAAAGTGACCTTGTAACTCATGTCACAGAATTGTCTAGTGCTCAGCAGGTTGTAATCCAAGCCTTCAACATATGCAACATTTTTGATTGTCAATCCTTTCCTCACCAGTGTTGCATACCCTCTTGTATATCCTGGTGTGTCTTTGTTTCCAAAATTGACTTTTGGACCATCCTTGCCACAAAATTTGTCAAACAATGCTTATTCCATGTCATATGTCTGGAACATCCACTGTCCAAGTACCAGACACCCTACAAAAAAAATATAATATGTTTTAGGTACCCAAACCTGTTTGGGTCCATAGTGGTCAGTGGTAAGCACAACCCTTGGAAAATTTCCATAAGGTCTTCTTTGAAAAGTGTTGCATTTTTGTTCATATATGTGTGCTACATTTACATAAAATCTAACATAAGGTTGCTGTTGATCTAACATAAGGTAGCACTCACATATGTTTTTGGTACAAAGTGTTGTTTAAAGTGATTCCTATTGTTAGAAGCAGTAGTATAACCATAAGGTTGTTGTCTGTTAGGAACAGCTCTGTATTGTGGTCTCTGCTGAGGTCTCTGGTGAGTCCTCTGCCGATTCCACTACTGAGGTCTAACCCTAGCATTTATCGTTAAACATGTTGTTTCTAGCAGCAGGGGCAGGAATATTCCAATCTTCATCAGTAGGGAACAATCTGCCTTTCCTCCTAAGATAAGTGTCCCTTAAATGATTAACATTTTTGGTTTAACATTCTTATCTTTGGAATATTTTTGATTTTTCCCTTTTTGTGGTCCAGAAGACTTTGCAACAGGTCTGCTATCAGCGGGTCTAGAAGGTCCAGCAGTCCTACCTTTGGATGTACCCCTTTTGTTAGGGACAAACTTAGGACCATTTTTGGTACTAGGTTCAGCAACCTTACTATTAGGAAATATATGCGGGAATGCAGCGGAATTCAAAATTTTGATTTCCTTTTACCCAAGATCGACTTTGTTTAGCAATAAACTAATAAGCTAAAGACGGTGGTTACCTTGCTTGATCTAAAAGATCGACGCTTTGACCGTCTAAGGAGAGTAGTTCCGCATAGAGCCGCCCAAGTGATCGGCCTCTACCGGTGATCCATGGATTGCTACCAGAAAAACTCGGCTGCTAGACCGACTTTTTCTCTCTCTCAAAACCCTCTCTAAGAAGCTCTCTAATTTTCACAAGAACTATTAGCTCTTGGAATTATGGTGTACAAAAGAGCTTGACACCCACCATCTATTTATAGTGGATGGGGCACCCCTTAGAAGAGTAGAGAGGAAGAAAACCTTTTACTGGTAAAATAAAGAAAATATATTTGATTGATTTATCTCATTAATATTCAATATCTTATATTAAATATTTCAAATATATTGACCATAATTATCTTATTACCATAAATCAATTTACACATGTGTGCAAATATATAGTCATTAATATCTAATATTAATATATGGTAATATTATTAATTAAATTACACAATCCAAGTGTATCCTAATACACTTAATCCTACGCCCCATATAGCCTTTTATTGGCTTCCGGAATATTTTTTAATAACTAATATAATACTATGATTAATTAATTTGCAAAATACATGTATATCATATACACACATAAATTCGACATACACATATCTAATATATGTGTATTTAATTAATCAACATAATTAATATCTTGTATTATATTTATTCATAATAAATAAATACCACCATATTAATATACCACTATAACCTTTATAATTGTGAGATAAAACTTTCCTTGTTTGGTTATCATCTATAACCACATTTTAATCCAACTAGATGTTCATATGTTTGTGACCCAATAGGCATCCGAATATGTTAGCCGTAGACACAAAGTGCAAATTACGAAAATGCCCTTCATGCCAAACGATCACGGGATAGCGTCTAGCAACACACCGTGACCCCCAATCAACGGAAGAGTCAAATGCAATGACTACTACCTTTCATGTGAAATAGTTACCGCGTAACTTACAATCCTATCGCTATAATAATATCCATACGATCGTATCTCGAGTGTCAATACATTAACGATCGTATCTTATAATTTGGATATAATGCTCTCTCGAAGTAACTCATTTACTCCCACTTTGCAAAGATTCACGAGAGTAAGACATTCCTTATAAGAAGTCCCTTTCGGATATTCACCCCTACTGATAGGGTACGCGATTCCCAGACGACCAAACATGTATACTCCGCATGCTTCAGTATCACACCCAATCACTACCTCATGATCGCCCCGTGGCTAGGGACAAACCTCAATAGTGTCAAAGCATGACAATCCACATCATGATGCCATGAAGACTCCGGTCTAAAGGATAATTACACAACCGCCACATAGTGCGAGACTTAATGTAAGTGGGTCAGTATAATGTACGCATTCTCTAATACACGTCCACTACAGTCCAAGTGTCTCTACACTTCGATTGACGAGATCTATCACTGCCCTTAAAGACAGAAGACATCTAATACGTGCTAGCCTATTTATACAATCAATGCCATGTTTAATAGTTCATCAGCCTAGAGACATTTAAGTATCAAACTTATTAAAGTGATTAGAGATCTCATCAACCATAATCTCCTATCATGGTTTCTCTACCACAGATTAATACTAAGGACTTTATCGTGTAACAATTTATATTTGGTTCATTAAAAGAACAAATATATGACAACAGAAAAGCCATTTAATTAATATATGTTTAAACATAAAGAAATAGTAGAAATGATCCGACCCGGTCGGATCCAGTCCAACCCAATTGGGTTTAGGACACTATTTCAACAATCTCCCACTTGGCCTAAAAGAAATCACTAGCACACACAAGACCAAGTTGAAACACAAGAATCTCATGCAATACTCGCAACTAGCCCTAGCCATGAACGGATCACTATCCGTGGGGACTCAGACTATCTACATATCATGCTCCATATGATCAAGTCAAATGAACTGCCTCAACACACACATGAATCTCCGACTAGACCCTGGTCCTTGCTCCAAGCAATGAATCCACTTACTATATCAGCCATATAGAAATGGTGGAAGAACCGTACAAGGTTCAAGAATGAACCTCATAGTCTCATGTACTGCTCCCGTTGTGCCTCTAACGCACTACTGTGTTTTGGCCTGGTTCTCAAAAGACAGATTTAGCCATCAACATTGGCAGAAGAATAAAGAGATATGAAGGACTGGAGAATGTTCTAAATCTGAGATTAGACAACATCTCATACACTAATGTTGTTAATTTCTGTAAGAACATAGTGATAAAGGATGATACATAGGCATTTACTACCACTGCAAATGCTCAGCAGATTCAAATCACTTCAAATCTGTTGAGGTAGGTATTCAGATTTGGACCTGGAAATGGTGCTCCTACAAATCCTAAATCTATGCAGCTTGCAAGACTGGACTTTGTTGATTCAATAAAGACAAACAAGTCTATACCATCAATATTGAATATCAATGTGAAGCATATCAGATTGGAGTACATTCTACTGAGGAAGATGCTTGCCAAGAACATTTTTGGATTTAGTGGAAGTCTTGATACTCTATGTGGACCGAAGATTGACATGCTAATAATCATATGCAAGAGTATAGGGACGGATTCTTTGTTCAATATATGAAGAAGGTAGTGACTGAGATTAGAGATGGAACAAGGAAGTCCAAGACCAAGCCTTTGGGTTTGATGATACAGGCCATGCTGACCCACTTGAAGATTGCTGATGTTGCACCTACAATGATCAACAAGTCTAGATATAAACCAGAAATAAATGATCATATTCTTGGTTTGGATGATGATAATGAAGATTATGAGGCAACTGAAAGTGATAATGATGGAGATGGTAATGATGGTGGTGAGCAGGCAAAGCAAGTTACACAACCTGCTGCACCAAAGAAGGCTGCTGAGAAAAGGAAGGCTAGTGATACAAGAAAGATCACTGAGCTTTTAAAGCCCTAGAAGACAAGGCAGAAATCAATAAACGCTACTGAGTCTACTAAGGTTCCAGTTGATGTTGAGGTTTCTAAGCCTACTGAAGTTACAAGGAAGAAAATTGCTGCTGAGATTTTGAAAGAACGGCTAAAAGAAGATAGAAGAAAGAGGAAAGCTGTTGAAATTGAAGAACAACCTGCAAAAAGAAGGAAATAGGATGCAAAGAAAAGAGTTCATGGTAAAGGCAAAGAGTTAAGGGTCCTGGAGGACCAAAGAGAAGTAGAAGAAGAGGCTGTTGAGCCTACTGAGAATGCTAATGTTGTTGTTGAGCAACATATTGAAGAACCACATCACACTGTTGTACCTGAACCTACTATGGAAAGTGTTGAACCTGTTCAAGACCCTGTTGTGGATGCTACAACTCAGGGGGAAGAACAAACTATTGCAGACCCTACTGATGTGCATATAATTCAGGGGGAACCTAGTGTGGAATAGTTGGAGGTAGTAGGGACAAATGTACAACCTAATGAACCTACTGACCTATTTGTATCTGCTATAGATACATTGACTCACCTTGTTGAAGCCTTTGGGGGACAACAAGCTGAGCAATCTGCCTCAAGAAGGACCACAATGCCTTTTGAGAGAAAAGAAAAGAAGTCCAAGAAAGAGAAAATAGATCCCAACATCAAGATAATTGAAGATTACTTAGCTTGGAAGTTTGGTTTCTATAAGAGACAAAAACCAGATCCAGAACCAATGACCGATTTTGAAGAATGGTCATTCAACCAGTTGGGAGTGGAGAGCTTACTTGGATTGAGTGATACATCTAAACTACAAGTAAGGCTGTTGGATATTGTTCAAAGGGAAAAGCAAAGAGGAAGCATTTTGTTCAGAGAACCACATGATGCACCTGACAATGATGATTCATCATCCTCTAATTCTGATGATGATCACCCTTCTTTTCTGGCCAACCCAGTGGCACTGCATTGAAAGACCTACCGGGGATGTGGGACAGGGATCTAAAGATACAATAGAAAATTACTCTACTGATGATGGCAAGTCTGCTGAGGGCCAGCAAACTAATCATATGGATGAAGACATGGAGGATATGACTATGGATGATCTAGAAGCTCTAATTAATGATAGGATAACTCTTGGAGATAACAGGCTGATCAGTATATCTGACACCTTATTGGTTGTGGAGTCTGATGCAAATTCTAATGATCAGCAGACTGACTTGCTAAATGAAGAGCTAAGAAATGTTTTCAGTGCAGATTTGGAAATACAGCTTGTTGTAGCAACATCCCTGGAAAAGGCCATAATATCTACTATTTTTTATGTTGTTATATTTGTAGAAGCTGATACAAGTTCAGAGGACTCAACTCAGTATCAGGAGTGGTTTGACACTCAGGAAACCTTGTCACAAGTTGCAGATCAATTACAAAAGGTTGTTGATGCTAAAGGAGTCTTAGAGGAAAATTTGACTATATTTCCTCATGTTTTTGTTGAAAAGGTGGTTCAGTTCTTTGAGTTACAAACAAAGACTGAATACAGTCGAATCAGGAGGTTCGTGGCCTTGAGGATCAGACAACACCTGTACAAAGGTCGGAACTATTGATGGGATTGGAGGAATCTTGTGTACATGCTGTAGAGATTGGCGTTGAACAGTTTCTTTGAAGAACTCATATTGCAAAGTCAAGGCTCACCGGTTAAGGCTATTGATGGAAAGGATAATCAGCAGATTGTTGTTGATGAGGATGAACAGCTGTTGGACTATGACTTTAGTGATGAGGAGTTCCAAATGTCTGAGGAAGAAAAGTTGCTAATGAGCCTCAACAGGCACATGTACCAATTTATGAGGAGACACATATTTTGGAACCTCAACTTACACAAGATCCTAGTTTGGAAGAAATTTTGGGAGATGTGATTGAGGAAGGTCCTGAACTTGCTAGATGGGACAGGACAAGAGCCATGGTTGTCAGCATACAAAGGGCAAACCATAATGTTGAAGAGCCTGCTGATGATTTTGCTGGACATATGGCTGCAGGTATGGCTGGTGCAGTACGAGCACATGTTTTGGAAGAGTTGAGGGCAGTAAGAGATGATATTACACAGTTAAGGGCTCAACTAAATTGACAAGAACAATGATTTGAAGACTTGATGAATCTGGTGGAAAATAGAGGAAGAACTACTGAAACAATTGCTTCCAACTTCACTTCTACTCAATATGATATTGCTGACTTAACCCAATATGTGAGAAATATGCTGAGCACAGCATGCAGAGAAAAACATTTGAATGAAAAGTTTGCCTCAATACACAAAAAGCTTGACAAGCTTGCTGAGGCACCCAAGCCTGTTGTGGCTCACCCTGCTGAAACACCTCAACCTGCCGCATTGGATCCTAAGGTTACTAAGAGGTTCAATCTGCTGGACAAAACTATGGAAGGAAGGATCACTGCAGTTGACACAAGGATAGAGATTATGGAAGGTCAACTTGCTAACTTAGTGATCACACAGGAGAGTGTTCATGGTCTACTATCCCGGTTTATTCAGTTGACTGATGACCTCATGAAAGAATATAAGAAGCTATACTATAGAAAGAAGAGACCCTATCATCACATGGGATTTCATGAGGGACTGAATTCCTTTCGGGGACTGAAACTTTGGGAAACAAGGGTCAAGGCATTGAGAGCTTCTTTTAGAGGTGGAAGAGGAGGAAGAGGTGGAAGAGGTCAATGACTGGGAGTTCAGTCAGCAAGGGATTCACTGGATGAATTCAAACATTTCTACATGGGACAGGGCTTCAGTGTTCATAATATAAGATTAACTCTACCATAAGCCTGGAACCGGTGGAAAGAGCTGAATCATTGGGTTGACTTTTCCGTAATTGAAAACCAATAGATGTTGGATATTATCAGAGAAATCAAGGAGTTCTATGAGAAGAAGGAACAAGACAAAGACAAAAACTAGATCATCACACTTACATTGTTTACTTCATTCTTCTGATCCTAGTTTGTAACAATTTTGAATAAATATGATTATAATGAGAAATGGCTAAATTTGTTTTGTTTTCTTTGTCTTTATGTGTTTGCTTTGCTGTAAGGAGGGTATTGGCATCATGACTAAAAAGGGGGAAATTGTTGGACATATTTTAAGTTTTAATGATTAGTGCCAGACTAGCTGTTATAGAGCAAAGGCAAAAATATGTCTAGATCAAATGTATAGGTTTATTAGAGTTTGATCTTTGCATAGGTTTGATCAAACAAGCACTGTAATTAGGTCACCGATCGTATCAAACACAGACTGTCTAGATCAAGATATGGTAGCTAGGTCAGTATAGTGTCTAGGAACCTGCTGAAGACTGAAGGCTAAGGGTACAAACTCAGTTATTGAAGGCTAAGGGATCAAACTTAGTATTTAAAGTCAAGGATATGGAATCAGAATTTATGGAAGTATGTGATGACCTAAACTGATTACATATACCTTGTGTACAAGGTCTAAGTTCCATTTATTAAGTGGTGATTAGAACTTAGTTATGTTCAAAATGGTGTACTCTAACTTTACAATAAAAAGTTAGATGAGAAGAAGTTAGGTGATGTGTTGTTAAAACACAGCAGACTTAAATCTGCTGAGAAATGTATATTTCAGCAGGCTATTATACTTTAGATATTTGCTGAGTATTTTTCTCGATTTAATCAAGGGTTACATTGTAATATTACAAGGATAAGGATGAATTACAAGCCTTGATATTGTCAACAAATCAATGGCCGAGATGAAAAGAACGTTGGATAGATTCAGAGGATTAACCAATGGACACAAGTCAATGGGTGGACAGACTGAAAATTGACAGAAAGCAACCTGACAGTGTCAGTACTATGTATAGAGACAGAAAGCAAGTCAAGATGGAGACAAATCTGAAACGGCTATGTTTGAATTTCAAACATAATTCACAGGATTCTCACCTATAAATAGAAGACTCCTAATTCAGATACAAGTGATGAAAACAAATAATCTACTCAAAGCTATCAAATTTCTCGATCAAGAAAATCACACCGCTTTACATATGCAGAAACTTCAACTCGATCGATCCGAGAAAATTCTTCAAGTGTAACCTGCTATCAAGTTACATCAAGTATACACACTTGAAGACATCAAGCTGCTGATCAATTAATCCCGATCAAGGCTGGCATTTCGTTGAATCATTTACTTGATTCAAACTTTCTTTTATAAGAAACCTGCTGAAGACAGAGAAGCACTTAGGTGTCAAGAACTGTTGTTTGTGGTGGAGCTGGTGAAGAGGCAATCCTACCCTTCAAGGACCCGTGGAATACTTTGGAGTAGCAATCCTACCTGTTTCAAGTGTTCAGCCAGAAGCCATAGTTATTGGTGAAGGACAGACAGCTTTGGGATTTTTGTAACTGCAACCTCAAAGATCTCTAGTGAATTTCCTCCAACATCACAGGAGAAGAGTGGACTGACAGGATTACACTACCTGGAACCACTATAAAAATTGCTTACTTGTTTTCTGCATTTACTTTCTGCATTTAGTATACTGATCACATCAACCTACTGAAACTAGCAACTGAATCACACATTTACACTACTGAGTATCTAATTCTTAGTATCATTCTTTTAACAACAAATAATAAGGCTTTAACTAAATATATTCCGCTGCAAAAAATCCAGTAATATCAACTGTCAGGAGACTACTGAGTGGTCAGCAGACTACGGAGCAGTCAACAGGCTACTGATATTGCTGAGTTTGTTAACTCCAAAAGTTTTAAGTGTTAAGTTTATTCACCCCCCCTCTAAACTTAACCAATGCCTTTTCAAGGGACCAACACACACCAACCCTCTAGAAGGAGGGAACTGTCAGAGTGCAGCAAAATACCCTGGCCATGATGTTTCTTCAAATAGCAGACTAGTCGTAAGGCGGCCTCCCAATGCTCAATCCGGGGGGGGCCTGCATAAACTGTGACAAGACATGAACAGAATACGCCAGATCGGGTCGAGTGACCCCGAGATAGATAAGCCGTCCAATAAGACGTCGGTACGATGCCGGATCACCAAACAGAGGTCAGGTGGCGAGTGCCAGCTTATGATTCTGCTGATGGGAAAGTCAGCTGGTTTGCTCCCAAGTAAACTGGACTCATGTATAAAATCCAATGCATATTTCCGCTAATTCAAGAAAATCCCATCTACGTTCCTCGCAACCTCGATGCCAAGAAAATATTTGAGAGCACCGAGATCCTTCATTTTAAACCACTTGCCCAAATAAGATTTAAAAACCATCATCGCCTATTTTTCCTTGCCTGCCATGATCATATCGTCAACATACACAAGTACCATAAGCTGAACCCATCACGAGTCAAAGTAAACAACGAATAACCAGAGTACGACTGACGAAATCCATAATCACTCAAAGCAAAGGCAAGCTTTGCAAACCAACACTGTGGTGCCTGTTTCAACCCATACAACGATTTGCGCAACTTGCAAACCAAATTGGACCCCGGCTTCTTAAATTCAGGTGGTATCTTCATATAGATCTCCTCGTCCAAGTCCCCATGCAAAAATGCATTATGGACGTCCATCTGAGGAATGTCCCACCGTTTCACCGCGGCGACACTTAGAACGGTCTGAACCGTAACCATTTTCACCACAGGGGTGAAAGTCTCTGTATAATCAATACCTTCTTCTTGGTGATGCCCAAAAGCCACTAACTGGGCATTAAGACGCTATAGGGTACCGTGCTCGTCATATTTCTCTGTATACACCCACTTACTCCCTAATGCCTTTTCTGCGGGGAAAGGGTAACAAAACCCAAGTACCTTGATCTTCAAGTGCTTGAATTTCTTCTGACATGGCCTTACACAACCCCTCATGTTTCATAGCCTCCTTAAAATATTTCGGAGGATTACCCACTGTAATAGCTGAAATATACTTGCGATGTTTAACAGAAAACTTATCATAATTAATATAATGCATAATAGGATATGGAGTACCTGAGGAAACTGACGGACCGGAAGAGTGTGGAATGGGACTTTTCTGATCAATCAATCTTTGCGTCACAAAATCCTGGAAGCACGAATTCGGAATCTTTTGTCGTCTACCCCTACCCAACTCTTTAGTACCATCACCTGGATGTCTCGGTAGTGGTGAAGGCACTATATTACCCCCAGTGTTAGGAACATTTTATTATGTTTTGATGATGGCCATACTAGCTGTTATAGCAAGCCTGAAATAAGTTAGAATTCTCTGTATAAGTCTTTACTTAGAGTCCGACATGTTGTATAAGTTGAGTCGACAAGTATTGTACTAGTTGGTAGGACGGCAAAGTGAAAATGCACATTCGGCAGAGTAAAGCCACCAAGCACCAAAGAGAGATACAGAGAGAAGGATTATGATCGACTTATAACCAAGGAAGTCTGTGATGACCTTGGATAAGTCTAAGTTATGTTTCAAGTGATGAAACTCAATATTCCACCCAAATCAAGGATCAATGAAGTATAAAGATTCTCATGAAACTAAAGCAAAGAAGAAAACAAAGAATCGGCCGAGTACACCGATCGCCGCAAAGAGAAAACAAACGGGCGAAGAAAGAACTAACGGCTAAGTCGGAAGGCTCACTCCACCGTTCTACTGACGGGTGAAGAGACACTTACAAGATCAGATTTAATATACATTGAAGATTCAGCAGATCATGCATTAAATGCACAATCATTAAAGGATCAATCAAGGACGGATTTTCTGCTATACATTTGAAAGAAGAATCCGATCACTGAAATCAAGGAGAATACAATTAAGGGGGAATCAAGAATAAAATCAAGGATTATTCCCTCATTAATATAGCCAACGGACGGAATTTCAAAATCAAGGCTATAAATAGAAGGCATTGACAAAAAAAAGGATAACGATTAAAAAGAAAGAAAAGCAGAAACTCTGTCAATTAGAAAAGCCTTCTCTCAACTTACAAGGATACATCTAGTGATCAACTCAAACATCGAACTACAAAGTCATATTCGCACTGAGATTGATCAAGCAAGTGCGTGAATCACATTCACATCAAATCAAGCAAATCGAATCGAGGCAATCTGAGAAGGAGTTGAAACTGTGATAGCTGTTGAAGGATTTTGATCTCAAGGAGCAGCAAAAGGAAGACTGAATCACTGAAGCTGTTGCAGTCAAGGAGTGATAGTCTTGTAGATTGTGAAGCTTGGGAAGCCAAGGACAATCATACTGTTGTATCTCGTGAAAACAATAGTGAATTCCTCCGATCATCACAGAGAAGAGTGGATTAAGGGATTACACCACCACGAACCACTATAAGCCTTGTGTCAATTTAATTTCTGCAATTTACTTTACAAAGACTTATTTAATTTGCCTACATCATAACACATATATCGTGATTGTCTAAACTCATTTGAAAACAACATAGTAAGAAGGGACTTATCCGCTGCCCAAAAGCTTTTAAAACACAAGAAAAGTTTTTGAAACTCCACTATAGTCATTCACCCCCCCCCCCTCTGACTATAGTTTCACCCTTCTCTGGGACCAACACCCAGTATCACCTGTGTCAACTGTCAAGTCCATTCCCGCCTCAACCGGAGGATCTGGAAAGGGTGGATCCCCGGTAGGAGAGGCATCGAACCCCTAATCTACTATGCCAACATCATCAAACAAAGGGTAAGGAAAGACAGAGGCTTCACTAGATGTCGGTTGAGAAAAAGGAAACACATGTTCGAAAAATTTAACATCCCTAGAACCAAAGATCTCCTCCATATATAGGTCATACAAGGTCCATCCCTTCTTCGCAAATGGGTAACCAAGGAAAACACACTTACGACTCCGGCTAGCAAATTTATGAGTGTGACGATTATCGTGGCCGTAACATAAACATCCTAAAATTCAAAGAATTGAGAGGTCCGGTTTTTTCCCAAAAAGAGTCTCATAAGACGTCTTAAAATCCGAAACACTAGACGGTGTTCGGTTAATTACATAAGCTACAGCCATAACAAATTCCCCCCAAAACTTCAGCGGCAAATGTCCATCAAACCGTAATGCACGTGCAACATTAAGAATATGTTGATGTTTCCGTTCTACCCGACCGTTCTGTTGAGGAGTACTAACACAAGACGTTTCAAAACTGATACCTTATTTACGAAAATAAGGAAGCAAAGGTCTAAATTATGTTCCATTATCACTGCGAACCCGTTTAATGGTAACCTCAAACTGACGAGAAACTAAAGCAATGAAATCCAAGAAAGCAAATTCTACTTCCATTTTGTTCAATAATAACTAAATCCAAACCGAACGAGAATAGTCATCAACAATTGTCAAAAATTACGTCGCACCACATGTCGAGGGTACACTATATGGCCCCCATAAATCACAATGTATCAACTCAAAAACACGACTAGCTTTATTCTCACTAATGGGAAAAGGTTCACGAGGCTTCTTAGCTCGAAAGCAGATATCATATCCATCTTTATGTAAATTTTTGGAAATAGAAATATTAGGAACCTGCTGAAGGACCTTTTCTGCTGGGTGTCCCAAACGCCGGTGCAATAAATCTACAAATTTCCCGAAATCAATAGCCAAAATCTGAACCTCTAGAACGCCCAAGAATAGAAAAATTCCATTGTTGGTCCCTTGGAAAGGCTAACACAAGTTTAGAGGGGGGTGAATAAACTTGTCACCAAAATTGCTCCCAAAAACTAAATCTTTAACCAGATTGAGTTCAACTAAAGCTTGTGTAGAGTTAAGCTAACTTAACTGAGTATAAGTCAATACTGACTTATCCTTAGTCTAGTTAACCGGCAGCGGATAAATTTTGCCTTTTAAAATAAGAGTTATCAGTTTATGTGCTGACTTACTTTCTCTGTTTGCTGAGTGTATGTACTAGATGAATGCAATAAATATGTGAGTAACAGAATGTAAATGCGTAAGGTAAATGAAACAAGAGTTATAGAGGTTCCAGGTGGTGTAATCATGTCAATCCTCTCTTCCCCTGTGATGCGGAGGAAAATTCCTCTAGAACTTCTTTGAGATGGCCCGGTTACAAAAAATTCTAAACTGATAGTCCTTGACTAATCCATAGCTTCACTATCTAAACACTTGCAGAACAGGTAGAATGGTTGTTCTTCAATTGTTTGAAACACTGGTCCTTGGAGGGTTGAATTGCCTTTTCACCAGCTCATCACAAACACAGTCTTCCTGACTGCACTCAATTGTCCTTCACACCTCCTTGGTGTTTCACATTCTAAACCTTTGACAAAATCAAAGTTGAGACTTGAATCAATAACTATGATTCAATTGTGATTTGAGCTTTCCTTCTAGATATATAAGTTTATGCGCGGCTCTGATTTCTCCAAATGATTTGATCTTGATCTTTCTTTTAAATCATATGAACACTTGAAGAAGTCTTGATCTTTCAATGAAAGGCTTAGAAGTAATTCTCTTGATTTACTTTCCCCCTTAGTTTGATGTTTCTTGGCTAGATAGATTCTTAGAATTCCCCTCCCCATGTTTCTTCTTGTGAAAGAAGTAGCCTATTTATAGGGGTTTATCTAACTGTCAGATTATTTGAATTTGAATCTTTGAAGCCGTTAGTGGTCCTGCTTTCTTGCTTGTATGTTAATGTCAGAACGGATAGATTATCCTCCAATCATATTGCTTGAACTACAACGGTTGGATTCTTCTTCCGTTTTACTTAAACATCGCCTCCAAACCGATTTATCAAAAACATTGTCGCTTCTCGCTTTAAGAGCATTAATCGAGTTTTACTCTTCTTCAAAATCTCAGTACTCAGTCTTTCATCTGATTATTATTGATCTAATCAGAGTTTCAAATCAATCAGCAATGACATCATTGTCCTTATGTGTCTTAGATCTCCATACAAGATCTACATAGTCAGTTCAGGTTATCACAGACTTTCCTAAAGTCTAACTTATATAGTCTTGACTTAGTCTTCATAAACTGAGTTTGAACCCTCAGTTCTTCTGCCTACTGAGTAAGTCAACTGTGTCTGTTCCCTCAGTGAACTTACCTATTACAGATTTTCCTGGGTGCGCTCTGAGTCAGTTTTCCAGTTTCTTATAGAATCTCAGTTTACCTAACTTCAAGTTTCTCGTTTTCTCTGTTCTCAACCTAGAACTATTACAATGCTTGTCTGATTTACTTATACAAATATCAGACTCTATTAAATCCTATACATTGATATCTAGACATCTTTTTGCTTTGCACTATAACAGCTAGTTATGACACTTCATCAATAGGGTCTAAAAACAATAACTGAATAAGTGATGAATCATCATCAAAACGTAAATTTTATTTCCAACCATTTCCCCTTTTTTGATGTTGTCATACCCTTCTTAAAAGCAATGCAAAAAGATAAAAAAAAAAAAATACAGTAAATAACACGACGAACTGAGAACCTGAGAATTTATTGATAACTGAGTTACAGAGCTAGGTAACAAAATACAACATAATAAAAAGAGCTAAATGACAGCTTCTTTTACTTAACAGTTAAACTGAATTGATTGTCATAAGCCTCAGCAACATCCTTCATAGCATCATTTGCTGTAGTGCTTTTGATTCCATGGATGCTTGCCCATATGTTCCATGAATCAGACAAATTGTACTTAGTCTTGCACTGGTGGCTATTTTTAATAGATTCTGAACAAACTCGGGTTCAGTCTTTTCAACCTTATTTGATGCTTTGTCTAGAATACCATCCTTTTCCCATTTTTTAAGTTTGTTCCATTAATGTGTGAAAATCTTTTGCATACATAGGAATGTTTCAAGATATTCTTGTCTTGATTCTTCTTCTCTGGCTGGTAGATCTTTGAATATGTTGTAGAGATGAGAATCCAAGCCAAGTCTTTTCTCAGTTGGCTCTGAGTATTTAGCAATCAGCTCCGTCTCCTCATCAGTGAATTCTCCTCTTGCTTTCTTCAATTCAGTCACCTTATCATCAATGCTTCCAAGCACTTGTGGCATTTTAGTTGCATGTACTTTTAAGATATCAAAACTTTCCCCCTTATTGACATCATCTTTATCAATCAGGCTCTTGATGTAAGCGTTCTGGTTCTGCTGAGTTGATGCCAAAATGGTTTGAGCTACAACTGAGTCCTTCATGCCATTTTCCATCAGGGTCATTTTATCAACCAGATTGTTGAGAATCCCTTCCCATCTTTCTTGGGTTTCATCTCTCCTTGCATCATTTTCAATGGTTGTTTTTCGAAGCTCAATTAGAGTATTTTGACAGTTGCTAGTGACGATATCCATTTTCTTCTCCAGTTCGCTTCTTTCATTCTTGCTGGCCTCTAAAGATTTTAGAACTTTTCCAAACAAACTGCTATCATCTCTCTGAATTCTGATTATCTCATTATGATAGAACTTAATGAGATCAACTTGAGTTGGTATATCTTTTGAGGTTCCAGCTTGTTGTGCACTGACTTTGCTTGTCTTAGCCTCAGTTGACTTAGCTTGCTTAAGAGGTGAGAGAACAACTTGCTTCAGTTTTTCCTTGTATTCTTCAGATCTTCTCATTTCTTCAGACTATTTTCTAATTTCTTCCGGATTCGATTGATCCACATTTCTTGCTGGTGACATTTGCACGTTGAATTCATCATCTGATCCTTCACTAGCCATGTCAGCTTCAGTTCTTGCTATTTCTTGCACAAATTTATCAGTAGGAGACTGATAACCTCCTTCTTCTTTGTCTTGTACATCAGATACAGTTCTAGAGCTAGAACTTCCACTTCTTTCCTCAGAATCACTAGAATCATCAGTATTCTGATCAGTTCCAGTTTTCTTTTCTTGCAAAGAGGCAAGAATCCCTTTTTATTAGTTGGGTTCTCCATGTGAATCATTATCATCATCATCATTCTTTTTGGAACTTTCACCAGCTGTAGTTTCCTTTCAGTAACTGTTTCTGATTAATGAGTATCCATGATTTAAAAATTCATCGGTGTTGATCAGTTCAGATAGGTTGGCAATGTTGTAGAGATCAAATACCTATTTCTCAGTGACTTCCATTTCCACTAGCTGACTTCTTTGATTTGCTGTCATAGGTTCTCCAAAATCAGGTGAGGACTTAGATTGAGTAACAATTTCTTTATCTCCTCTTGAGATCTCCTGAGCAACTTTTAGAGTATATTTTCAGTTCTCACAACATCTTCAATTTGCATTGGGTCAGTTTTGCTGGCTTCTCCCTCAGCAGTGACTGATGATTCTTTTTCAATAGCTGAAACTGAGATTATTGGCTCAGTTTCCAAGTCTTTGTTACTAACAAGTTCTTCAGCAACTTGTTCTCGAGCTGGCTCAAGTTCTAGTTCAGTAACTGGTACTTCTTTCAGTGTGGATCCATGGATTTCTTCTTCATTGACCAGCTCATCCAAGTTCATGACTTCAGTGGGTCTCGATTCTACTTCAGCTCCTTTTTCTTCTGAATGAAAAGCAGGAAATTCTTTGATTGATTCCTCAAATTCTCGTCTGGAAGCAGATTTTTGAGGTGTGGATCTGGTCTTTGAAAGTAACCTCAGCATGTCCATTGTTGCTTTTCCAATTAATCATTCTTCATTATCAGATCCTTCATCGTTGTGCTCATTTCTCAGGGTCTGTTCCTGATAGCAAAATAACTAACCGCTAACCTTAACCGACAGAGTATCGGGTCAACGGTAGTATAGTGATCTCAAGGTCGAATCCACAGGGAGTAAGGTCTAAGTACCAAAGTCGACGTAGAACTTAGTTCAGGTCAAAATAGTGGTGGAGAGATATTATACTAGTGCAAAAGTAAAGATTATACTAATGGGTTTACTTCTAAGTATTAAAGGGTATAGTCGAACTATGATCCCACGAGCTACTTTTACTCCTAAGGAAAGACTTAACAGGGAGCATGTGTTAACCGACCTACCTATCTAATGTAGTTTAACGACATTCTCGGGTGCCAACTGCTAATTCTAGCGATTAGACTGAACAACTCGATCTAACCACCCTATGTGAAGTTAATTAATTCTCCCTTTAAAAAACCGATTAACCTAACATGATTAAGCTCTAGAGTCGTTCGAACAACGATGACAAACCTCTGTATTGGAAACAGACCTAACAACTAGGCCGAATCTACGCAACGATCCTAAAACCCCTTATCCCACATCTCACCGCAAAATGCATCTATAAGTTCGATGTGTGTGATAGTGAACTAGGTGATCAATCTAATTCAAAGACGTTAAAATAAGTTTTAGGACGTGGATTAATCGTTTAAACATAATTTACGCACTACACAACTCCCAATCTCATCCCACTTAGGGTTTTTGCTCGCTTTCACATAATTCGACTACACATGAATTTAGCTACTCATAATTATGCTAATAACAGAATAAAGAATGGAAAATGAACTAAAAGCAATAAATAAAAGAAACATCATTACCATATAACTGCTGAAAATCTGATCCACAAAGTATGAACAAATAGTTGCACCCAAAAAGTTGAATCTTTGATCTTGTAATGCAAAACAAAGCTATGAAAGATGTGTAGAATCAAAGGAAATTATCTAGGGAATCAAGGGATCAAAGGGTGTTTAATCTATGCTAAAATCACCCCTAAATCGCCTAAGAAAAGTCTAAAGTCGGCAAAACATGAGTAGGGGCTGAATGAGCTGCGTATTTACAGATTAGGTCGAAATCTGCTGCAGTCGGTCCCGGACGCCCGTCTGGTCCATGTCAGACACCCGTCCGCCTGGAAAATATGAAGATATTAGGGCTTCATCTTCATTGGACGGGCGTTCGCATTCCTCTGGACGCCCGTCTGGTAACTTATGACTTGAGGCTTTTCACCCTGGACGCTGTCAGAAACTCGGGCGTCCGTCATGTTAAATGAGCTTCATGAATCGGGCTGAGCCTACCCAAATGCCCGTCTGGGGGTCTTTTGGACGCCCGTCCAGCCAAAAACATAACTTTCTGAATGAGTGTCAATCGTTGCCGGGCGCCCGTGCAGAATGAGCAAACGCCCGTCGATGTGTGGCCTTCCCTCAAACGCCCGTCTGAGGTATATCAAACGCCCTTCTGGCTTGTCCTCATCTCAAACTTGGCCTTTCTTCACTTTTTATGCTACATTCGGGCCACGATCACGTCTCATAGTCCAAAACATCGCCTTCTGAGTCCTCGAGTCACCTAAGTCCTGCAATAACATAGACAAACAAACACCACACATAATTCCGCAAGACAAAAGCGCTCGGAAAAGAGTGAATTATCGCTAAAAAGGCGGAGTTTACCATCAATATGACAGTTTGACTCCCCGTGTATATAATTCTCGATATTACTCTCGAAACGGCCTATATCTACCCAAAACATGCCAGTACGGTGATAAACGAGGGTTAAACTGCACACCAAAGTACAGTAAAGTTGACTCCCATCAACCACCCCACACTTAGCCTTTGCTCGTCCTCGAGTAAGATAGGCGCTCTAAAACAGACCATGGGATCAACTTTACGAAACATGCATAGTGCTCACGACATCAAGGCAAAAGTAAAGTAGACAATGAACGTACACCGCTTGACTCTATCGTACCACGAAAATGAAGTGTGTGTGTGATATAGACCGAGGATTACACTCAAAATGATCACCGGCTTTGAATACCGGCCAAATGACTACACAGCTCATACCGGGCTAGAATCTCCACTAATCGAGGCAACTGAGGCTAAATACGGTCAAGTAGGACTTGAAGGGTTATAATGTCAGGCTCGGGATGGGGTTAATCGAAAGGAAATTTTGGGACTGGAGAAAGAGAAAAACACGAGTGAACCTAATCATTTCAAGTATTCTTGCTTTGAAACCATACCAAACCACACCAAAATTCTTTCAATTCTTTCTGTACTAATTTATAAACAACCGCAACCTTAACATCATACTCTTATTTATTCAAAACATCCCTCTTTGACTCCTACTTTTTCAACTTTATTCAAACTTCTTCTCTTTTTTTTCATTCTTTTTCATTGCTTTTCATTTTTTTTCTTTCTTTTTCTTTCTTTTTCTTTTCTCAACTTTATATTTTTTTTCTCGAACCAAGAAGCCTCACAATAGATTCCTCGAGCTCCCCCCCTTCATTATATTAGCTCGTACCAACCAAATCCTCTCAAAACTTGCACCATCTCCCACCCCACACTTGCTTCATCTCGTAGGGTGATCAAAAGGAACGTGACCAATAATAAAGCTCAGGGTTAGGGATAATATAGGCTACGTAACCAAAACGGCTCATTTCGGACGGTGGTCAGACCATCCTATCAAGGCTTAAAGGGGCTACGAGGGTATAATGTTGGGATTTCGGCTTATTTAGCTCTGGCTAGGTCAAAGAAGCGCCATAACTCTCATCCCGTATCCGGCCTAGGTCAACCTTTCTATTTCGCCTCGAAACTAGTGGTATAAGTGTATATAGCAACCAGACTAAGTACAACCAAGGTCTACGTGCATTAAAAAGGGTTCGTATCGTGACAAAATGAAATCGCCCGGCATACATTACTCATCTACTAAGACAACTACCAAATCCATCGTGAGAAATATGCATATAACGCGGTGTCAAACCGTGAAAAGTTTTAAAATTTTAAGCCACGAACTGACTCGAAAACGGACATTAACTAAGCATATCACAATTAATGGCACATTTATCAATCGAAACAATAAAGCTAAGTCGTATCCACCCCCACTTCGAATGAAAATCACTTGTCCTCGAGTGTGTGAATGAGATAGAAAAGGAGACTTAGCTTTAGACCCGGCAGAAAGGCGCTATCGAATCCCGTAACAGTCATGAGAAAACACGGCCCCAATCCCTATACCAAAAAAAAACAAAAACAACCACAGCAAAGCATGCATGGGACATGGTCCACGTGCCAAAATATTGGGTAGGGAAGAGGAATAACAATACAACGGCCCTGTCACGTCAGAAAACTCGATAGGCAATATATGTAGCACATCACATAATAGCTTTAGATGGAAAAATCACCCACACGGGTAAAGCACAGAACATCTAAGCATCAAATATAAGGCCACAGAGGCACACTCATCATAGAAAGCATCACACGTGCATACATATCATAGTCAAGGCATAAATTCATATAAGAGCACATAGGCGGATATTCCTAGATTCCTTTCAATTCCACACAGTCTTATTAAGGCGGGGTTGCCTCCCCCCAAGCGCCTTTGTTTTACGTCGTTGGCTCGACCGGGTGACGCTTAACAAACTCAAATCATAACAACCTCAAATAACTTACCAAATAAGCACATAGCATGTCAACCAAATTCAGCATTCATGAGTTTAAACATGCTCGTAGATATCCCAAGGGCAATCATAAAAATACTCGAACTAGTGAGCGGCTTACCTCGTGCCACTTGTGCTGCTTTCTCTTGCCATCTCACACTCTCTTTCCTCTCCGGCTTTGGTGAAGGCTTCCTCTTAGACTTCTTGTAATCAGGTGGTTCATCAATCTGCACTTTTCCCAGCTTGGGGAGCACCGGTGCAATGGGCGATCCCGATTTATTCTGTGCCTCTATCTTGACTCGTTCGACGACATCTTGTAAGCGCACCGCATCTCCTTTTGACAATCTTTTTTCTTCCTGCACGTCAGTACGCACCACACCACAAGAAAACAAAGACTCTGTATATAAGCATTCATCATTTATAGCATTTGGACCTCTATCCTTGTAAACATTTAAACGCTCTCTCTCACCCCCAACTCCAAACGAAATATCTACACTCTTTACTCCTATCTGAGCATCACTAGTGGTCAAAAAGGGACGACCTAACAGGACAGAGGTCCTAGAGTCCATCTCCATGTCAAGAATCACAAAATCCACAGGGAACACGAACTTGCCTACTTGAACTAGAACATCTTCAGCTACCCCCAACGGTTTCCTCACCGACCTATCAGCCATTTGTAAGGTCATTCCCGTAGGCTCTAAATCACCTAACCCCAATTTTTCATATAAAACCTTAGGCATCAAGCTCATAGAAGCTCCTAAATCACATAGAACATTTTCAATTACAGTTTTTCCTATGGTGATAGGAATGGTGAAACCTCCTCTATCTCTCATCTTAGGGGGAATTTTACTGTCATAAACTGATGAACACTCCTCCCTCAGCTTAACTACCTTACCCATTTTCTCTCTACTTGCCAACATCCCTTTCAAACACTTAAAATACTCAGGCACACTAGCAACTGCCTCTAACAGGGGGACATTGACATCTACCTTCCTAAGAATGTCAAGGAACCTATGTTGATTTTCAGTAAGAACTGGCTTCTTAGGGCCTTTAGGTGGGTAAGGCAACGTATTCTCATCAAAATCAGGCGGGGGAGGGGGCATAAAGTCATGTTTACCTCGAGCTTTTGGCCTTGGAGGCCTAGATGTAGCTTCTTGTCTTGTTGCTGGCTTGCTCCGTTCCTCCTCTTTTATATCCAAAACTATGAAATCCCGCTTCTCCATTGCTTCAGCTCTCTTGGATTGAGCTGCTTGCTCTCTCTCAGCTTCTAGTGCCCTCTCTTTCCTAGCAATCGCGAGATCTCCCTTGACAACAGCTAACTCTCTTCTCATAGCTTCCAACTCAATTTCCATTATCTCTCTCTCTGCTGCCTTAGTTTCATCCATTTCATCCAAATATTTCTCTGCTTCGACCCCTCTCTTTGGCTGGTCCACTCCCAATTCTCTACCACTTCTAGTGAATATTGCATTCACTTGTCTCGGTTCTCGCTCAAGATCACTCAAATTCTTCTTCGATGTGTTTGTGATTTGCCCAACTTGGTTTCCAAATTCAATGGCGGAGTGAGTGGCCACTTTTGCTCAACAAAGATTTTTATTCATTTCGATACTGATCCTATCCAATCTTTTAGGATTATCTCAAATGGACGCCTCTTACGAGCACCGTAATTGTTCAATTGTTGAGTGTTCGATTGTTCTGTGAAGATGAGCATTCGGATGCTTGATATGTGCCGCATTATCGCTTACGAGTGGGTGATTTGCTTGCTTGATTACCACCTGGCCTGATTACGATTACGACCTTGACTCGCCCCACCTCGATTCTGCGATTCTTTGTTCTTTGTGTT
Organism: Gentiana macrophylla; assembly: GCA_026214975.1. Lineage (NCBI taxonomy): Eukaryota > Viridiplantae > Streptophyta > Magnoliopsida > Gentianales > Gentianaceae > Gentiana > Gentiana macrophylla. Next base: position 61,690,475 of record CM047805.1, read on the forward strand.
TGAGATTGCTGATTCTGATTATTCTGATAGCTACCTTGGTTCTAATTTTGGTATGAATTCTGATTCTGGGGATTCTGGTTCCAAGATTGGTTGTTTGGGCTTTGGTTCTGCATGAACCCTTGGTTTTGATTGTTATTGTTTCGATTCCAATTCTGCCCATATTGGTTCTGATTCCAGTTACCCCCATTACCTTGTCCAATATAGCTCACATTGTACTGCTGCTGCTCTTCCATGCCATACTCGCAATGCTGGCCCTGCTGGTTATCAAAATTCGAATTCCATTGTTGCTGGCCAAATTCTTGTTGATTCATATTTACCTGCCCCATTGCGTAGAAATTCATCCGCTGCTGGTCATTCTGATTGCCAGACTGCTGTTGTACCGGAGTAGGCGTCAACTGTTGTGGATAAGGGGGTTTTTTCGATGATGCACATTCCATTGCAGAATGTCCACCTCTACAAAGTTGGCATTGTTGTGCCTTCCTTCGTTCTGACTCAATTTGGTCCATCTTTAGTACCATTTCTTGCATCTTATCATGCATGGCATCTCTCTATCAAGCTCTTCTTTCAGTGACTTCACACTTTCCATGGGGGCTTGCTTCTTCTTTCTGCTCGACCCCCATTGCCCTTCTCCATCTGCCGCATTCTCAATCTGTCTCATAGCTTGTTCAGGCGGCAGATTCATGATATCTCCGCCACTTGCGGCATTCAGCTTGTTCTGATCCATTGGCTCTAAGGCCCGGAATAATATAATAACTTGCTCCACCGTAGAAAAACCGTGAGGAGGGCATCTTTTCAGTAGACCCCTAAACCTCTCATAAGTCTCTTTTAAGGTCTCTCCCTCGAGACCATCAAACGAAGAGATTTCTTCTTTCAGATCCAGAATCTTCACCGGAGGAAAATACTTCTTCAGAAACACTCTCGTTACATCTGCCCAGGTATGCAATGAATCATTAGGCAATGAATCAAACCAATCCTTTGCGGCTCCTCTCAATGCAAATGGAAAAACAATTAGCTTCACCGCCTCGTCACTCACCCCGTTATATTTCATCGTTCCACAAATTTGGAGAAAATGATCAAGAAAGATGTTTGGGTTCTCAGTTGATTTCCCGTGGAATAGAGCATGTTCCCCCAACATGTTCAGAATATTTTTCTTAATATCCATGTTGTTTGCATTAATTGGGGGCACTCTAATTGGATTGTGCCCTATAACCTCTTGTGGGGTGGTAACATAGTCTCGACACACTCTCGGTCTCTCAGACCTGTTTTGAACCATCTGTGGGTCGATAATCTTCTTTGTTGTTCTTCCGATAAAAATCGCCGCACAGGGGGTTGCTGAGGATACGGGTTTTGGAACCCCGGTTGATTCTCCTGTTCCCATAGCATTTGTAGTACTCTTTCGACTGTGGATTGGTCATACTGCCCGAACTTCTGAGTGTTCTGTTGTTGCAACGGCGGCAAAATGAGTACGCTGTTGTTCCTGCTCGCTTACCCCAAGCTATCTATCACCAGTTCCCAACTGTCCAAACTGTCCACCTCGGTTACTCCTAATTCCGGTTCTCTGAGTGTATTGAGGGTCGATCGTTTGCTGGAGTCTCAACCCATCATTCTCCAATTGTTCTATACGATCACGGATTAGGGTCAATTGTAAAGTTGTATCTCTGAGGTTGGATGTACTGCCCGGTGCATTGTGCTCGATTAGGGGCTCTTTGACATATCTATGATTCGGTGAATCCTTCATTCCCTCTGAGGATTCTGAAAATGAACTTTCTACTACCCCTTCTTCCTCAAACAAAGGGTTCGGACTAGCAACTAGAAGTTCTCCTCGGCGTTGACTATTTCTATGACGTGCAAAAAACTCAATTTCATCTATTGGCTCGATAAGTGGTTCTTTGGAGCTTCGGGTCATTCACTGACAAACAAGAAACAACAAGAAAACAAAATAAAAACGACCTAAGCCCAAGCTTTCGGTCAACTTGCAAGATATTAAACGTTACTCCCCGGCAACGGCGCCAAAAATCTTGATAGCAAAATAACTAACCGCTAACCTTAACCGACAGAGTATCGGGTCAACGGTAGTATAGTGGTCTCAAGGTCGAATGCACAGGGAGTAATGTCTAAGTACCAAAGTCAACTTAGAACTTAGTTCTGGTCAAAATAGTGCTGGAGAGATATTATACTAGTGCAAAAGTAAAGATTATACTAATGGGTTTACTTCTAAGTATTAAAGGGTATAGTCGAACTATGATCCCACGAGCTACTTTTACCCCTAAGGAAAGACTTAACAGGGAGCGTGTCTTAACCGACCTACCTATCCAATGTAGTTTAACGACATCCACGGGTGCCAACTCCTAATTCTAGCGATTAGACTGAACAACTCGATCTAACCACCCTATGTGAAGTTAATTAATTCTCCCTTTAGAAAACCGATTAACCTAACATGATTAAGCTCTAGAGTCGCTCGAACAACGATGACAAACCTTTGTATTGGAAACGGACCTAACAACTAGGCCGAATCTACGCAACGATCCTAAAACCCCTTATCCCACATCTCACCGCAAAATGCATCTATAAGTTCGATGTGTGTGACAGTGAACTAGGTGATCAATCTAATTCAAAGACGTTAAAATAAGTTTTAGGACGTGGATTAATCGTTTAAACATAATTTACGCACTACACAACCCCCAATCTCATCCCCCTTAGGGTTTTTGCTCGCTTTCACATAATTCGACTACACATGAATTTAGCTACTCATAATTATGCTAATAACAGAATAAAGAATGGAAATTGAACTAAAAGAAATAAATAAAAGAAACATCATTACCATATAACTGCTGAAAATCTGATGCACAAAGTATGAACAAATAGTTGCACCCAAAAAGTTGAATCTTTGATCTTGTAATGCAAAACTAAGCTATGAAAGATGTGTAGAATCAAAGGAAATTATCTAGGGAATCAAGGGATCAAAGGGTGTTTAATCTATGCTAAAATCGCCCCTAAATCGCCTAAGAAAAGTCTAAAGTCGGCAAAACATAAGTAGGGGCTGAATGAGCTGCGTATTTATAGATTAGGTCGAAATCTGCTGCTGTCGGTCCCGGACGCCCGTCTGGTCCATGTCAGACGCCCGTCCGCCTGGAAAATATGAAGATATTAGGGCTTCGTCTTCATTGGACGGGCGTTCGCATTCCTCTAGACGCCCGTCTGGTAACTTATGACTTGAGGCTTTTCGACCCCTGGACGCTCGTCTGTAAACCTGGACGTCCGTCTGTGTTAAATGAGCTTCGTGAATCGGGCTGAGGCTACCCAAACGCCCGTCTGGGGGTCTTTTGGACACCCGTCCAGCCAAAAACATAACTTTCTGAATGAGTGTCCATGCTGTGGACGCCAGTCTGGAATGAGCAAATGCCCGTCTGATGTGGCCTTCCCTAAGACACCCGTCTGAGGTATATCAAACGCCCGTCTGGCTTGTCCTCATCCCAAACTTGGCTTTTCTTCACTTTTTATGCTACATTCGGGCCACGATCACGTCTCATAGTCCAAAACATCGCCTTCCGGGTCTCGAGTCACCTAAGTCCTACATTAACATAGACAAACAAACACCACGCATAATTCCGCAAGACATAAGCACTCGAAAAAGAGTGAAATATCGCTAAAAAGGTGGAGTTTACCATCGATATGACAGTTTGACTCCCGTGTATATAATTCTCGATATTACTCTCGAAACGGCCTATATCTACCCAAAACATGCCAGTACGGTGATAAACGAGGGTTAAACTGTACACCAAAGTACAGTAAAGTTGACTCCCATCAGTTCCCCCTGAGTGTCAGTTCCCTTCCGTATGTCAGCTTCAACCGCTTGTTCTCTGTCGACAACTTGAGTTTCCTTACACATATCAGCTTCTGGTGATTGTGTAACTGGTTCTAGAGTTGGAAAGGTTTCAGTTACAGATGCTGACACAGGTTCGGTGGGAGTGACTTCAGTTCTAACTTTTTGTGCTAAACCTTCAGCAACTGAAGTAGAGATTTTTGTTGGTGAAGCTTCTACTGATTTCTCAGTGACAATATCAGATTTGCCTTTTTCCAATTCTTCTATCTTTTTCCTTCTTTCTCTCAGTTCTTCAACTTTTTCGAAAACTTCATCGCCAGTTAGAACTTTCTTCGACTTCCTGCTTTTCTTCTTCATAGGTTCACTCTCAGAACCTTCAGCTTTCTTTTTTCCAGATCTTTCTTCTTTGACAACAATCTTCCCATCAGCAACCGATGTTTCTTTTCTCTTTGCAATTCCAAAGTGATCAAGAATTCTTTGGACCAATAATGCAATAGTCTTCCTGTGATAGAATCGTCATTTCTTGACGTCAGTCTTCTTTTTGGGTGTATCAATCGATTGTGCCACTAATTGATAAAAAAATATATCTTTGCCATTAGAAATATTCTCCAAACCAAATTACATATAATAAGTCCAATTTTGCTCCAGAAAGATTACTAAAATTGCCTGCATTTCCAATTATGCAATTTGCTAACATCTTGGTGAGAAATTGAATTCAGGTTTGAGCAGACTTGTGCTTCCGGTCTTTTCATAATCTCGGTTTTCCTTGAGGGAGAAATCGGCCATTACTTTTCCAAGGGGAAAATTTTGATGATGTGTTTCGGCCAATCATATTTGAGCATTGGTTCCTCTTCTCCAGTATATAAAGAACCCCATTGATGAGAGTTGAAGCATCAAATTTCTCTTGTGTCTTTCCACCACAAAAATTCAGTCATATAGATCTAGTTGAGTCGAAGAGAAGTCGGAGCACTATGTAAGTTCGCCGGATCTTGGGTTTTTAAAGTGCCTCTAAATCCGAGACGAAAGCCGTTGTATCTTGGGAGACGGTTGTTACTACCGTGGGCACCATACCGGAGCAATTTGTCTTAAGGAAAGAGTAACTACTCGCATCGGTTTGATATCTACTCCTTTGTTTTCTGCATCTAACTTTTATGGTTAATTGTTCGAGTTAGATATGTATGATAGTATAGATTGTGTTAGATCTATTAGATAATATGACTATTTCTATTCGCATTGTTTATTATCTAATTTAATAATCCGTAATTAGATCCGTTAATTATGGATCTGTTCCGTAAATCACTCCACACACGGCACCTATCCCAACACCTTTAATCAATCAATGAGTACAATATTTATAGTCACTACTAGGGCTTCTACGTTACCCAATATATCAAAACTACTCTTACTAAATCAATAAACAAATCAATATTTTCCATAAACTTAATATATCGTAATAAAGGTACAAAATGAGCCATAAAATATATACTGCATCGGTACTAGGGGCTTGCTGGTCACAGGTATACCTGTAGTTTTCGAAATAAAAGTCAACTCTTTCCAGCCATACATTTTCTCTATCGTTTTCCTTGCAAATCTAACGGCAAATCTGACCCAGAGAAAATGTTATCATCTGTCACAAAAGCTTAATCTGATGGGAAGGTAGATATATAATTAAAATTACATCTCAATACGCTCCTCAATTGTAGACGGGCCTATAGAAGAGGGAGAGAGGGCCAAACACTTGGAGATATTTTAGTTTTAAATTTTTTTGAGAAAATTGTGCTTGGAGCGAAGTTTGATTTCCGGAGCTCTCGTTCTAATACCATGTTGAATTATCATCTCTCCCAATATCTTAAGCTGATAGGGAGGTAGATAATTAACGTTATATCTGAATAGAAGAACTTTAAAACAACAAATCATTCATTTTCATTATCTTTAAACTTAGCTACACTTTCTCTCTTGAATTTCGTCCAATTTCTGTTAAGTCCTACTGCCATTCTATAAATTCATCGAGGAGAAATCCAGAAATTTTACAAGTATCTCAGTACTCAGTAAGTTATTAAGTAACAACACTTGTTTTCTTGAGTCCTCAGGTAAATAAATGATAGTTCTTATAGAAAGAGAGTTCCTTCCATTTGAACAAGGTATGGTGCCTCACTACTATACCCTATAAGGAGGGAAGTTATGTGATGTCCTGCTTCCGGATGCTGATTCCTTCTTCGCAAAATAACGTCCGGCAAACATATAATTAAAATTTAATCTAATTATCAAAATGAAAACAAGAAAACAAACTCAGGAAGCTTAAACGTCATACCCGAACTAATGAAAAGTAAAGGTTGTTACCATTACAACATTCACATGAAAATAAAGTACGAATTCCACCAGTTATTGCAACCATAGTTTAAAAGCCAAATAAAAACGAAGTACTAGTGTCTCAAATACATCGAATCCCTATCCAAACGAAGCGAGAATAGATCAATGATTCATATCCATAACGTCAAGCCATCTCAAGCTGAATTCTTGTACTAAAACCCATCCTCTTTACCTGCATGACCTTCTCAGAGTTGGGGAGAACAACATTCAAATAACTTAGGGGTATGTACAAATGTTAGTCAAGGCGACTTGACCTCTGTGTCTGGATCAGGCAAATCTAATAGTGTGGGAAGTTCAACTAAACTGATGGTCAGCTGAGCTGAAGTGCTCAAGTCAAGAAAAGTCAGCTGAAGTGGTGTTCAGTTGAGTTATGTGTTCAGCCGAATGATCTCAGCTAAAGTCTGTTGAGCACATCAGAGTTAGCTTTGCATCTATGCCTAGTTACATATGGTGGCTTTAGCTGAGCTCTGGGACAATATATGAGGGTATATCTGGGGAATATGCATGGGACATTATGACGACTAGGGTTTACTTCCCAAGGCTATAAATATCCGCAATAATTGTAACCTAGACAACAATAGTTGTATCTTAGTAAATTTTGTGCACAATTAGTATATCATTTCCTATCCGCGGAGTAATCGGCACAACGCCGGAAACCACGTTAAATCACTTTGTTCTTGTTTCTGTTCTTGTTTGTTACTTTTTCTGTTATTCTGGTTCTTTACTTGCAATATGTTACAACAACAAACGTACATTGTAAATGAGTAAAAGACCGAATCTACATTAACAATGTAAAATTAATATTACTATCAATTATGTATAAAGGTTCATTTCCCTCTATTAATCCAAATAGTAAGCTCAACCATCGAAGGGATTGGTTACACCAAGAGTCATGGGCACTATGCATGGTGAGATGCACCACGACATCTAGTTAACCTCTCATATGGCATAGGTCTACCCGAACCAAGTGGAGACCAACGCCAAGGGCCTACACGACCCAAGTTGATATGCCAAAACCGACAAATAGCCCACGAATCCGAAGCTTGGCCCATACGTAAGCCCATCAAAGTATAAAGCCCGCGGCCCAGCTAGCTCGCCCTTCACAAGCCGAGTCACGCTAAGGAACAGTGTCCGCCTTGCGCCAACACAAAGCCCTTGCGATCTACCAAGACAAGATGAAGAAACCGCATGCAATGTGGCTTAGTTACATTGGAGCCGATCAACCCGCCCTCATCTCGCAACCAGCTCCGACCATCAACACAGAGCTCGCAGCGGCCTCACTATAAGCCCGCCGGATAAAGCTCACCCAGCGACACACACAACTTACCTACCTTTGTAAATGCCGACCATATCATCTGTAAATAGTGGTGTCCCCTTGCACACCAGAACTACGTTATGTGGCTTGATCCTTTACACTCAAGGGTATGTAGGCAACCATGACGGTTCACCACAATCCCCTAAAATTTATTTTTTCAATGCAATCGGTCTTCATGTTGTTCTTGATGTAAAATGATACAAAAGATACGACTTTTCACTCAATTAGCTAGATATCCACCAAGATTATCTTGTTTGTGATAATTCCGACATTATCACAAGTGGAGTTGAATCTCCCAACAAAAAAAAACCACGGCCTAACCAAGAGTCGGGATGTTTTATCGTTTATACTCAGAAGTACATTCGTTATGTTTTAAAACTAACCACATATTTTCAAGTGGAGTCAAATCTCCCAACCCAAGTGGAGTGAAATCTCCCGGTTGCAAAAAAAAAAAAAAAAAAAAAAAAAAAAAAAAAAAAAAAAAACCAAGGCCTAAACAAGATTCGGGATGTTTTATCGTTTAGACTCTGAAGTACATTCTTTATGTATTAAACTAACCACGTAGTTTTATTTACATAAAGGCTTTCTAAAGACCATTTACTATAAACCATTCTACATTGAGTCACTCAACACATAAAACATAAGATGTTTTTTATCTGCAATTCAGAAGGTTATGTTTGATCAATCCCAAATTGCACTATTCTTCTTTTTTTCTTTTTGTTTTCCTTTTATTTCTCAGAAGCCTAACTCTACCCCTTTTTTTTTATAACTAGCGCACTGATCTGGAGGGGTTTCAGGTTATGGGTTTAATGGGGGGGTTAATCTTTTTTTTTGCACTAGGACGAAAGCTTGGCCTAAAGGCCTTATTTATGGGGGAGGGGTTAATCATTGCTTACCAAAATAATTCTCTTTGAATAATTAAAGGAAAACAAAAGCATATTTAATAACCAGATTACCGTTTTTACCCTTTAATTAAAATCCTGGATAATGAAAGTTCACTGCGAGCTGGATACCGATCATTAAGTGCCAAGGCCTATGTGGCCTCCCAAGTGATATCCTACGTTGGGAATGTTGGAAAGCATTATCCCCTTAAGTGTAATACACTAATGTCTTATAATTTCGGGTTAGCCTATTTAGACCGAGAGGAAGGCGGCTTTGTCTAGCAGATTGTGAGAATCCTTTATGACTCACTTAATGCTACCAGACCCGGAGTTTTGGGAGCGTTTCATTTGGTATCAAAACCAACTACCAGATGGAACTAAGTGCCAGGCATATCTAGAGTCCTTAGTAGAGACGAGTCTGGAATAAATCCTGGCGAGGAAGTCAGTGGCTTATAATGGGAGGAGAATGTGATATCCCACATTGAGAAAGTGGAAAAAATATTATCTTCCTATAAGTGTGAGAAACAAATGTTTTGTAAACTCGGGATATCTCTTTTAGACGAAGTAAGGACGACGGTTTAAGAAGTTGACCGGATCATTTATATGGCTCATTTATCGCTAATAGACCCGGGGGTTTGGGGGGCCTTACAACCCATGGTTGGGCTTGCTTTTGTTTTGTTTTTCTTTCTGAAGGGCGCTTTTGTTTTTTCTTTGGATTATGCAATATGGACTATCACTTGGTCCGGTAACAACTCTAGCATATTATTTTTCTTAACAATGCGGGCAAAAGATTCAATTTAATAACATGTGAAACATATAATTAATGTCTTGTAAATTCAGGTTATCCTTTCTAGACCAACCAAAAACGCAGCGGTCCAAGCAATTGTGAGATTCTTTATGATTCAATTAGCGGTACTAGCCCGTGGTGTTTAGGGCTTTACATCCCATGGCTGGCCTTGCTTTTGTTTTTTCTTTAGATTATGGAATATGGATTATCACTTCGTCCGGAAGCAATTTTAGCATATTATTTTTCAAAACAAAGCGGGCCAAAGATTCAATTTAATAACATGTGAAACAAATAAGGTTGATGTTTAACTTTTTAAACTATTAAACTAATAATGTGTAGATTATTCTATTATAAACCACGTTCTTGTAACCGCTCAAAAAAAGAGTGATAATAAGTTGATGTAAAAGCGGCAAATACCAAGTAGTTGAATTTTAATTTGGTGCTTAGTATGAGGTTGTTTTCTTTAAGCTGGAATATCTTGAAAGTTTTGTTCGGCTTCTGTTAGTGTATATACATCACTCATTTTGAATATGGCTTCACAAATTAATTATATATTCAATCAAGAAGTTAATTTCTGCATAATCATGGTGAACGTTACGTCTTTGTGCCTTGCGGTTTTTGTGATTGCAATATTGTCAACTATGGGAGAGGGTTCGAAATCTGATGAAACTGAAACCGGTGTTCTTGAAGAGCTGGATTCAAATTTGGTGCATGTGCCTCGGGAATCTATAGGATTCCCGAGGTATATGCATGCTACATCGCCATATGTGAGAATGAGATTTGATAATGAGATTTGCAGAGAGAAGCCTCTTAAGAGCGAGTGAGGAAGCCATATGTGATGATTCAGAGATTGGTGATGAAGACGATATGAGCTTGACAAACCAGAATTTCGCAGAAATGAAAATAACTAGGGTAGAGGCAGATGTATAGCAGAGAAGAAGGCGGCTAGGCGAATATGAGATTGATGAACTACTTAGGAATAAATCTTCAATTGGATTAAGGTAATTAATGCATTAAGGGTGTTTTAGAGTTTGTATGAAAAAGAATCAGATTCTCCCCTGTAGAATAACATATTTGGGATATTCAATTAGATTGTGTTTCTAAAATGGAAATAGCACTTTATAGGATAAAATGCGATGTAAGCCATGAAAAGTATCACTTACCTGTTTTGGGATAGTGCCCTTATTTGAAATATATACTTAACCATGTTCCAAAGAATCAGGTTGAATGAATTCCATATGTATGGAAGACAATGACATCAAATCCATTTTAACTGATTTTCTAGGGTTGTCGTGCTTCTGGAAAACAGGCAATGTCAGAAAAACTCGAAGCCTAGTATGACGTATGAAACTTTGTGGAATGTCTTAGCAAGTACGCTAGATGTTATTTACTTACCCACGGAGCAAAAGTGTTTATCTCTAAACATGTGGTAATCTAGAGGAAGTGTTTCTTCCAAAGAAACAGTGAGGGTAACTGAGATCTCAAAAGAGTTTGAGAATCAAAAAGAGGTATTCAACCATTGGAACGTGAGCAGGCGCCACATAGTGATGAGGTGCAGAACACTGCTCAAGGCACGTTAGTATTCTATGAGTCTACAAATAACCACAAGCCTGAAATGGCTACTAGTGTGTTCATCTTGAAGAATGAAGATCTCATGACTTATATAGAAATGCTTGAGAGGCAATATTAAGAGATATGGCTATAAGCAATAATATATGAAATAGATTCCATGCGTGAAAACCGGGTTATGAACCTAGTCTGACTTACCTGAAGGGAATGTCTCTGAAATGTATAGTACGTTTTTATGAAAGACTAACATGGACGGTAATACGATTACTAATTCAGCTGAGTTGATAGCTAAAGGCTACGGGATGTTAACCTTGTAATTCACTTCGTGCTGCCAACAATGCTTAAGTGTATATGGATAGTGCTTGTTGTAGCCACGTATCTTGGCTATATGATAGTGTTGAGAACATTGAGCCAATGGCTTGATGTTCATAGACGATAATGTGATGTGTAAGCTTATGAGATCCACTTATGTACTCAAACAAGTTCCTCTATATAAGTTATTTGAATTGACAAATCAAAAGAGTTTGATTTCATCAAGAGGAAAATATGCCTAATGTACAAAAGGGGTTAGTGGGAATGTTACAGTTTTTGAGCAAACACCCTATGTCACAGTCAATTAATGTTTGGTAGTCCAAGGTTATTTTCGAAAGCTCTTATAATGGCAGTTCTTATTTTGGAAATAAGATAGATTTAGTTACTGCTTGATTATCACAGTTCACCAGCATAGATGAGATTCTAAAGGAGTTTAGCATAGATCATATCAAGAGATACTACTAGCCAGTGTTCTTGGGATCTATCTATGACAGGACATCAGTCCATAAGGTAAGAAGAAATATGATACTTATGGAAGGTTCCCTTTGCTGCTGCAATAGGATCCATATCACAATAAATGTACCAGATGTTCATACAGCATGAGGAGTCATGAATAAGGGTGTATTCTGGTAAATGTCGAGAATATCCTTGAAGGTGTTAAGGGTGGATTCCTAATTTATTGAAACATGGAATTGGATAAACACAGATATACATACGTATACCTCGAGTCTTATGAAGATAGTGGGAGTTTCAATCTGGGTTTGTAATCACTTTAATTAAAGTGATACTATGAGCTGGAAATGTTCTCAGCAAAGAGATCACTGAATATTTTACAACTGGGCCAATACACAGTATTGCCTTAAAGGCACAGCGGGAGCAGCACATGGATCTAAGCGGTTCATTCATGAACCTTTTATGGTTCTTCTACCTTTTATGAATAGCTGATATAGTAGTGGATTCATTGCTTGAAGCAAAGACCAGGATCTCATTAGCGATTCATGTGAGTGTTGAGGCGGTTCCTTTTGACTTGATCATTTGAAGAATGATGTAAAGATAGTTTGAGCCCCCATGTATAGTGAAATTCTTGTGTTTAACTTGGTCTTGTGTGAACAAGTGATTGGCTTTAGGCCAAGTGGGAGATTGTTGAAATAGTGTCCTAATCCTAATCGGGTTGGACCGGATCCGGCTGGGTCGGATCATTTCTACTATTTCTTTATGTTTGTACATATAATAAATGTCTTTCTATTATTATATATGTGTTCGTTTAACGAACCAATTATGATAGTATATATATGATAAGGTCCCTAGTGTCAAACTATGATAGATAAACCATGATAGTAATTATGGTTGATGAGATCTCAACTCACTTTAAAAGGTTTGATACTAAAATGTCTCTAGTCGTATGTGCTATTAAATGGGACATTAATAGTACGATTAGACTAGCACATATTAGATGTATTCTATCTTATGAAGATAGGGATAAATCTTGTGTATAGAAGTGTAGAGACACTTGGACTGTACGTGGATGCATATTCGAGAATGCGTATGTTAGACTTACATAGTCACTTTACTAAGTGTCGTACTATGTAGCAGTTGTTTAATTACCCTAAGACCGGAGTCTTCATGACATCACGGTGTGGATTGTCACACTTTGACGCTATTGAGGTTTCCCCTATTAACGGGGCAATCATACGGTAGTGATTGGATGTGATATTGAAGCATGGGTAGAATTTATAATTCTCGTCCAGAAATCGCGTATCCTATCAATAAGAGTAAATATCTGAAAGGACCTTCTTATAAGCAATGTCTAGCTCTCATGAATCTTTGCAAAGTTGTAGTAAATGAGTTACTTCGAGATAGCATGATATTCATATTATAAGATACAATCTTTAATGAATGACACTTGAGATACGACTTTATGAATATTATAACAGCGATAGGATTCTATTTACACGGTAACAATTTCACACGAAAGGTAGTAGTCATTGCACTTGACTCTTTCGATGATTGGGGGTCATGACGTGTTGCTAGACGCTATTCATGATCGTTAGATATGAAGGGCATTTTAGAAAATCACTTTCTGTCATGGTCAACATATTTGGAAGCCTATCGGGTCACACACATAAGAACATCTAGAAAGATTAAAATGCGGTTATAGTGATAACCAAATAAGGAAACTTTTTATCTCGACTATAAAGTGTTATAGTGATAAATTAATATTGTGGTATTTATTTATTATGACTAAATATAGGCGGCTTCTATCGGCACCATGAAAATACTATCGGCACCCTTTAATTTATTTATTTTTATTAACTTTACCACACCACCTAATCAATTAAGGCACCACCTGAAAGTAATCCATTTAATAACTTATTAAAAGTATACACCTTAGTCCCTCATGTTTTAAAAATTAAACACTCTAATCCCTCCAATTTATTCCCCTACATTATACCACTTTTAAAAACACTTTTAACTCCCCCCACATTACTTCTTTTTTATTTCATTTGAATCAACAAAAACCTTGGAAGTCGCCGGAGTTCTTGTCGGAAATGACGCCGGAGAAGATAAAATTCGCTGGAAAACACAAGTGAAGCTAAGAACAACATCACTTGGAATCAAATCATGTAAGTATGTTGTTTTGTTTGCGTTTTGGCTGTAATTTGGTAGAGATCGAAGGTGATAGTGGTTCGATTTTCCATCGGAGGAGATAATCTAAATGAAATTGTGTATTGTTATGTGTATTCGTTGTATTCAATTGTTTGATTGTAATGTGGATTCGTTGTTGGTTGAATCGGAGTTGAAATCGGAGGATTTTTTAGTGTTTTTCGTTCAACCGGCCGTTTTTCAATCAGAGGTTTGGGGAAGATGACTGGGTGCTTATAACATCGATAACAGGGACGTTTTGATGGGGATAAAATGTCAGCTGTACTGACTATGAAGTTATACAAGCAAACTAGGATAACATGTCTCTTTGTCAGTAAGGGTGACGTTATCTTATTCCCAGAATGTCAGAGTGGTGGACGTTCTCATTAACGTCATCATAGGTGACGTTTAGCCTAATTACAAACGTCAATGGTTCTGACGTTACCGTGTTAATGTAATGTCAAATTGTGTGACGTTATGTGCTGAATTTCACTATGAATGGCATAATTATTGTGCCCATAACAACATTGAATTAGTGTTTCTTGACTTTATAAACAACTACCCACCAATGAATTAGTGTACTCCCAACTATGAATAAGTGTATTTTTCACACTGTAAATAACTTTCCAACTATGAATATTTTCCATGTAAGTGTGTTAAATGAAAAGTAATCTAGTTACATTTTACTCATAATAGGGGCCTTAAAAGCTAATTTTGGCAATGCAAGCGAATATTGAGATCTGTTTTGCCCATTATGTATGTTGTTTGGACCCGATAATGTAAAGCCATGGGATCTCTTTGCCTTAACACATTGTCACCCGTTTACATAACCTTGGGATCTCTTTGTTTTTTTGTAGATTGGCTTACGTGAATGAGTTCTGTTAGACATATTTTAGTTTTAATGAGGAGTGCCATTCTAGCTGTTATAGAGAAAAGGCAAAAGATGTCTAGATTGAATGTATAGGTTTACTATTGTTTGATCTTTGTATAGGTTTGATCAAACAAGCACTTGTAAGGGGGCAAATGACTTGATCAAAGAGACCTATCTAGTCTCAGAGTGTGTCTAGGTTAGTAGAGTGTCTACCTCTGCGATAGTTGAAGGTGAGGTTCAAACTCGCTTAATGAAGGCTAAGGGATCAAACTTAGTATTAAAAGTCAAGGACATGGGATCAGAGTTTAGGGAAGTCTGTGATGACCTAAACTGATCACATATACCTTGTGTAGAAGGCCTAAGTTCCATAAAAGTAAAGTGGTGATTGGAACTTGGTGATGATTAAAATGGTGTACTTTAACTTCAAAATAAAAAGTTAGATGAGAAGTATTCAGCTGAGTTGCTTATAAAACACAGCAGACTAAAAGTCAACGGAGCATACAAGTACATCAGCAGACTTACACAACAGGTGTCTGCTGAATGCAAAAGTCGAATTAATCCAAGTTTTTCTGGAAGATTAAAAGGATAATGATGAATTATAGGCATTGGATTAATTAGTCAGTCAATGGCCAAGATGAAAGGGACGTTGTAAGGATTTCAGAGCCATATCAAATGGAATTAAATCATTGGTTGACAGACTGGACTATCAGAAGGACACTGAGAGTGTCAGTAAGGTGCACAGAGGGAATTTCAGGAATTTTCAGACAATCCTGTAATTGTTGTAATTCAAATTCAAATTCAAAACACAGGATCTACACATATAAATAGAGGACTCCTGATTCAGATTGTATTACACAACACTAAGGCAAGAAATTAGGTTTTTGAGCAAGAAATTGATCAAAGTGCAATCTTACCCTGCTGATACTACCTGAGCTTTAATTTACTAATCAAGGATTTTATTCAAGTGTTTCTGCAAAATTTAAGTCCAAGAAAAGAGTTTAGACCCTCTTGAAAAGTCATATCATGTAAGGTCTCTTTCTTGCATAGTATAGCTTCTTGAACTCCTTTAGCGGGTCATCTATCAACTGTAATCTGCCAGGTGCAGGTGCTCTAAATTCATTGATATCAGCCTTAAACCTTTTTTTGTTGTAGATTCTTGCTGCCGCTTTTGCTTCTATTGTTTGACCTTCTTCCCCTTATTGACATCATCAATAAAACGGTTCAGCAGGCCAACAACACTTTCTTGTGTAATTACAAAATTATTCAGTTGCCCTTCCATTATTTTTGTTCTTGTATCAACTAAAGTAATCCGGCCTTCCATTGTTTGCTCCAGCAAGTTTATTCTCTCAGTAAGCTTGGGATCAAGTACAGCAGGGTTAGGTGTCTCAGCCAACTTATCAACTTTATTGTGCAAAGATGCAATCTGCTCAACTATGAATTTATCTTTCTTTGCAACATCCTTCTTTACATAAGAAACTTCTCGAAGCATATCATTAATGGCAAATTGTAAAGAGGTGATATTGGATGCAACAGTTTGAGTAGTCCTTCCTCTATTCTCCACAAGATTTACCAGATTTTCAAATCATAGCTCATTTCTTGTCAATTGAGTTCTTACCTATGTAATATCATCTCTAAAAGCTCTTAACTCTTGCAAAATGTGTGCTGGTATTGCAGCAGCCACACCAGCCATACCACCAGCAAGATTCTCAGCAGATCCTTCAACATTGTCATCCGCCCTTGGTACCCTCACCATAATTGCTCTTGTTCTGTCCCATACATAGGGCTCAGGACCTTCTACATCCAAAATAGGTACTTGCTCAATGATAGGTCCTTGTTCTTCTTGTTGAGGCTCTTCTTCATCTTTTTAAGGTAATTAAAATTCCTCATCACTAAAATCAAAATCAAGAAGTTGCTCCTCAGATTGTTCATCAGAATCTTCTTGTCCACTTTTATCAGCAGGGGCAACATCCTCAGCAGCCTCCGTGCTAGACACGGGGGATTCATCCAATCCCAACAATAAGTCCAACCTTTGTCCTAATACTTGCTCGATCCTCGATTTTTACACCTCCGGTTCCAACTTTGCTCGATTCTTTGTCAAACCTCAATGAGATTGAACCTCCATGTCTTCTCTAGCATTAGAAAAAGTAGCCATGTTTTCCTCTAAAACACCTCTTACCACAACAATCTTTCTTAGTACATTAGCAGCCTGTGCCAAGGTTTCATTAGTGTGAATGCTATCTTGATATTGAGCAAATTATTCAGATATGACATCAGTCTGCTCAACCATAACAACTTCAGTAGAATCTTTCAAAATTGCATCCTCAAGAAGTGTTGCTGCTGTAATCTGTAAATCTAAATCTTCAGTAAAAGCATCAAACATTTCTTGGTCTAGATTGTCAGTCTGCTGACCCTCAGCAAAGTTACCATCCTTAGCAGTTTGCTCTACTGTCTGTTCAGTTGATCCCTGTCCAGCAGCCTCAGTTGATCTTTCTTTTCCAACACCACTGGACACACCAGGATGCATAGGATGATCACCATCTGAATCTGATGATGATGAATCATCACTATCATTTGGTGTAAATTTTGTATCTTTAAACATGATGCTGCCTTTGTTTCTTCCATCTTCAATAGTTTCTAGCAGCCTCATCTCTAGGAGTGATGTATAAATCTGTCCTAATAAACATTCCACCCCAAGATTTGCAAAAGCCCATTCTTCAAATCCACTCATGGGCTCTGCTGCTGGCTTTTGCCTCTTGTAAAACCCAAATTTCCATGCAAAATACATAGTAATCTTCTTAAAGTCAGGATTTTCCTTAGGCTTTTTGGTCTTCCTTTCATAAGGCATGGTAGGCTTTCTTGCAGCAGGATTCTCAACTTGTTGACTACAAAAAGTCTCAACAAGGTGAGTCAGGGTTTTTTCAGCAGACACAAAAAGATCATTAGATTCTAGATCAGGTATATTTGGGTCTATTGTCTCTAGTTGTTCCACACTTGCTTCCCCCTGAATTGTATGCTCTTTAGTAGGGTTCTCATCCATCTGTTGTTCCCTCCAGAGTTTTTGCAATATCAGATAGGTCTACCACAGTCTCAGTAACCTTCTCAACAGGTTCTTGCAACATCTCAGTAGCCACTTCTGTTGTCTCTTTAGCCTGTTGTTCAACATCTACTTCTTCTTTTGCTTCTCTTTGTTCCTCAATTCTTTGTCTTTGCCATGTCCCTTCTTCTTTACAACTTGCTTCCTTCTTTTAGAAGGTTGTTCTTGGGTCCCAAAGAGATATTCTTCTAAATGCTCTTTGCTGACGGTCTTCCTTTTCTTTGATGCCTCTCTGATCTGTTCTTTAAGTAAATTTGCAGCAGTCTTCTTAACAGGTTCAGCAGGCTCTGTAGGCTCATCAGCAGTTTGATCCTCATTAGACTTGACAGTGTCTACTGATTGCTTTGTCTTCTTTGGCTTAAGAGCTCAGTGATCTTTCTTTTGTCAACACCTTTTCTCTTTTCAGCTTTCTTCTTTGATGCATCAGTTTGAGTATCAGCCTTAGATTTTGTTCTCTGCTCCTGATTTTGATAATTATCCACTTCTTGTACCTCTTCATCATCATCTAAGCCTGGGATAGGAGTGTTAATATCTGGCTTATATCTGGCCTTGTTTGTAACGCCCCGAATTTTAGGCCATAAAACAAAAAGGGTATAGTTGTCAATATATGATTAATAATAATTATTACTATCATAATTTTTATTTATAATTGTATTAGTAATCAGTCGTATAATTAAAATAACTTATACTATAATTTATGCAGGAATTATTTTAAATTTTATGTAGATATGCTAATATCAAGCCTAATTTTTTTTAAGTCCACGTATATAATTAGGTACCAATATAGTCATGATAAAATATAAACTATTTTTTTTCCATCATGACATGTGAAGTCTTCATTATTTCCAATACATTGTTAGTTTAATGTGATTGAATAAGAAATGTCTATTATTTTATCATAAAAACCATTTAGATTAGTAGATGTAACCGTAGGCTTTCCTTTATGAACAAATTGATGACGAATTATGTTAATGAGTTGATTATACCGAAAAAAGAAAAAAAGAAAAAAAGAGTTAATGGGTTAATGAGTGTTTCTAAGACAACTTGTATGTTACTTTACGTTAGAATGTGGGAGTTAATAGTTGGGTAATAATGCATTTAAAAATTGAATTCATCTTCCAGTAGTTTGCTTTAAAGGCTGTAGCCTATAAATACCTATATATTCTCTAATGCGTAAACCATCTGAGTAAGGGGAAAAATTATATATTATAGTTAGTGTTCTTCATATTTTGTTTTAGTTTCCTTAGCCACAATCAAAGTCCATTGTTGGTAGATAGGAATGAGGCAACACTTTGTGTGGTGTATTTTAGTTGGGTAGGTTTGATGCCGACATAACATAGATGTTAAATAGAATGGAATATTTGATAGAGATATATAAATATTTGTATAGCATGCGCAGTTTGTTTGGTGACGGACAAATATATATGAGGTAATCCTTAAGGACACAGACAATGATCCGATGCACGGATAAATTCTTAGCTCGGATATACGGTGAGTTCAATTTTATTTTCTATAAAAATCAAGTGTGTTTTTTTTTAATGTATTTTCAATGTATTTTAATTTAATATATTATTGATATAGATAAATAATATATGTATCATGTTAAAAATGATTTATTAACTTTCTCGACTTAATGATAATAACATGGTAAAACAAATCTTGTACAAATGACATTGCATGTCCCACCTCGGTGGCATGGTACCGTACTTCCCGCTTCGCGTGGCATGGTATATTGTACTTATACATTTCCCGCTTCGGCGGCATGGCTAGTTCCCGCTTCGGCGGCATGTCTAGTTCCCGCTTCGGCGGCATGGTTCTCATTCTCGTTCTCGTACTCGCTCGATGGGCCCACCGACGATTTCACAGTCGGGTTAGCTGAGCATTGGGCCTGTGACCGTGGTTGTGGGGTCCGGGGCAAGTGGACCCTCCGGAAGCCCTAGGAGATTGGGTGTCGGAAGGACGGAATTCACTATAAAAATTACTTGTTGTGCATATAAGGTGGTGAAATGGGAGTCATAAGGTAGAAACAATTGTATCAGCTGTATCGATGTCTAGTAAGTGAACTTGATTAATTGACGGATCTCGAATGAGTTTGCTTGACTTGAACTTGATATATAAATTTTAAACAAGTATATTATTGCATAAATACTCGAACAAGATTTCTAGAAAATGTATATATTGTTACAACATTTTTATAAAAAATAAAATAAAATAATATATATATATATATATATATATATACATATATATATATATAACACTCTACAGACATTCCCATACCAAATAAGCGTTTTTTTTGACGATTAAATATTCTTGTCTCTTGTCTTTTGTTTTTTATTTTATAAATTAACCTAGGTGATAGACGCGTGAATTACAGTGTAAGGCAGTTTGAATTAGAGCTTTGCCATTCCGTATGCAGATAAGTCGTGTCTTCTTGGGAGTTTCAGTTCATAATCATCTATGTTAACGAAGTACTTATCAACCATATCCTCCGTAACAAGATGCAACCTTGACGGATTCCACTGAGTGCAAAATCAAGGGAGGGGGGAGGGGGGAGGCATATCAGATTAAGGCTATGGTTGAGTTTGGAAGGAAAATGAAAAAACACGGTGCAACTAACCTTGGGGTTCCTATCCTTGTCTATCAAGATTGCTCTGCAACCCTGTAAATGATTTTGATTAATGTAGTTATATTGAAGCAAACTTGAAGAGGGTCAGGATATGGAGAAGAGTTATGGCGGGGGAGTTATTTTTGAGGTATACCAAAAAGAGGGATGTGATTAATTCATGTCACACATACTACGTTTGAGAGAGTGTGTGAGAATTAATCACACCCCTCCACTTAGTATACCTCTCAAATCACTCCCACAACAAAATTCTTCTCCAGGATATGGCATATATACGAAACTTGTCTTCCATTCATTTATAGAAGTTTTTGGATAATAAAAAAGAAACTTACTACCTCTGTCCCACAAAATGTGTTCATTTTTGAAAATAAATTGTTCCATAAAAAGTGTCTATTTAGAAAATCAATGCATAATTTCCAAATATACCGCTATCATACATTTAGGGGGTTCTATTGGCACACCACTGTTTACTACTAGCACCACATTACTCCCGGCACCATAAAAAATTATTTCGGCACCACGTTGATTTAATAAAGGAACGTCGGTGCCACTGGTGTTCGTTGTTGAACACCAACGTTAGTGTTCAACAACTAACACCACGATGGCACCGACGTTTTTTTCATTCGAAAAATAATCAAATAATGGGTGCCAATAGTGATAATTGGTGTGCCAATAGAACCCAACTACATTTTTATACTATTTTTATATTCCAAAACAAGCATTATTATGAAATATAGGTATGTATATCAATTAATATTTAAAATACGATTCATTAATTGTTTTCTTAAACTCTGTGCAACACAAAAAGTGGATATATTTTGTCAGACGGAGGTACTCCCTCCGTTTTTTTTACCGGCACTTTTCCGAATTCGCTTTGTTTTTATTTATCGGTCAATTTATGATATTGTCGAAAACATCAATAACGTGTAGTCGAACTTTTATGATGGATATCTAGCTATATATGTATGATTTCTAGGGTGAGTCATGATCGTAATGATGAATGTATGAAGCCGGAGAAAAGCTAAGAGGCGTGAACACAGGCTGTCAACAAATTGGCAGAGTATCTGCTAATTTTAAGTCATCGATCTTCCTCGTGAGTTACATGTTGGCCATATTTATAGGTGGACTACTAATGACAGTTAGGCTAATGACGATAAGACATAATTAGCTATGATGTGACATAATTAAATACAACCAAAGGGGCTAAGCTAGCAGTCGTTGGGCACGAGGGCCCGTTGATCGCGATAACCTCTTCCTGATCGCGTGCTGATCTTATCCTTGCTAATGTTATGAATCATGTTCGCCTATTGTGCGGGCATGGGCTAAAAGAAACAGGACTCGGCCCCCAGCATAATGTCGAGTCTACGGGTGGCCCGTGCAGACTTTCCTGCGGTTCGGTCCGTCAAGTATATGTGCATACCGAGGTCGATCTTGCCGTATAAGCGGGAACCTTGCTCGGTCATTTGTAGGATCCGTAAGATTGTTGATGATATATCAATGGCCCCTTACTCCGTGTCTTGCGTTTGCAAAAAGGAAGACGGGGAGTAGAATAATAGGCGAGTTTACATACTGTGGTCCGGTGACCTCCGAGAGAGGAGTTTAATGCCGATTTTTATAGTATCCGGCTTAGATCAGCGCCTATGGCGTTTAAATGCTGTGCTTTGAAGCAGACAAGCTTGGGAACCACGTTATCAAGAGGACGGGTTTAGGCAACTTTAGGTCATAAATATGCTAGATGTTGCGCTATGAAGCGGACAAACATGAGTGTTGCGCTATTAAGCAGACAGGCTTGGAACCACGCTATCAAGCGGATGAGTTTTGGAACTGCACTATCATGCGGACGGGTTTAGGCAACTTTTACGGCCTAAAGCGACTCGTTACTAGATGTTGCGCTATGAAGTTGACAAACAAGAGTGTTGCGCTATTAAGCAGGCAGGCTTAAGTTGTGAGCGACCATGTTGAGTGAGGGAGTTGTCCGAAGCGTAACCTTGACCCTGAATTTGATGTGATGGCTGAATTGATTGATCCTGAGCTCTGATTGGTGGGAAACGCCTTAATAACTGCATGGCAGTTACTTTGCTTAAATTTTGAATTTAAAGATGCGACAGTTCGGCTCCTAGCAGGCCTATATAAAGAGGCAACCTCGAACCCTTAAATGCTTTTTGCCACTTTACTCTCTTCTTAGAAGAAATCTACGGTGGTTTTTGAAGAATCCAGCCATTTCAAGAAGGTTCCGGTGGGTAGGCAGTGAATCCGGCCAATTCAAGAAGAAGGATCACCGGAAAACTCAAAATAGCACCGGAATCCTCTTTGAAACTTGTATGAAAGTTGAATTGAGGGTAGGTTGGACGTTTAGGAAAAATACAGGGGATGATCCGGACACTGAGAGCATTAAGGCCTATGAGGAGGAGATTGAGGATCAAACCTTTATAGCTAGGATTATGGCACTCATGGGGTTCGTCGGCAGGGAGATACCCATGCAGGAAATGACCTTTAACATGTGTGCCTTGCTCGATATGAGTGAACCTTATATCCGGGCCGCTAGAATTACTGGTTTTGAAACCGGGGATATATTTGTTCTTGTTGCCCTGAAGCTATGTGACCCTGATTGGTATGTAGAAAGCCAATATAGGATATGCTTTCCCTCCGAATACAAGGTGTGTGAAGGCGATCCTAGAGTGCGGGCAACGTTTGGTGTCAGTTCAATATGTTTTCCATACTTAGCTTTATTTCATTATATTTGATATTTGTATTTCCTTCATTGATGCCACGTGCTGATTGTGTCCGACTTTGCAGATATGGTGAACATAAACTGCCTCTGTAAGTATATGCTCGAGCAAGCACAAGAGAATGAGGCCAAGAGGGCACAAGATCTGTCCAGAACAGGCGAGCGTGCATTGCCAACAATAAGCTTGCAGACCAGGACTGTGGACATGACATCCCAAGCCAAGGGCGAATCCGGGGCTTTGGTTATTAAGGAGCCTTCAAAATATAATGCTCCAAAACGGTCAAGATCACAGACCGATGCTGATCCAGCTGAGTCCTCTGAGATGGAGCAAATTAACGTCGATAGTCCAGAGAAGGTTCCGGATCGAAAAAGAAACAGAACCGGCAACGAGCAAGGCCATAAAGCTGCTCCTGTAGCCCAAGAAACTTTAAACAAGACCTAGGCTAACATCCAATCTATGACAGAGCGACATGCAGCGAGCTCCTCTCAGCCCGCGGCAAATCGAGCTCTGTGGTTATGCCCAGATTTTAAGAAGCCGGTGACCGAAGAAGAAGCGATCATACTATCTGATGCGATTGCCCGGGTCCCTTTTATACGTAATTTGAGGCTAGACAGTCCTAATGAGGTGGCCATAGACATTGGCAAGGGGATTGGGGCCCGAACAATGATGACGGACAAGCTGAGCTCTAAGGCCGGGTATCTGCAATGTCGGGAAGACTTGGCGGACGTTATAGGGTTGCTTACTGCCTTTGTAAGTTGCTTTATGTTGTCTTTTTATAGATACATTTGTTTGAATGAGAATTTTCTAACTTCCATCTTTTGTTTCATTGTAGATGAACACGTCTGTTGCTCAAGCTGACCACATGGACAGTGAGCTTATGCGCGAGAGGGATGAGGACGTAGCTAAAGTTCGAAAGCTAGAGGATCAAGTGAATGATGCTACCCTTAAGCTAGGCACTGTTGAGAGTGAGCTGCATGAGTTGAAGAGGAAACGTCGAGCAAAGATAGAGGCCGCTGAGTTGGCTCGATTTGAGCTTGTGTCCAAAGCTGAAAAAGAGACCTTTGAGCACAACAAGACTATTGACGAGATGAAGGCAAGTGCTACGCGGGCTGCCGAGCTATGGGCCAGAGAGAATAAAGCTCTTGCAAAAAGAAGGGAGACCGAGTTGGAAGATGCCCATGTGGTTGCTAGGGCTGAGAGAGTCGCGGCCTTTAAGGAGTCTGCTGAGTTTAAGGAGATCCTTGGTGTTGCAAGCCTTGCTGGTTACGATGAGGGCTTTTGTCATCTGGTGCGATGTGCTCACAAGGCTCTTGGGAGTGATGCCCCTTCTTTGAATACTTTCAAATATTGGTCACTCACCGACCAATATGATACCCAGCTTCTGCCTTTTCATGCTGAGATCCCTTTCACCAACGAAGAGCATACGGCCATTGTTGTAGATTTGGCTGAGCACGGTGAAGCGTCATGGAATCCTCCCCCTGTATTTGCTGAGAACTTAAGGGCCATGATTAACGAACCCTTTTTTGTGGGATCTGTGAGTGTTCAGGGCCCGTCTACCTCAGCAAGCATTCCGGACCCAGCAACGGCGAGCCCAACTGATTCTATGTTGCATCCATCTCTTCAAGGTGAAAATGTGCATGATGAGACTCTTCACCCTAATGAGAGCAGACGCAGCAATGAAGGCCCTTATTCTCTCTGATTATAAATTGTCTATAACTTATAACTTTTTATTTCTGGGCTCGCAAAATTTGGCTTGTAATAACTGGGTAATTCTATCATTCTGTTCATGGCCGTCGTTTCGGCCTTTGCAAAACTATTTTGTTGATCTTTTGTTTGGAGTAAAAGTGTTGAGTGTGTTCATTGATTGCATGTCCACGTGTTTGTTTTCTCAAAAATATCCTATCTTTTGACTCGAGTTCGCACGTGGGGGTATCCGCCCCCCCGGTTTTTTTTATAAGACTTGTAATATGTAGACTTGTCAAAAATAAATGAACTTATTAATCCATAAGCTTACTTGAATGATTTGCGGGGTGCTTACTTGAATGATTTGCGGGGTGAGGCCCTCGTGTTTTGGTTAAGACTCAGAATAATGATTTGCGGTCTGTCAAAAATAACTGTTTGGCTCATAACTGAAAATTTTCTGAAGTATGCCCCATATTTTTAACGGAGTTGGTGCTCGCTTGTTCAAAAATTTCATTGAAAATGGCATTTTCCTAATGGCGAATATATTTCACAGATGAAATAACATATAAAAGATAAAACGTAACATTGCCTTTTTGATAGATTTGTTACACCATCTTTGGTGAGCTCAAAACTTACAAGAAAGCTTAACCACTCATGTCATAAACATGAGGATAGCCATAACCCTAAAAAGAAAGAGAGTTCATTTTCATGTAGCACGAGAGAAATGGTTCCATGTCCCAAGCCGGTCATTACATGTAGTACCTTTTAAGATTATCCGCATGCCATGGCCGATTAAGCTTGAAACCATTCTGGTCCTTAAGGATGTAAGTCCCTTTCTTGACCTCTCCAGCGATCTGATAAGGACCTTCCCAGTTTGCTGTAAGTTTGCCCATGTCAGGCTGAAGGCCAGCGGCCTTCCAATTTCAGAGAATAAACTCCAAAACTTTAAAAGAATGATCGCGGACCCGTTTATCATGATGTCTTTTTGCGATCTGCTTATAATTTACTAGTCGGAGATAAGTTGCTACCCTCTTTTCTTTGACTAAGTCAAGCTCGACTTGCCTATTGAGGAGATTATCCGTCAGATTGTATTTGGCAACTCTGATACTCGGGAGGGCCATTTCAATTGGAGTTATGGCCTCCGATCCATAAGTCAAAGAAAAAGGTGTCTCTCCGGTTGGAATTTTGATTGTAGTGCGGAGAGCCCAAAGTATGGCGGGTAGCTCATCTACCCATATGCCTGCTTTCTCCACTATACTTTTTTTTGGCATTTTGATGATCTGCTTGTTGCCAGCCTCGGCCTGACCGTTTCCCTGTGGGTACACCACAAAAGATTGCCAATGTCTGACGTTGTGTGTTTTACAGAAAGCTAAGAATTCATCCCTGAACTGCGGTCTGTGGTCCAACACCACAGCTCATGGAACCCCAAACCGCAACCATATCTGATCGTGCATGAAGTAAACAGAATTCTTCGCTCCTATACTCGCCATAGGTTTGGCCTCGATCTAGTTGGTGAAGTAGTCAACGGCCATGATGACAAGCTTGCAGTTACCTCTTCCCTTTGGGAATGGGCCTATCAAGATCCAGTCCCCACATGTCAAACTATGCTGAGACGATAATCGATTGTCCTACTGACAGTAATCTTGGTATGTCTGCATGTATTTGGCACTCTGGACATTCTCTAGCATGTTTTTCTGAATACTTGATGATGGAAGGCCGGTAGTAACCCACGGTCACAACCTTTTGTGCCAAAGAGTGACTAGCGGGGTGACCCCTCTGTCAGAATTTTCTTACCTCCTCCTCGCGGACACATCTGAGCAAAGGTTTGGAGATGGACCTTCTGTAGAGTATCCCGCTGTCTATGATGTATTTCACCACTCTTCTTTTGAGGGCGTGCGCTTTATCTAGCTCTCTGGGTAGGTTGCCCGATTCCATGTAAGCCTGGATCTCATTAATCCAGCATGGAGCCGGTGCTGATGCGCCGATGTCCATGATTTCTGATTTTTCAATTACGGAGGCAGAGAGATATTCTACCATTATTGATCCGCGATTTCTTCCTCAAGAGATAACTTGGAGAGGTAATCTGCCCGGTCTTTATCTTCTCTGCAAATTCTGATGAATTTGCAGTAGTCAAAGTCGCTTTTCATTTGTTGGACACTCTCACAATATTTTTTTCCAGTATGCCGCATCGTGTCTCATATCCTGCTGACATTTGTTCAACAATGAGTTGAGAGTCACAAAAGACTTCCACATTATTTACACTCATTTCCTTACAAGTTCAAGTCCGGCGACCACAGCCTCGTACTCAGCCTGATTGTTTGTAGCCGGGAACTCGAACCTGAGAGCCTTTTCTATTTCCTCCTTCATCTCTGGCTCGAGTTGAATTACACATGCACTGTATACGCTTTGATTGGATGCTCCATCAACATATAATTGCCAAAAATGATCAGGTTTTTGCGGGGCTGAATCGAGCTTCACTGGGTCGCGCTCCGCCGGCATCGGCGAGCTTTATTTTTATGTATTGAAGCTTGTCTCAACAAAAACATATGCCAAGGCTTGACCCTTGACTGCTTTCCTCGATTGAATCTGAATATCGAACTCCATGAATTCGATAGCCTATCGAAGTAAACTACCTGAAAGGTCGGGTTTGTGCAAAATTTGACGCATGGGGCTATCTGTTGAGACAACTCCTGTGTGTGAATTAAAGTAGCCCCTGAGTTTGTGGGCAGCAATGACAAGCAAGTAGGCTGATTTTCCACATTAAAATTTAAAATAACGGCTCCACATGACTGAAATCTTTGCTTACATAGTAAACGGGATTTCGGAGAATTCCGGTCTCCTTTACAAGAACAAATGCTCTGATGCGATTCGAGGCGCCAGGTCTGAAAGCAAAACATCCCTTTGTGGGGCTAACCAAGATGGTGGAGGCTTCCCAAATATTCAATGTGGGCACGAAGGCCTAGGAGCACTCTTCATCCCATGTGAATGTTTTACTGCCCTTGATAATTTTGAAGGGATGACATTTCTCAGCTGATTTTTAAATTGAGTCTCTGCACCTCTTTGATCCTGGTCGGTTCCCGCATATTGAGTAGTGCTTGAATTTTCTCAGGATTAGCCTCGATCCCGTAATGATTGACCATAAAACCAAGGAACTTGCCAGACCCACACCAAATATGCATTCGGCGAATTGAGCTTCATTAAGGGCATCCGAACGTTCTAGAAGGTTACCTTGAGGTCGGCAAACAGATTTGCCGCTTGAGACTTTATGACCATGTCATCTATGTAGGCCTCCATATTCCTTCATCCGATTTGCGAAATGAAGACTTTATTTACCATTCACCGATAGGTTGAGCCCAAGATTCTTCACCGAAGGGCATCATTTCGTAATAATATAAAGCCCCACGGCTTGTCTCGATTCAACCATTCATACCGATGATAACCAGCAGAAGAATCCAAGAAACCGAGGGTATCGAACCGGTAATAGTGTCGACCAACAAATCGATCATGAGTTGTTGGTAAGGATCTTTTAGGCAGGCCTTATTGATATCCGTGAAGTAGACAGACATCCTCCACTTGCCATTTTGTTTCTTTACCATCACCACGTTCGCAAACCAAGTAGGATAGGCTAATTCTTTGATTATACTAGCTTGAAGAAGCTTTTCAACCTCTACCTTTATAGAGGCCTCATTCTCAGCTATAAACTGTCGGGCCCGCTGCTGTATTGGCTTGAAAGTGGTGTCGGCGTTCAGATGATGTAGTGCGACCTTGGGCTCAATGGCTCTCATATCTGTTACTACCCATGCAAAAGCATCAATGTTTGCATTTAGCTGGGCTATCAAAACATCATTTTCTGCTATTGGCAGATGAGCCCCTATCTTGACTTTTTGGTCGGGATAGGCATCGTTAACGACTACCTCAACCAGCTCGCCGTCGGCGGTGAAATCCGGTTCATCTCTTATTTGTAAGGTCTCACATTCAACTTTAGGGAGGATGAGCTCCATCACCATCCTCATCATACTCGTGCCGGCTACCGGTTGTTCGATGCAGGCCTTCTTGGTTTATGTCCTCGTGTTATGAATAAAAGTGAGGACCACTACAGGTTCACTGACTGAAACCCCAACTCCGCCCTCCATGTCAAACTTAGCCCGCTGATGCGGGATAGAAACAACCATCTGAAACTTCCTCAAAGCTAGTGCTCCCAAGATCATGTTATAATTTGACTGGAGATCTACAACAAGGAAAGTTACCTTTTTCGTTTGGAAATGTGCATAGTCTCCCACCTGCATATCTAAACCGATGGCTCATTTGACCTAGATTCTGTGATTTGTAAAACCCTCAAGAGTGCCACTATACGGCCTAAATTGGAGTCGCCAAAACCTAGCTCCTTGAAACACCTATAGTACATAATATCCCGGCATGCCACCGTATCGATCATAACCTTGCTTTGCAATGTTCTGTTAACGACCACTGAAATGTTAAGGCAAGAATCTTCCACATTAGTTGTTGTTATGAGCTCGCTACGGGTAAAGTCGAGTGTGTGCTCGTTCCACCGTAGGATTGTCGGATTTTCAACATGCTTGTTGATGGAAGGTGTTTGATCTGGTGTGGATCACTGTGTCATATTGGCGGGCCTGGCGATCATTTCGATTCGCGCCCCCACCAGCTCCTTTAAAACGGTCATATTGGCGTCCCCGTGCAAACAACTTTTCAAACTCTCTTTTCAGCTGTATACACTCGACAGTGGTATGACCCCGGTCCTCGTGGAATACACAGTATTTAGACTAATAACGATGTGTGTCTGGCTTCATCAGCCCTTACCTCATTCATTATTTGGGTGCAAGAAACCTTTAGTGGAGTCCAGTTTTCATCAACTTTTTCTGGCCGTTTGACATCTTGATCCCGATTCATGCGGCTATCCCTGGGCGGGCTACGCTCAGCCCTCTGTTTGCCCTTATGGGATGATGACGATCCCTCATTCCCTGCCGTTTCAATATACTTTCTGGACATACTTAGCATTTCTTGAGCGTTTGTGGGTTGATTAAGTGCAAAGTAGGACTTCAGATAACCCGGACTTAGCCTTGTTTCAAAGGTAGTCAACACCACATTGTCCGCGAGCCCTCTGGTTTGTTCGTAGACCTTATAGAATCGTTCATAATAACTGTGGGTAAACTCGTTCTCGCCCTGCCTGACCTCGTGAAGGTCAATATGTGTTTTGTTGGGGCCTTAAATGGATTTAAACTCCGCTGTAAATTTATTTACTAAGTCATCCCAAAATAAGATTGAACCTGATGGGAGAGGTCAGGATCCATGATGCCGCTCTATCTTGCATAGAACCCATGAACGCTTATACACCATGCCTCCTTGGTAGGAGTGTATAGGCTGATCTTTCTATAGAAAGAGGAGTGCCAATCCAAGGGATCTATTGTCTTTGTGGCGATTAGTGAAGTTCGGATAATACGCTCATCAACTTCGAGCCGCTTTTAAGACGTCCGGATGTAAAACACTCGTGCCCTAAGCGGGTCTGGTTTCTTGGACAGCTTTGCCTCTCTGTAACTCCTCTATTTGCCGCCTCATTATCCCTAGTTCGTTGACGACCTCTGGGGCCCTTGGAGGTCAGGTGATGCTCTGTCCCGATTGTGATTCTCCTCGTCATTCTGTGCGAGTTTGCACTTGTCGAGGGTTACCCGGCTGTTCAACGTGACCTCACCTAGGAGCTGCACGGCGAACGTTAGCCAAAGCCGACTTTCTTCCTCTATCGATGTGAGAGGTTGCATGATTTCTTTCTTCATGATGTGACCGTGTGGTTCTTTTTGGATTCAAAGTAGGTTGTAACTCAGTTTGACCTGGTGTTGGAGAGACAAATTTACTAACCGGAAAGGGACTATACCCCTCGGCCATGAGTTGCAAGTTATGGTTGTCACATGTCTTCCAAGTATTCCATGTGGGCTCGTAATGCTAACGCGTGAGGACTGGGATTCGTTTTTGCCTCTAGAGCCAGATCTGTTCGCTGCTAGAAGTTCCGGCGAGATGCCTCACCGACATATTTCCCGCGGCTCTTTCTTGTGGCCGCTTATTCCAATTCTCGGGCCTTTAATTTTTTGGTCAACACATCCCGCATGTCGGGGCCGTCCTCTCGTCCTCGGTTATTCTCAGCGGAGTGACGTCCCTTACTCCGGTCACTATGACATGATGTGCTACCACATGGAGCGTCTAGGTGGGCCACTTTGGCAGGTCTGATAGGGATTTAAGTCTTTCCCGCTAGTCATGTTGATTTGATAGGTAACTTGTAGAGTAATAAGCTTTAAATGGTGCTGGCCGGAGTAGTCTTTAAACCCAGAATCCGATGGAAAGCTCATGTGGTATAATGCTCAAATGATTCCCACAAGTGTTCGGTGTATAAATCCTCTACTGTATAAAGAGCTGAGCCTGCTAAAACATCTACCAACCTGGGGAAGTATGAAGGACTCGTGTGGGAGCTTAGAAGATGGTGTCGAAGGTGTTCTTCCAAGTTGAGATGATTTCGATGAAGATTGATGCAGAGATTAGTGAAATCAATGCTAATGTCGTTGAACTCGCTTCGAAGATGTTAGAGACGATGATTTCTAGGCCGTATAACCCGAGAAATCAAAGCCTTTGTTGATCTCGGGACTTGAAGATGGATGGCAAACTCGTTGGAGACGCCGTGACGGAAGATTCTGCGGTGGTGCGAGCTACAGGAGTAGGCTTTCTTGATGATTTTCCCGGTAATGGAGCCAACTGATATTGTCAGAAATATCAATAACGTGTAGTCAAGCTTTTATGATGGATATCTAGCTATATATGTATGATTTCTAGGGTGAGTGATGATGATAATGATGAATGTATGACGCCGGAGAAAAGCTAAGAGGTGTGATCACAAAGCCGTCGACAAATTGGCAGAGTATCTACTAATTTTAAGTCATCGATCTTCCTCGTGAATTACATGTTGCCCATATTTATAGCGCATTACTAATGACAGTTAGGCTAATGGCGATAAGACATAATTAGCTATGATGTGACATAATTAAATACAACCAAAGGGGCCAAGCGAGCAGTCGTCGGGCACGAGGGCCCGCTGATCGCGATAACCTCCACCTGATCGCGTGATGATCTTATCCTTGCTAATGTCATGAATCATGTTCGCCTATTGTGCGGGCATGGGCTGAGGGAGACCGGACTCGGCCCCCAGCCTAATGTCGAGCCTGCTGGTGGCCTGGGCAGACTTTCCTGCGGTTCGGTCCGTCAAGTATATGTGCATACCGATTAGGTACAATATAATACCAATGCAGCGTTTATTACTTTTTTCCTCATTTACCCATTATTTTAATAACTCAATTTTTGGTATAATTTTCCATGCATAAGAAACGAAGAGTAATTTTTTTATCACTCTATTTAAGACACATTAATTTCTTTATTCTTCTCTCTGACGGTTAATGAAAAACGGAGGAGTAGTATATTATTCTAAAAAAAAAAGGTTATAGTGAAGCAAACCTCGAAAAGATCCTTGCTGATTTCACCCTTCAAGACGTGGACAGCCATTGTGTGTTCTCTTACAAGACATTTACCAATTCCTTGTAGCCTTCCTTCCCTCATCTGCAATGGAAACACTCCCAAAAAAGTTAATTAAAAATTATGATGTCAAAAAAATGAAATATAAAAATATACAACAGTCTATATATATATACCGATCTGAGAGAAATCTTAAGACTCGTAGGGGACGCTTTTTTTAATGAATGAATAACGGCCAAAATCCAATCGTCTCGTTTACTAGCAGCCTCCATCTCCTATACACAGTGGCGGACCTACATACAGACAAGGGGGGCAACTGCCCCCATTAATCCGAAAAAATACACTAAAATTTGTACGCTACATATAGTTTGCCCCCCCTTAAATTTTTTATTTGTCTTTAAATTTTTATTATAAAAATAGCGAGATCTCATATTCGCCGCCTCTTATATACATGAGCTTGCAGTTATGGATATAGTAGAGTCAATTAATTACAATAAATAAATTTTTTAGTTTTTTTTTAATAAATTGAATAGTTTAAAAAGAAGTTAGCTTACGAGTGCGGATATAATTTCTTCAACAGTTTCTCGCGAAAAACATGAATTTATGGTTCTTGATCTAAAGGAGAAACAGGAACGGAAAAAGTTAAATAATCATCAACAAGAAAACTAACGTTAATTAATTCCACAGGGATCAAATATAACACGTAAACAACTGGAGACTTACTGATAAAATACGCTGCCCTCTTTCAAGTTCGGTACAACTGTGAATTTGTTTATAACTGCAGAGATAATGTCGGGATCACTCGTGTCTGCTTTAATTAGTGCTTCTTCAAGCGGTAATAATCTCTGATACGCAAAAACGAGACATCAGACATCCAAAAAAAAAAAAAAAAAAAAAAAAACCGGTGCTTAAGTTTCACGTGAAAGTATAGAGAATTAGTAGATATACCTCTGATGGGACAAAGTGTGTTGCTGGGCCAAAAGCAAGCATTTCTGCACCATCCAACCGAGAACCTGTTAGGCCTGCGTATTCTCCTACAAAAAGTCGAAGTAAGTGGCATGGATGTTTCTAGAAGTTGAAGAATTATACAAGACAATTACTACTCAGTAACCAAAAATGTAAAATAATATCCCAAAATAAAGGTGGTTCAGACCCGACAAAAGGGATATGAAATCGCCTGAACGAACAAATTCTCACACGACAATATTAAACCGAGAAAACATATTAATAAACACTTCATGTGAAACCACAGGACTAAAGTATACATTTTCGTGTTAGGGATCGAGGTCCTATCAATATATGTCAAACCATAGGTCAATTCAAAAGGTAATTGACGTAGAAGATCTACAATAACGGGTAAAAACGAGCTAATCCAAACTTAAATAGTTAATTCTCAAATGAGAAATGATATTCATGATTACAATCGACCTAGTATCTAAGAAGCTTAGGCTATTTATAGGTAAAAACCCTCTTAGGTAATCGATGATACGAGGATTCACTCCTCCACGTGGGATTATCTGATTGGTCCGGCTTGCTTGTGGAAAAGTCTGTGTTAGTTATCCACATCGGATCGATACGAGACGTGCCAGTGAAGACCGCAGCAACCGGCATATTCTACAAGTGTCCGATCTCGAACACCTATCGAGTCGATACCAGGGGCTCCAGTCCAGATTCCTAGGCCCACCACCAGGCAGGTTACTTGGGCGGGAAGGCAAGGCCCATTTAAGGGTAATTATGTCAATAGACTAAACCGCCCCAAGTTTAGAGGCGTAAGAGGGCATGTGCCTATAAATACATCCTTCCAGAACTACGTAAGACTTGATTCTGGGACATTATCTGAGATCGTAGGCAATCCAAGATACATTCTTGGACTAAGCCAAATAACACCAAAAACACCATCTTTATCAGCCTTTGCCTTGCATATTTTCTCTCCTAACTCACCCTTAGATTACACGTGGCCTAGTTTTACCGTGTATTATTCAGCATCATCATTTGGCGCTAGAAGGAGGGCGTAGATCATTTGTCACTAGAAGCAAGAAAGAAACCGATTTAACAAGAATCCTGCGGTCGAGGAACACACGGATATAGATCCAGCAGGGGTTCCATTCCAGATTCAAGAAGTTCCCACTGGATCTAGACCCGCAGTGGCAAATCCCCCAAGGCCGCAGCTTCCACCCCAGCTGCAAGACATGGCAGATCATTTAGCATCTTTAGATGAAGACGTCTTGAAGAGAGTGGTGGCGTCAGCATTCATAGGTAAGGGAATTTGTAATACCCTCAAGGAACACCTGTTAGACCCACCGGGTCGAAAGGAGCGTGAGAATGCTAGAGGAAAGAGGCATGTTGATCCTCAAGAAGAGCATGAGGATGAAGTGGAAATCAAGATAACCAAGCGTCCCGAACATGAAAAGCAACAACGGCGGGTCGAGAGAGCATTCAAACGAGTTCAACCAGTATCGTAGGGATAGAGCAGGTAACAGAATGGCTCGAGTCGCCTTTTAGCCCCGAGATCGAAATATATACGATGCCAGAGTCATTTAAGCCACCAAAGATGGAACCCTATGACGGTACCACGGACCCAGAAGATCATTTGTATCGATATATCATTGATGAGATTGAGAAATGCCAACGACGCCATGAAGTGTCGAACATTCAAACCTTGCTTACGGGTCGAGCTCGGGAGTGGTTTCACAAGCTACGACCAGGGTCGATCTCAAGTTTTATACAATTTGGGACAAAAGTTTCAGATGCTTTCATCGGGAACAAGAAGTTCCACCTTAGCGCTACCCACCTCATGAACATCAAGCAAGAAAAGAGAATCAACCATTGATTTCATGTGGCGCTTTAATCTCGAGGCCATGAAAGTGCATAATGCCAACATGATGCCCAGAGGTCAATGCCTTTGTCGGTGGTCTGTGCAACATGAAGCTGTACGATAAGCTCTCCTAGAAGATGCCAAATGACATAGACGAATGTGTAAACATAGTTCACAAATTTTGCCAAGGTGAAGAGGCAGTGCGTCTGCACACCATTTCACTTGGTCTCAATTCGAGGAATGACACCCGTGGCCAGTCCAAGGGACAGTCAAAGGGTCGAAATGATGAAGGGAAATCCAATGTGTTTGTTCGGTTAACAGCTCCGATCACAGATCGACTCGGAAAGAAAGAGAATCTGAAAGAGCGAGATTTTATCCTTCTCGACCGATCTCGGGGGGAGGTGCTGGCTATTATGATTAAGAAAAATATTGCTCGAACACCTAAGCCAATGTCCAAAGATCCTGAGAAGAGAAAGAATACCCACAAGTAATGTGACTATCACAAAGATGTGACTATCACAAAGATGT